>OZ010798.1:427859820-428459820 GCA_963932465.1 Maratus speciosus
TTTCCACTAAATTGAGCTTCGTGTGTTTGAATAATATAAGTTGGCTTTTTTAAAATAAGGAATATGAAAGCTACCGCTTCCTCTCGGCACTGGCCGGAAGGACTTTTTTGTTTATAAGGAGTTCTGCTTACAACAGTGCAGGAGGCAAGTGCAAGAAAGCAATATTTCTGTTGCATGCATTGTGTAACAAAAAGCTATTATTAAATACTTTTAGAAGTGTTGAATTCAGACACTTTTCTCCGGGAGGGATTCATGTGGCTCCAGGAGAGATATAATAGAGAGACGGGGGGGGGGGGGGTATTGCACTTTTTGACCGTTGAAAACGAAAAGTCCCAAATCTTCCGGGGGGTTGTCCCCCGGGCCACCTGAATTCAACCCTGCTTTTAAGTAGTAAGTATTTCTTTCGTTATTTGATATAAAATTGTTTCATATATAATAGTGATATTTTATTAATTTCTTCTGTTTATTTAAATCAGTAAAATGATGTGAATAATAAATGTATAACCATATTTGTATATCATTGTAAATATATAAAAAGAAAAATAAAGAAAAACATTGTAAAAATAAAAAGAATTTTTAGACACTGATAACGATATCATTAGGGAGAGGGGGGAGGGAGTTCGAAGAATGATAGTGTATGATATCGTAAGGGGGGGGGGAGGGGGTCCGAAATTTCCAAACAGTTGATAGCGTTATATATGTACAGTCCCAAAGTTATAAAAAAATTCGTAAACATTTTGGCGTGCGCAGTAAAAAATGACAAATCTTTCTTAATCTAGGAAAATATAATATAACCACGAAGGAAAATATATAATAACCTCTTCCGAATCACTCACGATTCCGAAAAGCATTCTTTATCTTTAGAAACGCCCAAAGCCCAATATATTTTTGAGATTTCAATAAGCATTTATAAAAATAAAGTTTCTTTTGCTGCCACCGATTTTTGGAAACGTTTCCGACTAGTTTATAATGTATTAAGCAGTTTTCTTAAACAGAAATATTGGTTTTTAGGATACAATTAATTCAAATTAAACGTTTCCAGCCGCTTATACGTCCAAGACTAACAATAAGATTAATTTTAAAT
The DNA here is from genome assembly GCA_963932465.1 of Maratus speciosus. Taxonomy (NCBI): domain Eukaryota; kingdom Metazoa; phylum Arthropoda; class Arachnida; order Araneae; family Salticidae; genus Maratus; species Maratus speciosus. The sequence continues at coordinate 427,860,905 of OZ010798.1, forward strand.
TAGAATATCCGGAATAACGTTTAACTGATTTATATTGTGGAAAAATCCGCTTGTTCCATTGTCTTCTTTTATTATAGCGTATTGAAAAAAGCGTGAACGCTTAGCTGATTTATATTTAGAGAAAATGTGCTTGTTCTATTTTTCTAGATTAAGAAGCATTTGTCTTTTTTTACAGCTTACTGAGAAAAGCAGGAATAATATTATGAGAAAATCCGTTTGCTCCATTCTTCCCCAGTCTCACATATATATTTTGTAAAAGGTGCTTTGTGAATAGTGTGTCACATAAACAGAAAGCTTTCTTTCATGATGTAAAACAATAATAAATTTAAATATTAATTAAACGTTTAATTCTCAAAATTTACTATTAAAATCACATAAAGGGCAATTACCGATATCCGCTATTAGGCTTTCTCAAAATCAGTTTATTTTTTGTAAATTATTCATGCTCAGTATTTTATCATATATTTTATTTTACGTATATACTTTACATATTGCATGAATAATGTTTGTTTAGTATAAGCTTTTATTGCATTTGTTATAGTTGACTTTGTATCTTCATTATTTTACATGCTCCTTATTATTTTTTTTTTTTTAGATTATTGTGTTTGTTGGGTATCCAGCTGGTACGTACATTTTTTAATTATTTCTTGTTGATTACATACATATTCATTATATATATATATATATATATATATATATATATAACCATTAATTAAACATAACCTACCACCGTCAATTATTATGAATTAAAGCTGTAAGTATTAAAAAAAAAATATTATAAGAATAATTATGGAAGAAAAAAGTGGACACCGACAAAAATTGAAAAGCTTATACATTGAATTACGTCATCAAGGGCACAGAATTCAATGATATAAGCAAAATGGTTGTTTTCTGTGGGAAAAATAAGCTAAAGCTAAAAATTATTTTCCCCTGTGCCCGAACAACCACTAAAATCAAGTGAATTGATTAAAAATGCAAGCAGAATAGAAACAAATAATATGAAATGGAAGAATCAATAAAACATATTTAAATATTTATAGGATATAAAATATAAATAATAAACACCATACCGATTAATATTTCAGTATTTTACAAAAATCCATGCGCACATGTCTACCAGTATATCAAAAAGATTAAGGTGAATAAAACAGTTAAGAAATCACAGTAAATGATACCAAAGGATGCAGTTAATACATTTTGAAATAAAATTTGAAATACCTTGTAAAACACATTTAATCTAATATAAAATAAATAGATATTAATTACATTATTTAAAATGCACTATTAAATTAATTAATAACAGTTTAACAATATCGTCAAAATTTAGCTAAAAATACCCCCTGGTGTATAAATTATAACTGAAATGGAGCTAGAAAAATTAAAAATTAGAGCTATCTTAAAGAGACAAATTTGGTGCTGCCATCTATTATTACTTATATTAAACATCTATCGCAATATAAATATTTGTAAGCATTTGAATGTAAATAACTGTTTAAACAGCAAAACCAAACATATCCTTATATATATAGAATTATAAACCTAATATAAACCACACAATGTATTTAAAAACTATTGTTAATAAAATTTAAAAGCATACAGTATATTCTATTAGCTAACTTATTTAAACTAAACTAAGAATTTAAATAATTCTAGAACATTGATAATTTATAGCATATAGCTATATGCTATAAAACAAAATAAATTCAGTAATAATTAATATAAATAATTATTAAAAATAATATAAAAATTATTTTTTAATGAATTATATATAAGATATTTATAAAATGAACAAGAAATAAAAAACATGTGGAAGTATATAGAAGGTTAAATGATACTTAAATTCCCATTACTTAAAAAGCACAAATATAGAATGTGGATTATTTTCAGACATCCATAAAAATCCATAAAGTATGAATGTGGGACATTCAAAAACATTAAACCGATAATAAATACTAAAAAGAATAGAGGAATAATAATAAAAATAATTACCCAATTTTAATGCATACAGTATAACTATATTTATGTTAAACATACTTATATGTATATTATTCACTATAAGAATGGCATACTATTAGTAATTAATATGATATTGTCCTTAGTAAATTAAAATTTAATAACAAATAATTGTAAATTAGATTAATCAATAATTAAGCTAATTATAATAATAATGAAATTCTCCAATTACATATATAAAATATCAAATCAACATCCATATAAAATACGTAACAAAAATATAGTAATAATACAGCCCCCATTTTTTTTTCTTTTATATATAATTAACCATTGCGTATTATCCAGACAACACCACCCTCCTCCGTACTCTAACATCTACCCACCCAACCAACCTATAATATTTTTTTTATATTATTTTACAATTTTTAATTTTTTATAGATATTTTTTTATTTTATAATTTTTTTGTAATTTTGTTTACGCATGTGTTAATTTGTTTTTATAGATCATGTAAGAAAAGTACTAATTGTATATTAATGAATATATGAATTTTTTTGGAAAACCATGATTTAATGCATCATAAATTAGTTTTTTAATATTATTGTTAATTAGAGGAGAAGAACATAAACATTTTATTCTATATAAATGATTAAGTATTATATTACGAAATACAGAATGATGTAGACAAGATTTAAAATTTGTAAATTTATTAACTGTGAATTTAAATTCTTTACGTTTATCATATAAATCTGTGATTGTTATTGTCTTTTATTGTAATTTTAAGATCTAAGAAGTTAATTGTATTGTTAGATAAAAGGTTTTCCGTTAATTCCAAATTAGTGGGATAATCAACTGGAAATCGAGTAATTGCAGATTGATCAGTATCAATTAAAATGATGTCATCAATATAACGATATAAATGTAGATTATTATTAGTAAAATTACGTTCATAATGAGATAAGTATAAGTATGAGAGTAAACTGGAAGTACAACCGCCTTGTGGTATACCGACATGCTGTAAATATAAAGTATTATCTTGCAATATATAATTATTATAGATAATGAAGTTAGTTAAAGATTTAAAATATGCAATATCTATATTAGATGGTAATTCCAGTTTTTTATAATACTTTTTAAATAATATATATATATATATTTCTTATTTTAGAAACAGCTAATTGGTTTGATCTTATTATTGAAAAATAAATGCTTATATTGTCTGCAAATAATAATACTGAAAATGAGTCCTTATGAAAAAATAATTTCACAAATTTCATTGTGTTAATAAAACTTTTTTTTTTTTTTTTTTTTTTGACGCATTTTATAAGTTTCCTATTGAGCATGAATTATCTACGTCTACCCTTACTGAAACCGTGTTAAACAACACCACCAATTCTATAGTAGTTAAAATTCTTTATTCTTTGTATATATCGAATTTTTGTATCCATTTTGTTCCGATTTATATCCTACTAACACGATATCATCTAAACCGATTAACTTCTTACAATACTTTTGCAAAAAATAACTTAGACATTTTAACGTGTTACACTTTAGAAAGTACTTTAAAAATTACAAGCCTTTTATTTCATCTTTTAAACTCCAGCTGCTATTTTATCATTTATAATCAACTTTTCTTTGTTTTTTATATATCGAAGTCCTGTGATTATATGTTTTATCTTTCGTAATTTATAACCTTTTGAACAAATGTATCAGCATTTTCGCCATAAGAAATTCTTATCAGAGTACTGTCTAATACAAAAGTAAAATTATAAACTGAAATTAGAAGTTTATGATAGCTGTTAGTCTTTATACTTCTTTACTTCTTGCACCAAAAGATTCATTTAATATTATTATTGAAAAAAATCTTATGATATTTTCAGTAAATAACAATATTGGAAAAATATACTTAAAATTTTTACAAACTAGATTATAGTATTGAAACTTATTTATCTGTTGCATTTAATAATCGTTTCTTAGTACAATATATCAGAAATTTTAAATAAGTTGACCAAAGCTTCTGTAAAAAGGCATTTTTACTTTTTTTTATCTTCAATAGGAGAAAGTATTGTAATCGAAATTTTTTTCGACTTCCGAATTTCGACGGATTTACACGTTTTAGGGGTCTGAGATTCCAAAAAACATGTTTATAGAAAATGTATGTCTGTCCGTGTGTCCGTGTGTCCGCCTGTCTATCGCCATTGTACCATCAAAAGGTGTATGAAGTTATGCATAGAATTGAACCAATTTTTTTTTTTAATTTTTGGCTATGGAAAGTAGGTCCTTCATTAATTTGGAAAAAATTAGCCGAAAGGGAGCGCTGTAATAGCGATTTTTTTGCCATTTTGAATATTACACCATCGTAAAGTGTATGAAGCTATGCATAGAATTGAATCAAATTTTTTGTGTAGGATTTTGGTCATAGCAAGAAGGTCGTCCCTGAATTTGGAAAAATTCCGCCGGAAGGGGGCGCTCTAATAGCGATTTTTGTGCCATTTTGAATATTGTAACATCGGAAAGTGTATGAAGTTATGCATAGAATTGAATCAAATTTTTTGTGTACGTTTTTGGTTATGGCAAGAAGGTCCTCCCTGAATTTCGAAAAATTCCGCCGATAGGGAGCGCTGTAATAGCGATCGCCAGAAGAAGGCGCTGTAATAGCAATTTTTACGCAATTTTCAGTATTGTACCATCAGAAAGTGTATGTAGTTTTGCATAGAATTAAACCAAAAAAATTTTTTTTTTAAGTTTTAGGCTATGGCAAGCAGGTCCTTCATTAATTTGGAAAAAATCCGCCGAAAGGGGACGCTGTAATAGCAATTTTTGTACCATTTTGAATATTGTACCATCGGAAAGTGTATGAAGTTATGCATAGAATTGAAACAAATATTTTGTATAGTTTTTTGGTCATGGCAAGAATGTCCTCCCTGAATGTCGAAAAATTTCCCCGGTAGGGGGCGCTTCCTTTTAGACAAAGCACAATTTAAAAAATTTTTCATTTATTGTATTTTATATGAGGGGAAAAGAAATGCACAAATTTCTTATAATCGATTTTTAGACAGTGTCCCAATAGCGTAGTGGCAAAGCGCGTGCTTAAGGTGGTTCACAAAATCTCTGCTCAACAACGCAAAACACTCTGATACATTTTCTGACTCATTTTTAAACGTAAAGGCATAAAATTAGCAGGCCTAACTGTTCAATCGATTTGAAATCGAATAGCGTTTTGAATTTTTTTTAATAAATAAATTACTTATCGAGTTAGAAGGGCTTCTTGTCACTTGACAATTTTCCCCCCTTTCTCGTGATGATATGTTGGGTATTTGGTTCAAAACGTCCACTGTGACTCTATTTTCTTAAATATCTTCTGCCTTTACCAAAAAAGGGAAAACCCCATTCGAATATATAGTTGCTGAATAAGAACACCTGCCAATTCCATGCGTTTCCGAATAAAAATAAATTCAGAAATATGTCAGAAAATAGCTCCTTTGGATTTGAGAACAGCCTTAATGTTCTAAGATACCCAGGTTCTAATGTGAAGGGAGAAACTGATATCGGAAGCACCGTAAGTTATTTCGTGTATACTTCTTTCGTGTAATTTATCTTGCATGATAGTAAATATTAAAAATATCTGTTACGTCTAAATACGCATCGGTATATTTAGTTATTATTTAGATTTCTTTAAAGTATTCGCCATATTTTATTTCTATAAAAATTAATTAAATATTTTTAAATTGTAATATTTTCACCAATAAACTAATAGATATTAGAAACAAAAAATAAAAAACAAAAACAAAAACAAAGAAGTTTTAATTATTTTACTTATTTATTTACTTGCGTATGTTGTGTTTGTGTGTTTCTGTTTAATTTTTTTACACATACCTTATAGTCGTTTGACACTTCCTTATAATTTTTCCCAGAACCTCCTGATTTGGTATCTCAAGGAGCTCCTCAAAATCCTGAAAAAGTGGATATTTACGTTTCCCGAGGATGCCCTACGATTTCAGTAATTTTGCCCCTTTCAGGATGTCTGGGGGCTGTTAGCTTTTAATTACAATCCTCTTCAGGATGTCCCAGGTGAAGAAACTGTGCTATTTAGATCACCAGCAACTGAATTTTTTTTTTATCGATGTATTTATCAACTGTTTTCAATCATTTCATTCTGTCCTATATTTTTCTAACACGATATCATCTAAACCAATTATTTTAAATAAGTGAGTTCTTTTTTGGAAAATGGCATACACTGAAAAAAAAATTCCGTTAAAGTACGGAAATTGTACTGGCAATCAAAACGCCAGTACTATTTTCGTAGTTTAACAGAAATTTTTTTCCCGTAAATTCCAGAAAAAACTCCGTTTTTTTTCACAAAATTTTTCCGTTTATTTCATATTTCCGTATTTAAAAATTTCCGTCTAAAAGACAAAATATAATAATTTTTGCGAGAAATTTACATATTTATGAATTTGACACTTCGCTTCCCAAGGACACGTTTACATCAAGGTCAGAAAATCACAATTTAATTCAAACAACACTTACCCTGACGGGATTCGAACCAGAGAACTGTACTCCTCAAGATTAGTGCCTTTAACGAGTACGCCACGGATTCACAAACTACGTGTTCAAATATTGTTACTTATTTCAGATGTCTTTTATAAATCGAAGCCTAACATGTTAAACAAGGAAGGTATTTTCGCAGAGATAATATTTTGCAATTGAGTATACAATTCTGAATATTTTACATATTTCTTCCCCTATAATTTTGAATATTTAGCTTTTTAGTTTCATGCTTTAAAAACATAAATTTTACCCTTTAAAATTTTACAGGTATGAAAGAATGTATTAAAAGCAATAACTACTTATTTTTTGATAGATTAAAAAAGAATTATTTTAATATTATTTTTATTTATTTATTTATTTATTCATTGAGTTTTGCAAGGATACCAACATATTTTTTTCAAACATGTATTTTTTCAAATTTTCCAAATTATTTGTCTGATGATCTACTGTAAACTCAAATAAAGATAATTACTACATGGTATTAATATAAATTTCTTTTATTGCTTATTAAATCTAGATAAACGTCAATTTTATAATAATTTCATTATTATGTTTCAGATATGTTATAAATTTATGTGCCAATCTGTTAAAGTGAATAGATTAAAAATATTAAAATTAATAATAGATGTTTTCTTTTTAAAACATCCTAACAGAAACTTGAAAAATAACGTTAACAGCATGCTATAAATAAGTCGAACATTATTTTTAAATCATCATGAAAAATAAACTGTAACGTTTCCTTTTTAACGGTCTCAAACTTAAAAAATATATTAATAATATTTCATTTTTTTTAAATATCCTAAAAGTACGTTAGCTTTTTATTAAAAAAAAAAGAAAAAAAAATATATTATAGCGACTTGTTTAAAAATATATATTATAGATGGCGCCGTAATTTTTATCGGTTTTACTTGAAAACTCATGCAAAACATAGTATTTAGCTATTATTAGAAAATCATTGAACGGCATTGATTTAATGTAGAGCCATATTTAGCCAATAATGGGATTTCAATAAAAATAAACTCGAATATCACTGTAAGACAAGTATATACAACAATTAATTACTTTGCTGTCCAAACAAAAGCCACTATTTCAAAACATCATTTGCGGAACTGTTTTGAAATCAATACAGTAATATTCTGTAAAATTTAGGGAAAACTTACTGTATTTATAGTCGCAAAATGTCAATTACGGAAATTGTACTGTTTTCTTAGAAAAACGAAACTATTCCGTAAAAGTTTACTGAAAAATTCGTGTATATTGATGAATTTTGTTTACAGTGTAGAAAATTTAATGTGCAAATTTTTCGCGTTACAAGCCTTATTTCGCCCTCTTGACCAGCTGTTATTTTATCCTTTTTTTTTTTTTTTTTTTTTTTTTTTTTTTTTGTTAAACTTTTGTGTTTACATTTGGTATCAAAGTTTTGTAATTACAGATTTTTATCCTTCGTGATTTATGCTGTTTCTATCAAATTTGTCACTATGAAAGGATAAGAAAACTTTATTTAGTCTGTCTATTGAATATTATAAGAGTAAAACTATAAGCAGGAGAGTTAGAGATCTTCAAAAGTTTTTATACTTTCAATTGTTTTTATTTCGGTTTCAGTTAGAATTTTTTTAACCCTTTAGTGCGCAGCTTTGCATATATGCAAACAACAATGTTTTGAAATTAATAGATTTTTTTTATTTGTATATACCTAATTCACACAAAAATTTAAAATAGCAATATTTGCTTTAATTAATAACAGACATTCCGTATTTAAATTAAGGGACATTAACCATTGGAACTTTCTGGTGTAAAGTCAGGTTCTCTGACCTGCGTAATTTTTAGAGCGTATTCCATCATGTGAATTAAAGGTTAAGTTTTATAAAATAAATAATTATATAAAATAAAGTATTTGCAGGCATACATATTAAAGTATTTACTAATTTGTAATACTGTAGCGTAAAAATGCCAGACGACAGTAGTTTTTACTTATATTGCAGATGTGCAACAGAAGAATTGAAGAACAGAAGATTGATGTATTATATGAAAAATGTATCTCCGATTTTTTTTCAGTATTTTTCCCGTGTAATAAACTTTTCAGTGAATTATATATAATTTTTTCGAAACAAAATAAAAAATCGCGCATTTAAGGGTTAATTTGTGTGCCGTACTTTCCGCAGGTTTCACTGGTCTTTATGTAATACATATTTTATGTTGCATATAAACTGAAGTTAGAGTTTTTCAAAAGTTTTTATACTTACAACAGCTTTTATTTTGATCTGTTAGATTTTTTTTTTTATGTCTTACTTCCCATAATTTAAAATGTCCTTTTTGCAGTACGTATTTTATGTTGTGTATGAAATATTTGTGAAAATAAATTGTGATAAAATACGATATATCCACGATGAAACTCGCATCGCTGTTACATTTTGAATGTTCTGTGTTTATCATGCATTATTTTAGAATGAATCACAAACAAAATAAGAACCATCCACAAATATCAGCTGAATTTTTTTACTGAATATATTTATCGTATGTTTTCGCCCATTTCATTCTGAATTTATAACCTACTAACACGATATCGTCTAAATCGGTTAACTGATTGCGATAGTTTTTGATAAATTACATGGTAGATTTGGCGTGTTAAACTCAATTAAATACTTTAAGATTTACAATTTTTTAAACTCTGATTTTAAACTGCAGTTGTTATTTCATCATTTGTTTTTTTTTTAATGTTTGCTTGTTTATTGTGAATCAAAGTTCTGCGATTAAACTGCTTTTTCCTTTTGATATCCTTCTGGTTTCTTTATCCTTTATGATTTATGTTCTTTATATCCAACTTTCTGCGAATGAAGTCTGAAAGAAAAATCTTATCTAACTAGAGTATTGTATTTTATAAAGTAAAAGTATTAACTGGAGTAAAAGTATTAACTGGAGTAAAAGTATTAACAGGAATAAAAGATTTTCAATAATATTTATATCTGCAACAATTTATATTGTTTCGATATTTTATTTATTTATTTATTTATTAGTCTTATTTTCCATTTTTTTTTAACCTCTTTCCTGGGTTGGGTTTTAGCTGTTCAGTTTTTGACGTGACATGGGTTTAAACCGTGTTTTAACCGATTTAAACCGACAAAAATACAAATATGTAAGTAAACTCAGAACAAAATAGAAAAAAATTCTGTTAGTATAGCATTGCTTTTGTTTAATGATAGTGCAATAGAGTTTTAGCAAGCATTAAATTGTAATCAATATGAAATTATAATTTTTTTCTTTGTTTATGACTAAATTTCCAAGTAACGTGGATTTCTGGTGTGGCTTTTTTTGCATACTTGGTTGAATACCTTATTTTAAAAAAATATATACATATAGCTTTTAATAAATATTTTCTCTGCAGCATTAACTACTTTATTTATTTTTTCCTTTAGTACAAATAGAAAAAATTTAAAATAACGTTTATTTTATTAAAGAGTAAAGAATTCATTGGTTGGAATAAAATTATTAAAGTATGATATGTCAAACCTTTTATCCCAAGATTGATTTTTGTTAGTGACTGACAATCACTTCTTACTTATGAAATTATCTTATTTATGGAATATATCCTGAAATTACGGACAAATAAATAATTCACCATACCAGTACGTGACATGGGTTTAAACCGTGCTTTAACCGGTTTAAATCGACAAAAATACAAATATGCAAGTAAACTCAGAACAAAATAGAAAAAAATGCTGTTAGTATAGCATTGCGTTTGTTTAATGATAGTGCAATAGAGTTTTAGCGTACATTAAATTGTAATCAATATGAAATTATAATTTTTTTCTTTGTTTATGACTAAATTTCCAAGAAATGTGGATTTCTGATGTGGCTTTTTTTGCATACTTGGTTCAATACCTTATTTAAAAAATATATATACATATAGCTTTTAATAAATATTTTCTCTGCAGCATTAACTAGTTTATTAATTTTTTCATTTAGTACAAATAGAAAAAAAAATTAAAATAACGTTTATTTTATTAAAGAGTAAAGAATTCATTGGTTAGAATAAAATTATTAAAGTATGATATGTCAAACCTTTTATACCAAGATTAATTTTTGTTAGTGACTGACAATCACTTCTTACTTATGAAATTATCTTATTTATGGAATATCTCCTGAAATTACGGACAAATAAATAATTCACCATACCAGTACGGTAAAAATAGTTACTTATCTTAATTTGAAACCTGTTCCAAAAGTGAAAGTGTCCTAATAATAATAATAATAATTATAAAACTGGAAGCGAAAACGAAAAAGTAAAAAACGGCCTTGCAGATTGATATAAGCTATCCAATGAAAAATAAAACATTTACAAATATTGAAATGCAAACTAAATATTAAAAAAAAATTCTCCCATAGAATTAACATTATTGAGCATGTGTTTTCATTTTTACTTTAAAAAAATCGTTTAAAAAATGTATGACATTTCAAACAAGATAATTAAACAAAATTCTCCTGTATGATTAATATTAGTGGGTGGGTGTTTTCGCATTAGTGAAGTAGACCCTTAAGCAACCCCATCCATAAGAACATAGTAGGGGGAAAGCAAGAAAACTGGTTATGTAGCAATAGCAATACTGTTTTGTACTGGAAGAGAAAATATATTTGAATTTGCTCTATCTTAAGGAAAGTAAATTAATATGCTCGTTAGATACCAATTGTAATAGATTAGTTTCTGCATTTAGCCATGAGAAAATATAAACAATTTATTTACCTCTGCTAAATTTAGATTGAACTTACATAATTTTAATATTACAAATAATTAAGGATTATTATTATTATTATTATTAACTGTTCATCAAAAGCATGCATTACACAAATAATTAAAAAAAAATCATGCAACAATCTATTTTGAGTTTACCATATCCTATGCAAATGGGTTTCAAGAATACATTTGCGCAGTTTACACCCCCAGTTTATATGTATTTTTCTGTTTTATTTAGAATTTATTGATTAAAGTCTATCTAACTCTGCTAAATAATTCTTTTGATATTATTTTATTAAATCTAGGTTTTTGACATATAGGCTTTCGGCACGATGGTTTAACCATCATTAAAACTGGTTTAAACCGTTCCATGTGAAAAACTTGCTAAACCTGCCTCTTTCCAACTTAATTGAAAAGTTTTGATGAATTCTGAATGTCTGCTTGTCTGTACATCTGTCCGTGCTCTAACTCCCGTAAATATACTCGGATTGACATTTAATTTTTATATGTTAATGACGTTCACTATTGAATGCTCGCTATTGAAACTGAAGTGTTTGGTAATTACAGTTCCTTTAAAGAAAGGCACAAAAGCATTCCTTAACATTATGATCTATGAGGGAAAATCGTTTGTGGTGCACTTTATTCATATTGCTTATTTATATATCTTACTTCATTATACGAAAAATAATCAAATTTCTTGTAATAATACGCGGTCGGTGTTGGAAAATATTTTTTAATCTATGCCTAATGCATTATTTTTCGTCCTTGTTAAATATTGTTTCTAGATTACATATTTTATCTCGTGTATAAATTATTTTCACAGATGAATTACGATACAAGAGGAATTATCCGCGTTGAAACTTGTATCAGGGATGCATTCTGCAATGCTGTATGTACCGGGTGTCCCAAAAATGCTGATGGATTTTAAAATTCAGTAACTTGCAAACGGTGACAGATATTAAAAGAATTCTTTCAGCAGTGTTATGTAAAATGTCAAGAGTTTTTATGCTGTGATTCTCAGTTTTAGTTACAAATAGCATCGGTAGATGGCGCTGCAAGCAATAACCGCTAAATCGAGGCTCAATTTTTCGGCCTCTCTTTTCATCCATGCGAAAAAACGAGATTAAAATGCATTGAATGGATCCCGAAATACCAAAAATCGGGTTCAGAAGTGAGCACCTATAGAGATCCTACATTAGAGAGAGATTGGACATTGAAGAAATGTCCGCCATTTTCGTTACAAACTAGAAGGAACGCCGTACAACGCAATGCATTTTCCTCAGCGTCAAGCTCTTTTTATTCTATTAAAATTATGAAAATTTCATTTTATATGCCTTCAAAGAGTCTTTCAGAACATAAATATGAGCACATTTGCATTTTAATGAGTAAGAATTCCCAGAAAATGCATTTTTTACTCTTATTTTTTCTTACTAATTAAAATAGTGGGCAGAGGAAGATTGGGCATGTAAGAACTTTATTTTAATTTCACAATATTTGAGAAAATAATTTTTAACGATTATCACATAGAAGATGAACTATAGAATTTAATTTTTTTAAACTATCTATAATTTATTACGCATTTTAAAACAACATTAATTATTATAATTTTCACCATCTTCGCATTGATAATTTCAGAAGCATTAAAATTTGAACATATCATATACCACTCCTATTTAAGTATGTATGTGATTCAAAGTTAATTTAATATGTGCGCTGAAAATATTTTATGATAAGTTTCTACGTACTGCTACTTCTCTTTGATATTCTTTTTAAATACGGAAGTCTTGTAAATATATAATATTAGAATGAGAATTGTTATCAAATGAAAGTTTAGAAAAAAAGTTAAATAGAAGCACTGCTGTTAAAAGAAACAAATAAAAAATATGAAAGACAAATTCTACAATTAAATCAAAATCCGATAACTAAGTAAAATCGCACTGTTGCGTAGCGTAAAACAGTTGAGTAAAAAAATGCATTTTCTGAGAATTCTTACTCATTAAATTGGAAATGTGCTTATATTTATGTTCCGAAAGACTCTTTGAAGGTATATAAAATGAAATTTTCATAATTTTAATAAAGTACAAAGTGTTACACGATGATAAAAGTGCATTGCGTTGTACGGCGCGCGTTCCATCTACTTTGTAACGAAAATGGCGGACAGTTCTTCAATGCCCAATCTCTCTCTAATGTAGGATCTCTAAGCACCTATTGCTTTCAGCGCCATCTGTTGTTTGAAATTCGAACTAAAATCAAAAATCATTGTAAAAAACTCCTGACATCATACATAACCCTCCTGCAAGAATTTTTTTAACATCTGTCACCGTTTCCAAGTTATTGAATTTTAAAATCCATCAGTAGAGTTGCAAAAAACCCGCAGTTTTTGAGAGGCGGGAATAAACCCAGGAATTTTGGGGAATATTGGAAATTTTGAAGGAGTTTTGAAGATAAACAAAACCAGTTATTTTCCAATTTGAAATTTTTATTTTAATGCAATTTCAGGGAAGAATGTTCCAAAAAGATAGGTTTTACTATATGAATTCACAAAACTTATGATTTTACAGTCTAAGTCTTTATAATTTATTAGCTTTAGAACAATGGCGGCTGTAAATAGGTGAGAATTTGAATGTTTCTTTAAAAAAAATTTTTTTTCAGTTTCTGCTGGCTCGCGCATCTTGTTTTCACGTTTTCAGGCATACTCTAACGAGTTGCATCATTTCAGTTTTTCTAACGAGTTGCATTGTATTTTTGCATTGATTTCTTTTAATTTTGTTCATTTTCTTTTTTGTTTACATTCGTTGATTCGAAGAACAGAGGGGAAGTTTATTTTCATGTCAAGGATGATAAATCTCTCATTTGCCTCTTTCACTTTTTAGTATCGACGATTAAAATAACAAATTTTTTAATTTCTCTTGCTTAATATTTCTGCTGCTTAAGCCTGTATTTCGTTAGTTTTCATGTAAACCGTGCTATTTTTTTTTATATTTTATTTTATTAGTTTTGTTTACATTGACAAAAATTGAAATCATTAAAAATAATTGAAAATAATTAATTAAAAAATTTTCATGCTTAAAACTTTCTGAAAACTCCCGGAAATTTTCAAATTTCCTTCCCAAAAAACCCGGTTTATTCCCGGGAATAAACCCGGTTTTTTCCACCCTTTGCATCTCTATCCATCAGTCATTTTGGGGACATCCGGTAGCGGATAGTATTTGAGTGACGAACAACAATCAAATAAGAACAATCCAACAATTTTCATACAACTGACATTCTTTAATCGATATATTTATTGCATCTTTTTTTTTATTAATTTTGTCTTGATTTATATCCCACTAACAGGGTATCTAAAACCGGTTACCTAAATCGAATTATTTTTTGTGATAACTTAGCAGATTTATTGGACTAAACTTTATCAGATATTTTAAGAGACACTTTTTTATCTCACTTTTTAAAATCCAAGTGGTATTTCATAATTTATTATTTAACTTTTGTTTGTTTATTTGATATCAAAATTCTGTGATAACTGGATAAGAAAATCTTATCGAGTTAGAGCATTTCTAGATTACATATTTTATGTCGCGTATAAATTATTTTCACAGATGAATTACTATACAAGAGGAATTATCCGCGTCGAAACTTGTATCAGGGATGCATTTTGAAATGCTGTATGTAGCAGATAGTATTTGAGTGATGAACAACAACCAAATAAGAACAACCAACAATTTACATACAACTGACTTTCTTCAATCGATATATTTATTGCATCTTTGTTTTTATTAATTTTGTCTTGATTTATATCCCACTAACAGGGTATCTAAAACCGGTAACCTAAATCGAATTATTTCTTGTGATAACTTAGCAGATTTATTGGACTAAACTTTATCAGATATTTTAAGAGACACTTTTTTATCTCACTTTTTAAAATCCAAGTGGTATTTTATCATTTATTATTTAACTTTTGTTTGTTTATTTGATATCAAAATTCTGTGATAACTGGATAAGAAAATATTATCGAGTTAGAGCCTTTGTCCTGTTATAACTTAAAAAATAAACTGAAATTATAATTTCATTTCATAAATCCTTAATTATTCATTGCATACTTTAGTTTTTATATATTCATTTTTTTTTTCGTTTATTCAGTGATTTTTTTTTTTTAATTTTATTATTGAGAAAAAATTGTTAAACAAAATACTTATTCAATGCATGCTTTAGTTTTTATGTATCCCTTTTCACCTTGAAGCAGTGAACTTGTTGAATCTTATGATTGAGAAAAAATGTTAAATGAAAAAAATACAGTCGAACCTCGTTATCCCGACACGCTCATGACCAGAAAAAAGAGTCGTCATAAGCGGGGTATTGCGGTAAACGGAGTTTGAGAAAAATATGTTTATAAAACGCTGCATTTGTAATTCATTTAAGACAATTTGAAATTCATAACTGTTCTGGCATTTTATGCAATAAAACGTTATTGTTAAACAAAATAAACACGAAAACAAAATTGAAAAGTATAAAAATCAGATTTCTGCTGACTTACATTTTTATTGTTACATGAAATATTGGGAATTTCGGTTTTTAAATATTTTAGAATGAATTGTAATCAATATTCGTTATAAGATTCGTTGTTACATGTTAGATAATTTCTAATCATTTCAATTTGCGTCGGTTTTAGTAGGAGGCTTGTTCTGTTCCAGTTCCATATTACTTTCGTTCTCAGAGTCTGAAAAAATTTCTGCCTTTTTCTCTTTTATCTCTTTTACAATTTCAGAAATCGTTGCACCTGGTGATGTGGTGACATACTTATCAAAATCGATATACATCTGGACATCCACCGTTAAATCTAGTACGCGATCTAACAACTCTTTAAACAATATTGGAAGAGGAATGCCCCCTTCTTCATTGTCTTCTATACACTTGAGATCTGATGAATTGGTCATCTGTTGAGTGGGTCATTTACAGTGTGTGGGTTTGTTTATTCAGATAAAGGATTGAAATAAATTATCTCCTTTATCTCAATGGATATTTTAGACACTTTTGTGAAACTTTGTCAAAGCCATTTCTTTCCGCTTAATTTCTTTGCTTATAAGATGGATTATGAAAAATAGACAATTTTTCTAAACCGTTGGGATATCCGGAGTTGAAAATTATTCAACGACATAAAATTCGGAATTTATTTACATTAAATCATATACAGAAAATCGGGACTTCGAAAAATTGACGTGATAAGCGCAGTGACGTGAAAACCGGGTGTCGGGATAACGAGGTCCGACTGTGTATTCATTGCATACTTTAGTTTTTGTATATTCCTTTTCTCGTTGAAGCAATGAACTTGTTTAATCTCATTACTGAGAAAAAATGTTTAAGCAAAACAAAATTATTCATTTCATACTTTAGTTTTATGTATTCCTTTTTTCCTTGTAACAGTGAACTTGTTTAATTTCATTATAGATGTAAAAATGGTTAAAAGAAAAAATATTCATTGCATACTTTATAGTTTTTTATATATTCCTTTTGTTTTTTTAAGCGGTGAACTTGTTTAATCTTATTATTGAGAAAAATGTTGAATGAAAATAATATTCCTTGCATAATTTATAGTTTTTACATATTTCTTTTCTCCTTGAAAAAGAAAACTTGTTTAATTTCATTATCGACAAAAAGAAATGATAAACAAAAAATTATTCATTGCACACTTTAACTTTTATGTATTTAATTTCTCCTTAGAGAAGTGAACTTGTTTAATTTCCTTAATGAGAAAAAAAATCAAACGAAAAAATTATCCATCGCATACTTTATAGTTTTCATATATTCCTTTTCTCCTTTGAAGAAGTGAACTTGTTTAATATTATTATTGAGAAAAAAAGTTAAATGAAAAAAAAAAAAAAAATTCATTTACTTTATAGTTTTTATATATTTATTTTCTCCTTGACGAATTGAACTTGTTTAATTTCATTATTAAGAAGAAAAAATGTTAAATGAAAAAATTACTCTTGCATACTTTAGTTTTTATATACTTCTTTTCTCCTTGAAGCAGTGAATTTGTTTAATCTTATTATTGAGAAAAAATGTTAGATGAAAAAAAAAATTCATTGCATAAATGATAGTTTCTATAAATTTCTTTTCTCCTTTGAAGTAGTGAACTTGTTTACTTTTATTATTGAGAAAAATATTAAATAAAAATAATTATTCATTGCATACTTTAGTTTTTATATATTCCTTTTCTTCTTGAAGCAGAGGACTTGTTACCCGACTGCCAAGAAGGGTTATGTGTTTCACGCGTATCTGGGTATGTGGATTTCTTTATACCCTCGAAACTTCCCAAGCTCTGGATGGATTTTAATGAATGAGGTCTCTATCGATTTGTATTAACCGTCCGATGGTTATAGGCTAGGTTTTGTTTTTATAAGATCACAATGGCGGTATAGACGAAAAAAATACGCACCATATTGAGTGGCATATCATTGGATAGGTCTTTCAAAATGAAGACGATGTTTCATTGACTATATTACAGTCAGAAGCTCCGTTTAAATATTACACAACCTGGAAATTGTGTAGGTAGAATCTCTAGCTTTACTGCCACTCTAAGCTGCATAGACATCTATAGGCCTCATCAAAACAGTGTTTATAGATAGGAACTAACAATTAAACACAACTTAAAAGTCATCAATACAAGTAAATAAAAAATAGGTAAGTAATATAAAAATAGTTTCACATTGATGAGAAATAATTAGTTCGCTTTTTATACAGTCGGGTTTCTTGAATTTTTAAATTTAATTTTTACTTGTTTAATCTTATAACGGAGAAAAGAATGCTTATATTTTACGTAAATGATAATATTGAAAGTATAATTTATTGAAAAATAATTTCACAAAGTGCATCACGCCGATGAAACTTGTTCAGCTGCTGCATTTTACAAATTTTATACTGAGTATGAATTATTTACCCTTGCGATGAATAGCAATAAAATATGAACGATCCACCAATTGTCTAGCAGCTGAAATTTTTTGCCTGTCATATGTATCGCATGTTTGCGTCTGTTTCATTCTGAGTTATATCTTACTAACACGATATCATTTAACCCGATTAACTAATTGCGATACATTCTGAAAAATAACATGGAGCATTTTACATTCTTTTTTCGTATATTTTAAGAGGTACAAGATTTTTTTTTTTAAATCTCAGGTTTTAAACTGCAGTCGTTACTTTATCATTTTGTGTAGAAATTTTCTTTGTTTTTCGTATCGAATTTCTTTAATTATGTTCTTAACCTTCACGATTTATGCTTTTTCTGTCAAATTTGCTGCTCGAAGATCGGAAAACCTCACCTAATTAGATATTGCCTTTTATATCAATAAAATATAAGTTGGAATTAGATGTTCTGCTATGAGATTAGCTATTTTTTTTTCCTTTGTAAGTTATCTACGCACAATATTTTATATTTTATGGGTTGAGGAAAAAGTAATTTCGCTTTTTCCCAATAGATGACTTTAAAGTCGCATATCTCTAGTAATACTTATTCAATGTAACCATACTATAGAGCATTTGAAAGGTAACAGTCCATAGAACATTCTAGATATAAAGGTAGCGTTATCTGTTTCTCAGTCAAAAGTTATTGCGTTTTTAAAATGGAGATTCCAAATGATCATTTTCGTCATATTTTGATTTTTTTACTTCCGAAAAAGAAAAAATGCAGCTCAAGCTCATCGAAAATTATGTCGTGTTTATGATGATGAGTGCTTAAGTGAATGCCAGTGTCAGAATTGGTTTGCTCGTTTTCGTTCGTGAAATTTTGATGTTAAAGATGAACCTCGGCCTGGCCAGCCAATCGTTAAAAAAGTCGATGAAATTCTTTAAAAAATCGAGATAGACAGACATCTTTCATCTTGCCAGTGTTGCCAGATAATCGAAAGTTAATTTCCCCAATATTTCTGAAATGTTCCCCAAATCAGTGTTTTTTTTCCGAAAAAGTCTCCAACTCAGTTTTTACTTAAAAAAAGTAATTTTTCAATTTTCAATTTACCACTTTAAAAAATATTGAACTAATTTAAGCTCAAAATTTTCCCCCCAAATTAAGCCTTTTTCTGAAAGAATTCTCCATTTACAAAAAATAAACATTTAAACTCAAATATCAGAATTTTGCATGCATATTCGGTAGCTAGATGAAGAGAATTTTGCAACGACAAGTTCTTTTATGCTAGTTTTTAAAAGTATTGCCAATGAATAATGATGGCTTATCATTATATTAGTAATGTAGTAAACAACAAGCACAACCACATCCAAGAGAATAATGATCGATATTTCCGATTTCTGTATTGTATTTTCATTTTTCAAATCAAAATCGAGTTCGAAACAGATGAAGTTTTGCAAGATGACTAAAAGTAAACTTTACGTAAAATAGGGGGAAAATTCCCCAAGTTTTCCCCCAAAATATTGATAGTCACCAAAAATTTCCCCACAAACTGCTTGTCCCCAAAAAATTCCCCTAGAGATTCGAAATTCCCAAATCTGGCAACACTGCATCTTGCGACATTGCTACAGAACTAAACATCGACCAATAAACAGTTTTAAACCATTTACATAAGACTGGATACCAAAAGAAGCCCCATACTTGGGTTCCACATGAATTATCAGTGAGAAAAATTAAAGGATCGAGTTTCCATTTGTGAATCGCTGCTGAAACAAAGGGAAATCGAGCCATTTTTTAAACTAATGATTACTTGCGATGAAAAGTGGATCACGTACAACAATAATGGTTTAAAGCTGCGTTCAAAAGAAGCTTGTGAAAATCACTTGGTTCAGTTTTTCATCCAGAAATCTCTGAAGTTCTACAGTAATGGAATTAAGGTTTTATCAGAAAAGTGGCAAAAGGTCATCGATCAAAACGGCACATATATAATTGATTAGTGTTTAAAAGTTATATGAATAAACTCGTTTTGAAAAACCGGAAAAAAAAAATCCCAAATATCGTTAGAAAAAAATGATTAAATTACTATGCATAGTTTTTGTTCCTACAAAACGTTTTTAATGGTTTAAACATTTTTACCAACTTTAACATTAAACAGCTTTTTAAATACTTCTTCGATTTAAAAACTGTCAGATTCAGCGTGATTATCAAACATTTGTCTAGAATATTAGAAACCTTCATATTTTTGTAGTCAGTAGTTTTTTTAATATTAGCGTAGAAAGACCACTAGTCACAAAAAAAATATATTTGCGGCGGTGACAGCGTTAGTTACTTTATTTCTAGACCAGAGAAATCCCAAAACATTAAAATGCTGTATTGTCATCGAAAATAAACATGTATAGTATTATAATATAAACACATACACACATAAATAACGCCTGCATTCAACAGTTAAAGGTATATATAAATATTATACAGACATACAAGCAATAAATACAATAAACCCAACTGGAGTGAAAAATTAGCCAGAGCCAGGAATCGAACCCGGGACCACAGCATACAAGACAGCTGCTCTAACCACTGAGTTACTCCGGCCGATACCTGGGTCTGAAATTCCTCACTAATAAACCATGATGGGGAAGTCACCAGCCATCTATACGACAGTCCGGTCATCCAAAGCTGCCGTATAGATGGCTGGTGACTTCCCCAACACGGTTTATTAGTGAGAAATTGCAGACCCAGGTATCGGCCGGAATAGCTCAGTACTTAGAGCAGCAGTCTTGTATACTGTGGTCCCGGGTTCGATTCCTGGCTCTGGCTAATTTTTCACTCCAGTTGGATTTATTGTATGTATGTATAGTTATTTTTTATAATTTTAGCATTTCAGGAAGTGAAAGAAAATTCCATTACAAAATTCTATCTTTACATACAAAAACAAAATTAAATAAAAGAATACAATAACTACTTATTTTTTCTTAAATAGATGCATTAAAAAACGCACTTGATGAAAAATATTTCCTAAACTTCATCACGCTAATGATATTTTGTTCGTTGATGCATTTAGCACGTTTTGTATTGCATATGAATTATTTACGCAGATAAATAACAGTAAAATAAAAAAGTTCTACCAATTCTCTTGATGTTAACATTTTTTTTTTACTTCATATATTTATCACACGTTTTCATCCATTTCATTTTGAATTTATATCCTATTAACACGATATCATATCTAAGTAGATTAAATTAACTGATTGTGTTACTTTTTGGAAAATAATAAGAAAAAAAAACAACATATTAAACTTTATGTAATACTTTAAGGTTTCAAGTTTTGTATCTCATCTTTTAAACCGCAGCTTTTATTTTTTCCCTTTTATTATTGAACTTTTACTATTTTATTTCGCATTAAAGTTATGTGACTCGATGTTTTATCCTTCATGATTTATAATATTTTGATAAAATTTGTAGCCATAAAAGGATTTTTTTTTTAAATCTAGCTTGAGTATAGCTTGAGCCTAAGAGTAAAGATATAAACTTGAATTAAAAGTTTTGAAAAGTTTTTTTACTTTCAATTGTGTCTATGTTTGTGTTTTAAGTTGCTATTTCAAAACCGTCATTAACCTTTTTATAGGGTAAGAGAGGGATTGTTGCCCCCTTAACCCCCCCCCTTAACTTTTCTTGCTGTAGTAATGACTTTTGTAGCGCACATTTAACCGATCTACTCCAAATTTTATGTAGAATTTCATAAAAAAAATACTAGGAAGATAGCCCATCAAAAAGGACGGAAAATGGAGATATCAAGGTATATACGTTTTTCTCTATTTCGCCCTATACTGGAAAAGTACCGAGAATTTATTTTCTGTATTCGGTTATGTAAAGCACATTAAAATCAAGCAGCTGGGAGCTCAGATCGTGCAGCGCCGTCTAGTGGCGGTTATTTTATTAGTATAATGAGATTGAAGATGTAAAGACGTACATTTTCGTGCATTACGCTTTAAATTCTGACCCATAGATTTTGGAAAAAAAACTTAAATGCACGGAGTTTAAATTAAATTTCAGTGAGCTCGATTATGAAAAATTAGTGGGTTTCAATGGAAATTTCGCCAAATTAGCCAGCTATAGCCAAATTGGCGTCATATATGGCAATTTATTTTTGTCGCCAAATTCGGCGATATTTTGCTAAGTCGGTCAAAGTTTGGCTCTATTGTGGGCAGGGGCGTAGCTACAGATATTTTTTCGGGGGGGAGAATTCGAAAATTTCCCAACTTGAAACAAATTCTTCCAGCTTTCAACTAAAGTGTGTATAATACATGTACCACAATGTGTATAATAATGATAATGAAAATTATGCATAAAAAATTCCTTTCCAAAGAAAAATTTTGAAACTGAAACATAAAAATTCTAATTATTGAATTGTTTAATAAAAAACAAACATGCAGGTCCAGAACACGATTTGACTGTTTTTAGAAAATATCTGTCTGTGTGTATGTGACACAAATTTTGTGGTTGCTCTATCTCAAGAACTAATGTACAGAATTTAATAAAACTTTTGATTCAGTTATATCTTGATGAGAATTAATGCTGATAAGTTTTTGGTGTAAATCGCCCGAAAGGTGGCGCTGCTAAGCTTCATTTTTCACGATTTACATGATTTTAGCGATAGTTATCACTCAAAAACTGTTGCATGGAATTTGATCAAACTTCATATTTTGTTAAACCTTGACATAATTTGGTGCTTATTAGGATTTTGTGTATATTATATAACAGGTGGCACTGCTGTGCAGTATTTTTCACGATTTTCGCGTTAGATATATCTGAAAAACTAATGCACGGAATTTAGTCAAACTTCATATTCGATTGCACTTCCTTATTGGGCTTGGTTGTTTACTGTCCAAAGGTATTACTTTTGTGTTCTTTGGGTTTGGAATTTTGGTTGCATCTAACAGGGTGTGTGCCGAAATTCAATGATTTGTTTGAAAAATGCGAGGCTTCTATCTCTTTTTTAAATGAACACAATTAAACGAATCTATACCTTTAGAATTCATTATTATGGGCATAGAATTATTATTTAATTTTAGCATTGTGTTTTCAAATTTTGAGGTATTAACATATATGAGATAGAATAAAGTTTTATGATTGGCACATCCGAATTGTTTTCATTTAACATTAATTCTTCTTGTCTTCAAAGAAGCCAACCTGATGATAACATCATCCAGTTTAATAAAATCCACTATTTGACTTTCACATTTTAAAAGCATTAGGCTGTCAAACCTGTCATCCCTCATTGTAGTTTGTAATATATATATATTTTAATTTTTATTTGACTAAAGATTTTTTCATTAGATGCAATGCCATAAAGATAAGCTTCTGTGAATGTTAAAATATGAGTATATAGTTTGACGGCATGACCCAAATAGTCTTTGAATTTCATGGCGTGAGTAAAAGGTTTGTTTAAAGCTGCTATCAGATTCACCAACTTTTCGAGCAATTTTTGAGCCAACTCTTGATTTCCTCAAACTTTTCGTGAAATATTGTCTCAACACCCAGTGTGATAGCAAACAGCAATATCCCCAACTTTTTATCCGCAGCTCTAAAAAAGTATGCACTAGCCGCGCCTTTTCTCCCCAACTTTCAACATTTCAGCCAATCAGAGATAAGCGATTGATACGAATAGGCGATAAATATTAACGACTGGTACTAGTAGTACTGATTTTCCTCCAACTTGAGCAACGACAACCTTTTTCTCCCTTTGAACGAGAAAAAGTTGGGTTTAAAATCGGCTGAAAAGTTGGTGAATCGGATAGCAGCTAGTCAGTTAGGATTTGGTTTATTTCTATTTGACTCTGCAAGTCATGTACATCCGTTTCTCATATACAGGTGGAAACATTATTAACTTTTCTACGTTAGTGATACTCAAATTTGCCTTGCACAATTGCAATTTAAATATGAAATGTATTGGTGCAATATTCTCCTGATATAGGGAACATTGTCATTTAAGCTCATTACTAAATTGCCGAAATTTTCTTGTATTTCTTATAATTATTTCCTGTAAAACTCATGTGTATCAATGTTCATTGCTGTGCTATTATTTTTATCTATTCTCTTTGGTGAAACCGTTTTCCTACCGCGCTTTCGGAAGTCAGCTTCTTCAGTCATATCCTAATATTCATAATTGTTTGTGAACTTGTCTATAAAGAAATCTTTATTTCTTCAAAATTTTATTCAAGTGCAACGTGACCGTGCATGTCGATTTTTTCTTCAGATGATGGACAGCTTTCATAATCATATTTCTTTCCAAATTCAAATCGTCCTTTTTTTTACCTTTATCATCCTCGAATGGATTTTTAGATGTTCCAAAATCTTCCACGAAAACTCTTTTCCTATTATGAAGGGTTCTTTCGTTCTGGTATTTATAGTCATTTTTTAGAACACCTTTAAACACACAACACTGGACTTTTGGTTTAAAATTTCACAAACACCCATAAATATAAACGAACAGGACTAATGTGTATTTCGCACACACACAAATAAAAGTAAAATGTGACAAATTTATCAGAACCAACGACTTCTTACATTCATATTTGCTCATATAATGCCCTTTTCTTTACAGCGAAGGGTTAACTAATTTTTGTGGCAAAAAATCACGAGAATGAGTAAACTATTGTCTAAAAAATCGGCAAATTAGTTAAAAAATTATTGCAATTTGTGAAAACTCATCAAATCTTCTTGCCCAGCTGTGTTTCAAGTAGGTGACTACATTCCTTTCTGTTGTGATACAAGTGATCTCCAATTTTCAAAAGAAGATGCAATCCCTTTGGATTAAAGTAGCTGGATTCTGTTTTAGGAGGAGAAGGTGAGGTAGGTTGAAATTTTTGAGAAAGGAACAAAGTTTTGGAGGAAATAAAGGAACTGGATAGTCAGCTATTGATGGACAGGAGTAGAGAAATTTAGGTCTGGTAGATGTATAATATTTTTGTATAACTGAAAAACACAATGATAAATTGAGTGCGGCTGATTTCTTTTTGTATTTCTTTTGATAATTTAACTTGTTTACTGTTACAGTACTCAGAAACATAATCACCAAAACAATAAAAATTTCGTAATTTTTTACTATTACTTTAAAAAAAGAAATTATCACAAAAATCTAGAATTTCCCAACTCTAAGCTCAAATTTCCCAACTTCACATATATTGGGGGGGGAGGCTCCCCCCCCATACCCCCCCATGGCGACGCCCCTGATTGTGGGTGCTATTAGTACGTTCAACATTTGCTCATTGTTGAAGCTCATACCGATTTCTCCATAGGAATCCTAACAGCCGCGATTAATGAGGCGGTCCAACTGGAATTGTGAGGGACACACAGAGACTTGCATTTTATGTAAATAGATTATCGTAATATAAATACCAGATAAAATGGGATTTTTTATCAAACAACTTAATCAATGATTTTCGTCATCTATCCTGGATTTCAGGATTAGACGCCGTACTTGGTCGGAATAGATGGTCCAGCCAATAGCTCTGGAAGAAGGAAAAAATGTGGCTGCAACCTATAAACTAACACATTATTTGATACCTGTTTCTCCAACATTCACTTAATATTTCATGAAAAATCTCTAATAAATACATGATATTGCATCTGCTACTATTTCTATCTTATGAGAATGTACAAGAAATGCCAAACTTACCTTTTTTGATGAATATAACTGTTACTTGAAGAAAAAAATCGCTGTAACTTCGTCTACTATGCTTTTTTATGAGGTTTGAAAGTAGAAGATCGTCACTACCTGCGTTACATGGCCAATAGCTGAAATATAGTGAATGGGGCAACTAACCCGGATTTACCATACAATTTTAATTACTTTTAGCACAATCAACTCATTGGTAAATAATTCATACGACAAGTAATTTTTCCATCTGATCGAAAATGTGTCCAGGCTGGGACTCGAACCCAGAACCTTCGGTTTTAATTTCCAGTGCTCTTCCAATTGAGCTATCTGTAAGCTGTTTGAGAAAATAGACCAGATGTCATTACTGTGCTTTTTAACACTTTCCAACGAAGTTGAAAAGTGTTTATGACTTCGGTTTGTCTGGCCGTCTGTCCACGCTCTAACTCTCTAAAATTTGCTCGGATCATTCTGAAATTTTTGGATGTTAGTGACCTCTACCATAGCACGTTCCCTACTTCAAATGAAGTTTGTAGCATGTTTAGTTCATTTACAGAGGCAGTCAAAAGTTTTCCGTTACATTACGGCCAATGGGAAAAAATCGTTTCGAATGATTTTTAATGGTGTTACACTCTTTCAAACATAGTAAAATTGATATTCATTTATGAAGTGCACTGAAATATGCCTTCTGTTGAATATGCGGTGCAAAGAATAGTTATTGTTCATTTACAGGGCCACACAAAATAATTCCGTTCATAATGGTATAGGGGGGATTGTTTGCGGTGTATTTGAAAAGATTTCAGATCCAATATTGTATCTGAATTACTGTGTATTAGTAATGATTGCTCGAAATGCATTTTTAATTGTGATATGCGCTTTTTTCACTATATTTATGCATATTATAAAGTGCATATCAATGCTATAGTTCATATGCAGGGCTACAGAAATGAATTCGTAAAGGTTACTGAGTATGAGCATAAATGTGGTGGGTTTTGAAGAAAACATGCATTTTTACGCTGAACTGAATGTAGTTTACTAAGAAATATTTGTAGAATATAGATAAAATGATATACAGGGCCACGCAAAGAGTTGAATACATGGCCGTCTATGGGTGATAATTTCTGGAAATGTAATTTCAGTAGTGTAATTTCAGTAGAGTGTTTTAGTTTGAATTATATTTTAGCTAAATAGTGGCATGTAATAAAGGTACTAGGTAAACTACAGGGCTGTGCAAAAGCATTCAAGTATGTTTCCATCCATTAGTATAAATTGCTGAAAGATGAATTTCAACCTGTTATGCATTTTCTTGCTAAGCTAAATTTTCCCATTATATAGTATATATATCAACCTACAGATCAAATACAGGGCTGTTCAAAAGAATTGGAATACATATTTGGCTATGGACGGTAGCTACTGAAATCAGTTTTTCAAACGTTTTATGCGTTTTATAAAATGTTTACTTAGTTATCTTGTTTAACTTATTTCCCTAAATAACGAAGTTTTGTTAAAGTTGGAAAGTGTTGGAAATTGTTTCATATTCTACGTTTAACGCATGATTTTTCAAACTTGTTAATCTATCTTAAGTTTATTTTTCTTACATTTCTTTTCACACTTTTTTATTAGCACTTTCCAACGAAGTTGAAAAGTGTTATTGACTTCGGTTTGTCTGTCCGCGCTCTAACTCCCTTAAATATACTCGGATTGCCCTGACATTTTTGGATGTTATTGACGTTTAGCCTAGCACAAACCCTATTTCAAATGAAGTTTGTAGCATGTTTAGTTTACTTACAGGGACAGTCAAAAGTATTCCGTTACATTACGGCCAATGGGAAAATATCTTTCAAATGAATTTTAAAGATGTTACACTCTTTCAAACATAATAAAATTGATATGAATTTACGAAGCGCAATAAAATATGCATTGTGCAGAATATGCGGTACAACGAATAGTTACTATTCATTTACAGGGCCACACAAAAGAATTCCATTACATAATGGTATAGAGGGAAATTGTTTGCGGCGTATTTTAATCAGGTAATTTCACATATAATGAAATTGATATATGTCGGTGAGGCTTATTGTAAGTTATTTCATGTATAATACGAAGTGCATTTCACTTACAGGGACACACAAAAGATTTCAGACAAATAAATTCTATCCGAAGTACTGTATATTAGCGATGATGGCAGGAAATGCATTTTTAATTATGATATGCGCTTTTAAGTTCCATTATATTTATGCATACTATATTGTGTGTATAAATTGTATAGATGAGATACAGGGCTACACAAAAGAATTCGTAAAAGTTACTAAGTATGAGCGTAGATTTCTGAAAGGTGGTTTTTTAAACGTGTTATGCATTTTTACGCTGAACTGCATTTTTTCTACTAAGAAATGTTTGTTGAATATAGATAAAATGATAAAGAGGGCCATTCAAAGAATTGGATACATGGCCGTCTATGGATGATTATTTCTGGAAATGTAATTTCAGTAGTTTTAAAAGTGTTTTAGTTTGAATAAAATTTTAGCTAAACAGTGGCCTGAAATAAAGATACTAAGTAAACTATAGGGCTGCACAAAAGTATTCAAGTATGTTTCCATCTATTAGTATAAATTGCTGAAAGAGAAATTTCAACCTGTTATGCATTTTTTTTGCTAAACTAAATTTTCCCATTATATAGTATATATATATATATAAGCCTAAAGATCAAATACAGGGCTGTTCAAAAGAATTGGAATACACATTTGGTTATGGAAGGTAACTGCTGAAATCAGATTTTCAAATGTTTTATTTGTTTTCTAACATGTTTACATAATTATCTTATTTACCTTATTTCCTTAAATAACGAAGTTTTGTTAAAGATTTCAGGAAGGGTTGGAAAGTGTTTCATAATCTATGCTTAACGCATGATTTTTCTTTCTTATTTATTTTAACTTGGTTCATATATGTAAAGATCGAATTTTGTGGTCAATTTTTATCTCACTTCCGGAGAGTCTAGAGTTTTACAAATTATGTACATAGGGATACTTACAATGGCAATAGAACATTTTATTATTTTTAGAACTAAATTACAAATTAATTAATAAATTAATTTTAGGGTGTTTTTCGATAGTCGGGGGCAGGTGATAAATAGTTAATTATTTTTATGGTTACAACTGTGTATGAGTTACAGCATCAATTAGATTAATTGTGTGGGAAATCACGCTTTTTAAAATACGCCAACTGGCTGTGAAACTGCAATTCAATGAAATATTTAAAATAGGAAATTAAATATAAATGAAAAATAAGGAGTTTAATACTTTTTTTAAAAACGCTGTTTTTATTAATTATTAGTTTTATATTAATTAAATTATTATACATTGAGAAAAGAATTTACAAATCATCAATAGATAGTTTAAATCTATTGCTATATCTCTTTCCATAATCGGTGCCCACGCCAAATTAATTTATTTTAACGGAATTTTTCTGGAATAATATATACTGTAGACGTGAAATGAGGTGTTATTTTTAATGTAAACATTAAATGCTTATAAAAGAGTGGTTTAAAAAAAAAAACATTTTTATGGTTATATTTATTTCGATTATGTAATCATATGCCTTTCTACATGTCGGTGTATTTAAAAAAAAATATCAATATCATGTTATCTTATAATTAAAAATTATTTCTGAACTAAATAGAATAGCTTATAGAAAACATAATAAATTATTATTTACAAATTAAGTTTTCAAAATTTTTTTATCGTACTTCCTGATCAGCGCCGGGAACTAATATATCCGTTTACTGAGATGTGGATTTCGCTGCAATCGAAGCATTCTTTAAATTAATATAATTCTACAAATTTAGTGCAGTTTTTAAACATTGAATAAGAATTAGTACGTTCAGGTATTATATTTCTATACGTAATTAAGTTTTCATATTTTCAAAACTTTTCTATTGTAATTCCTTCTAATCGCCGTTAACTGATACATCCGTCCACTGAGATGTAGATTTCGCTGCAATCGAAACATTCTTTAAATTAATTTAATTATACACATATAATGCAATTTTAAAGCACTTAGTAAGAATTAATACGTTCAGTTATTATATTTATATACGTAATTAAGTTTTCATGTTTTCAAAACTTTTCTATCGTACTTCCTTCTCATCGCCGCACTGTGGGGTATTTGAAGAATCTGGCCGGCCAAAAGTCGATTTCATAAAGTACAGCGCAGGATCGAACGGATGGATATAAGTTGAAACTGAATCATTGGGGAACCACGTGATGCGATTTTTATCTCCTTTAAGAGAACGATGACCTCCTGTTATCAGTTGAAACTGGAGTGTTGCGTTAAGTGTATGAGTGTCAAATCGTTCTTCATTGTGACTTCCTATTTTTGAATGTGAATAACTTTAGTTTTCGAAGTATTTAAAATCTAATCGTTATGGATAGTGACGAGGCAGGTATGTATCATTATTATCATTAACTTTGAATTGAGAATGAAATAGTTTTAGTATTTACAAAATTAATTTAAAATAACGCATATTTTTCTATTATTTTTGTCCCTTGTTTCCCAATTCACGAAGGGTTTAGTTATATTTCCAAACATTTCCAAGCAAAGTTACTTATTGTACCAATAAATATACACCCTTCTATTTGTGTTTTCGTTTAAAGTAGTTCCACCTTCGTCCCCTTTTTAAAATGAAGGCGATATAAATATGCTCTTCCAAAATTCTGAGTAAGCATACAAAATTACTATATATTGATTTTTAACTGATATTTATCATACAAATTTTAATATTTAAAAAATTGTTATGATTCATTAGAGAGTGATCACATTTGTTTATTTTTCAGTCATTCTGATTGAAATTAAATTTATATAATTTAAAAAAATTGCTTTAAAGTAATGTATTCATTCCCTTTTATCTTTTGTTAAGCCCTTTTCACAAAATTGAAATAATTTATTGCTCGTTATTAACATTTGTTTACCTAAAAAATAAGTTGAGGCAATTTTCCATATGTTTTTGTTAAAAGTTAGTGAAAGATTGTGAGATTTTTTTTAAAAATAAGGGATAAAATGATGTTATCTATCTAAATTGCATATAACTATTATGCATTCTTTTTTGTTCATATTTTGTATTTATTTTTATTTAGGGCCTTCGAATGTCAGAGTAATGACTCGAAAAGAATTTTTAAACATTATGCAACAGCAGAATTTGCCAAACATTAATCATAGATTAAATTTCCTTGAAAATTACCTTCTTAATAGCGATAATTTTGACGATGATGAAATTAAAAACCTCAAGCACAATTTCTCCCAACTTAAATCTCAGTTGAAGAACAAATGGAATACATTTTTAGTAAAACATAAAATGATACTTACTATGGTCGATTGAAAAATATGTAACGCAGTCACAAGTACAAAATCGACAATGCGTTGCTGCATTTGTGGACTGACATCCAAAGATTTTAATGATCTCTCTAAAAAGAAAAATGTGAAGCCAGAAACATTAGAATTTGGACTATCGATTTTGCATGCTAGGATTCGATTATTTGAAAATTTGTTGCATTTAGCTTGCAAACTACCTATAAAAAAGTGGAGATTGAATGCAGGAGACGAAAATGCTCTCGTTAATGAAACAAAATTGCGCATTCAAGAAAATTTCAAAACAAAGTTAGGTTTACTTGTAGATATTCCTAAGCCTGGATATGGTAATACAAATGATGGAAATACCAGCAGAAGATTCTTTACTGACCTATCTCTAGCAGCAGAAATTACCGGCATTGATGAAAGTTTAATATATCGATTTAAAGTTATTCTTGAAACCATATCCAGTGGCCACAAAATTCACCTTGATAAATTTAAGGAATATACAAAAAAAAAAAAACAGCAGAGCTCTACGTCCAGTTATATAAATGGTATCCAATGTCACCCACAATGCATAAAATATTAATCCATGGGCCCATTGTGATAGAGAAAGCTTTACTATCAATAGGCCAATTGTCTGAAGAAACAGCCGAAGCACGGAACAAACATTTTCGATTATTTCGCCAAAATCTATCGCGTAAATTTTCAAGAATTTCTTGTAACCGTGATGTTCTCAACAGATTGCTTTTGAGTTCATATCCAGTTTTAACTGGAATGAGACCCACGATAAGAAAAAAATCAAAATTGTTCCTTAAAGAAACTCTAGAAATGTTACTGCCTATGGAATCTTCTGAAGCTCGTGATCCAGAGGATTCTGATTATGAAGAAACAGATTACGATTTACGATTCTGAATTATCATCTGATTAAAAGATCCCGCACCTTGGGGATTTACAAACTAATTGTTCGTATCATAAATAATCTGTTTTTATAATTTATTCAATTATTAAATACATTATTCCATTTTTTTTTCATAATTATCATTTATGTTATAATACTATTTATCATGATTATCATTTATTTTATAACACTATTTATCATGATTATCATTTATTTTATAACACTATTTATCATAATTATCATTTATTTTATAATACTATTTATCATAATTATCATTTATTTTATAATACTGTTTTTCATAAATATCATTTAATTTATAATACTAATTTTGATCAATAAAAATCAGTACGAAGTTTCAAAACATCCATGATTTTTAAGTTATTAAACAATATTTATTTTAAAAAATGCATTTATTTACTGCTCTAAACGTTTAAATTAGTTTAAAAGAAAAAAATAATTTTGGCCGCCCAGATTTGTGAAATACCCCACTGTGCGCCGTTAACTGATACATCGGTCCACTGAGATGTAGATTTCGCTGCAATCGAAACATTCTTTACATTAATATAATTATATAAATATAATGCAGTTTTAAAACGTTGAGTAAGAATTAATACTTTCATTTATTATATTTATAAACTTAATTAAGTTTTCATATCAAGATTTAAAAAAAAAAAAGATCTGTTTTAGCATTTTTAGAAAATTACAGAAAAAAAATTACAACTTTGCTCTTTTCTTGGGCTTTCAGAGGATTAATGCATATATTTTAATAAAGGATGAAAATATGCATTCAATATATAAATAAATTGCACTTATGATATGACATTTGTGTTGTATAGGGGCAAATACAACTTAAAATATACATATGTTTAATTTAGGTTTTGAATAGTAAAATCCTTAAATACACATAAACTACTACGAAGTTTATTTGTATTTAAATACTCATTACTCAATCGAAATTAATTAGTTTAGTAATCATTACATATTTATAACTTCCTTGTATTTTCTACAAGCATAACATTCGTCTTTTAAATCATTAAATAATTTTCTCTGGAGTTAGATAATGCGTCTTTCATGAAAAAGTAATTTGTTGTTCTTGTTGTATAAGCTTACGTACAGTTCTAAAGTTTATGTTTAAATATATGAAACTAATTAGTGATGAATAAATAGCCGCTGTGAATACTTAAAGATATTTGTTTAAAAGTCGTATTAGAAATTGGAAATTATCTTATAAAAATTATATTATTAATTTAGAAATTGAAATGGAAAAGGGTATATTTTTTATTTTTAAAATTTTTATTGAAATAGAAGACAAGGAGCTTTTCTTATTAATTAATATTTATAGTATTCAAAATTCCAACTTATTATTCTTTTTATTTATTTGTAAAAACTTTTATTTGTTTCGTTGCATTTGAATTAACTTCAAAATTTCAACAAAATGTTTTAATAGTCGAACCTGAACTAGTATATAAGTTAAAAATTTTAAAGAGTTCATGTTTAAATACATGTAACTAATTAGCGATGAGTAGTTTGCCATTGTAAATACTTAAAAATACTTAATTTAAAGTCGTCTTGAAAATTATCTTATAAAAATTATATTACAAATTTAGAAAATAGTACGGAAAATGAAATATTTCTTCTTATTAATATTTTTATAAGAATGTAAAGCGAGGGCTTTTTCTTATTAATTAATATTGATACTACTGAAAATGCCATTTATTATCATTTATTTATTTAATAAAACGTCTATTTGTTTAGTTCCATTCGGATTAACTTCAAAACTGCAATAAAATGTTTTTAATAGCCGAATCTAAACTAAAAAAATATTTATAATTTATATCATATTGAAACATAATGTTACAGATATAAACGCATATTTTTACTGTATGTAATAAACAATGTCATATTATGAGTAATAATTTTAATTTGGAAAGTAAAGTAAAAACAAATTTTTTTCAAAATGATTTTTTAATGAAAAATACTTATATATAATTCGATATAATTTTATCTTATTCGGTAACATTTTGAGTATTTTCTAATTTTATAACAAAAGAATGTCAGAGACAAATCTACAGCACAGAAAAAGATATTATTTGAATAATATTATGATATGCATAATTATTTCCATCTTAATAATATATTCCACATATCTCTACGGAAACTGAATAATTGTATTTTTCCAAATATTTTTTTGGTTTTCTATGTAAATGTCAATTTAACAGCATCTCACGACAGTAAAAGAAAAGAAAAAAAAAACTTCTGAGAGAACATGACACAACATTTTTTGAAAAGTGGCTTTAAAATTCCTAATGGTCTTGTTTAGTTGTTGCTTTTCTAAGCAATCCAAAAAAGTAACAAACCACGAATTCTCTAATAGTTGAAATTTTTAGTTTGTATGTTTATCGTATGCTTTCGGCCATTTCGTTCAAAGTTTTGATCTTAATAATCCTTTAAATTTTGGTAGATTCTTCAGATGGGATATTTTGTAGACACGCTTTCCAAAAATTCTATATTTGTATTCTTGAAACACATTTTATTTTTTTATTTTTTTGTTCTAAATTATTGCGTATATGTATACAGAAGGTTTGTCGAAATTATGAAGGGAAAAAAAAAGTTTACTTGTAAAATCACTTACCTTAACTAAACCTAATATGGTTGTAAAAAAAAAAAAAAAAAAAAAAAAAAAAAAAACATCACCAACTTTATGTTTAAAAATGGTAACACCGACTTTTGAAAAAAAAAAATGTTCCTTGGCTCAAAATAGCACCCTTTTGTTTTTTAAAAAAGGTGATAGTTTCACAAGTAAACTTTGCAATTGTGATATGATTATATAAGCGTTTAAATTTTTAAAAATAATTGAAATGTGTTTCAAATAATGATAAATTTCCATCAATATGATACAATAAATCCACAGGCATTTAATATCGAGCTCTTCTCGACAAATTATTGCAAACGACAACACGTTAAACTTTTACTGAGATTGATTTTAAAATATTATTATTATTATTATTATTATTATTATTATTATTATTATTATTATTTACATTGTTTTCTATCTAACTTCCCTGTAGCATAAAAATATAATGTTTCAAAATTTGCAATAGGTTTGGATGTTTAAAGTAACACAGTTTGGAATAAAAATATCATTGTTTCGCGCGAGGAAAAAACAGCATGCAACATCTACACAATAGATTCTAATGAAGACCGCGCGCAAAGACTATGACAGTCCGTGTAACGGAATGAGGAGAATGCCGGTTAGTGATGCCGTCTATCGTAATAATCTTTAAATATTTATGATATGCCTGTTACAATGCTACAGACAACTTCCACGAAATATGAATGATGCTCGGATACCTTTATCCTTAAACTTTTCGAGTCCGATTTTTTTTTAAATTTTTGAGAAAAAATTACTTTTACGTTATTAATGTAAATAATAGCTATTCTAATAGATTTACGGAAGTTTAACAAATAAATCACTGTCTGAAATCTAACGAATTTAGTTATTTTCCGTACTATTTAATTCATATTGATATAACAATAGGGCTAAAGAAGAGCTTTCTGGAGACGTTTGTATAATATCGTATTCCAACAGGATTTAACAGATATTACCACTTTCTAACGTTTTTTTTTTACATTTTATGACACATGATTCGTTCAGAAAAGTAATCTATATTTTAAATTTAAAGAGTGCTAAATATAATACAGGCACTAAATATAATAGACTGAACAGTGAACATCATTGTAATTTAAGTGAATATAGTTAAAAAATTACATTTTTCTCAAGCTCATTAATATGCCATACGCATATAAGCTAATAATCAACATGTGCATTTAGTATGAAAATAAGCTGCATCTATAATGGATGATTTTTCTCTTGACGAACAAATGTAACGTGAGGTGGTCCTAAGACATTAAATCAAGGCAAAGTTTTGTATAGTGAAAGATTTTTTAATTGTGAATGTAGCGAAATCCTCGCAAACTTTATTTGCATATAATTATACATTACTAAATCAAAATTAATTACTTTTGTATTCGTTACATATTTATAATTTCCTTGTATATTTTCCATGCGTATGATTCATAATTGAAATTAATAAACCCTTTTCTCTGGAGTTAATAATTCATACTTCAGGTAAAAGTAATTAAAACTTCTACTTTTGTTAAAGTTTATAAAAAATTTAAATTTTTGAAACGTTGATATTTCAAGTTCATGAAATCCATTAATAAAATACATACTGGTGTTATAAATATTTAAAAGAACTTATTTTGAAGTTGTCTGGAAGATTAATTACTTCATAAAAATTAAATTAATATTTTAGAAAATTAATTTTAAAAGCAAACTTTTCATATGTATCAAAAAATTTTTTAAAGGATAACTAATCTATGAAATTTTTTTTATTAGACTTAATAATGCTATTATTTTCAGCAGTTAAATCACAATTCAAGAAGTTTCGTTTCTGTTAGAAAAACGTAGAAAAGTCAAAATCTGTATCTAAATAGAGATAATAAAATAGAATAAAATAGATATCTACATATATGAATATATAATGGATCCAAGGATGCCACATAAGCTCTCGAATTGTTTAATTTAAATTGGATTTCGAGATTTTTTAATCATTTGGAAAAATGGTTATTGTTCTCGTCAGGGTAGGAAATCAAAAGCATATCTGAACGTTTTCATTGGTTTAATCCGCAATTTATTTGTTATCTGATTGGTATATACAGTAATCTGTATTTCCTTTTGGTTTCAACAACGATGGACAATAGAGTGTTGCCACTATGACAAAAAAGTAATAAAAACTACAAAAAAAAAAATAATAAATCAGAAACAAATTGAGATACAGCTTTTAAACAAATTGCATTTAAAAGTACATTTTTTTTCTATCCGACGGTATAAAAAGTAATATTGTTGGATGTTTAGAAGTTTAATAATGAAATTTTATTTAAAATTGGTCGTGAGATTTTTTGGAAATCTGATGATAGAAAAGCCTTTTCCCGAACAGCCAGTGAAATATTTGGATAATACGCAAGTTTCAGGAAATCTTGCAATTTTTACGTGTAATAACACTATTAATGTTTCATTCATGGCGTACGTAATGTATGACCAGCTCCGTAGAAGTTTAAAAATTTACAGTACCGAAAATTGTAAAACTGAAATTTCTTTTCAAATTTGTTCACGATGGTTCCAGGAATGTTATCGTTTAATCCATGGCGTACGTAATGTAGGATCAACTCCGTGCGATTTTTTATGTCTTAAATTTTAGTCTTTGAAAAAATCATTTTCCAAATGATCGTTGTAATTTGTTATTTTTGTTCACTGAATTATTTTTTTGATTTATTTTTTTTTGTAAGTTTTAATGATTGTAATATATATATATACTTCCCTCTATATCCATATATTTATTTTCCCAATGTTTTCCGGTTCTAAAAATTGACTATCATTTTCACTCCTTTCGACACCAACTATGTGAAATTTGAAATTGAGACGCTAATAAGAATAAATATTTTTGTATTCTCTGTCGAAGGCTGTGTATATAGTTGAAAGTAGTAAGAAGAACTAAACTAATTTAACACCTTTTTAAATATTTTTCCATCTTTCAAGTAATTTGAACATAGTGTAATTTTAAGTTCTGATTAAAGCAATTTAAAAAGTACTCGGAAACATTTTTGAAAGTTACGGACAGCAAAATAAACTTTGTTTTATAAATGCTTCCTTAAAGTTTGAAAATATATTTGTTTATCTGGTTTCTAAAGAAAACGAAACATTATTGGAAGTCATTTCATTTCCAGGAGCAAGTCATATTATAATTTCCTAGATTAAAAACATTTGTCCCATTTTAGAGTGTATTTCCATGAAATATGATTGATGCTTAGATATTATTGTCCATAGAATAAATATTTAACGATAGATGGATACTTCATTATCAGCCATTATAATTAGTGTTACTAATCATTGTTAAACGAATTCAATCGCAACTTCTTTCATTGTACATTAAGAAGATAATTTTCATACAAAATTGAAAATATGACCGGAACCAAATACTACAGATCACTGAAACTTAAGCAAATACAGGGTGATTCAGCTCGTCGGTGACAAACTTTAAGGATCGATAGAGCACAAATAGACGAACATTTTTGAATAGGGAATGTAGGGTCCCTGACGCGATGGTAAGGCGCTAGGCGCTTTCGAAAATTTGGGTGCCGAAATTCGAAACGTCATAAAAACTAGGGAAATGGTTAGATTTTCTTGCTTGTTGCGTCGAAATGATTCTGTTTGTTTAGACTTTCTTCAGTACCAATTTGATAAGCGTATCTCTTAAAACATGGATAGGGGGCGCTGCAGACTTTGGAGAGCTAGACAACAACTTTAAGCCCGTTATTTTGATAATTTAACACATGCTCGCCAATGTTTATACTCTAACTTAAAGTTTGAACCCAAAAGTAGAGCCCTGCAAAAAGCGTAAGAGCCGGAATAAAATGTCAAAGTACAGGGTGGTCGAAACTCGAAGGCTCCTAGGAGATAAACAAACAGATTTCTTGACTTATGGCATGCATTTTCATGATTCTGTTTGCTGGGGCTCTCTGAAACTCAGTTGAACGGTACAAAAAGAAACATCGATAGGGGGCGCTTTGGGCAAAAAACATAATTCGTTGACATTTCGGACGCTAACTGGAAACGGGGCGCTACGATCAGTTAGTAATAATGAAAACACATTTTCTACCTCTGCTCAACACTTCTGAATAAATTTAGACCAAAAACATCAATGATACTGGAAATTTATTTACAAAAAATAACACTACAGAAGATGCTCGAAATTTCGACCTTGGGCCATGATGCAGGCTTCGCACCTCCGTCGCATTGAGGAGTGTGTGTTTCCAACAATGCCAGGAGTATCTCTGATCTGCCCTGCAGCTGCCACAATGCGCGCCACAAGTTCTTCAGCACTGCTGACAGGTGTATGGTATACCTCGGCCTTCAGGTAACCCCAAAGGAAGAAATCCAAGCAGGTGAGGTCTGGTGATCGGGCAGGCCAGTGAACTGGACCCCCACGCCCGATCCACCGCTGGCCATACCTTGCGTTTAGATGGAGACGCACGTCGTTCGTGTAATGGGCCGGAGCTCCATCGTGCTGGAACCACATCTGGCGACGCGAACCTTCGGGTACGTGCGCCTCATCCAGAAGCTGCGGCAGCACTTGATCCAGGAAAATCAGGTAATTTCCACCTGTCAGCCGTTCAGGTAACAAATAAGGGCCAATGAGGCAATCCCCCAGAATGCCGGCCCACACATTTACTGAGAAACGCTCCTGGGCTGCTCGGCTTCTGGTTTCATGTGGATTTTCATCACACCACACATGACTGTTGTGGGCGTTCCACATTCCCTCCCGGCTGAAGGTGGACTCGTCCGTAAACAAAATGCTGTTTACAAAACGGGGATCCCTGGATCTCATCGCCAAGTACCATCTTGAGAATTCCACTCGAGGGCCAAAATCCTGCTCTCTGAGCAACTGCACCCGCTGGATGTGGTAGGGGTGCAGATTCCGGGAACGTAAGATGCGCCACGCAGTTGCTTGCGAAATGACAACATGTCTGGCGATATCTCTCGTGCTAAGACCTGGGTTGTCCTCAACCAGGTTAAGCACAGCCTCTTCGTTGTCGGGGGTGCTCACTGATCGCTCCCGTTCAGGCCTGCCTCCGTCGAAAGATCCCGTTGTGGACAACCTCTGGTGTACTCGAGCGAAGAAGGCATGGCAGGGGATTTGCCTGTTGGGGTAACGCTCGGCGTACAACCGCTGAGCGGCTCGTCCATTACAACCAGCAGCGCCATACGCCAAATGCATGTCAGCCAATTCAGAGTTTGTGTACCGTTCCATCCTACTACCGATCTGCAGACAAGTAACCCGAAGCTTAAGTAGGTACCGCACGTTCAAAAGACGTGTCTGCGCATACAACTACGTCATCTCGCGTTGTCGTCTACGCATTACGTATCTTTTGCATATCGATATGGTACGATATCTTTTGCATAAATCAGCAAAAAGCACCTTATGTAAATTTTATTGCGCGCATTGTGCATGATTGAAACCAGCTATGTTTGTTAAAAAAAACAAACAAACTGCAGTTTTAATAGCTTCTTATGATAAGTAAATTACTCTCTTGTTTTGTTTCTAACTGATCGTAGCGCCCCGTTTCCAGTTAGCGTCCGAAATGTCAACGAATTATGTTTTTTGCCCAAAGCGCCCCCTATCGATGTTTCTTTTTGTACCGTTCAACTGAGTTTCAGAGAGCCCCAGCAAACAGAATCATGAAAATGCATGCCATAAGTCAAGAAATCTGTTTGTTTATCTCCTAGGAGCCTTCGAGTTTCGACCACCCTGTACTTTGACATTTTATTCCGGCTCTTACGCTTTTTGCAGGGCTCTACTTTTGGGTTCAAACTTTAAGTTAGAGTATAAACTTTGGCGAGCATGTGTTAAATTATCAAAATAACGGGCTTAAAGTTGTTCTCTAGCTCTCCAAAGTCTGCAGCGCCCCCTATCCATGTTTTAAGAGATACGCTTATCAAATTGGTACTGAAGAAAGTCTAAACAAACAGAATCATTTCGACGCAACAAGCAAGAAAATCTAACCATTTCCCTAGTTTTTATGACGTTTCGAATTTCGGCACCCAAATTTTCGAAAGCGCCTAGCGCCTTACCATCGCGTCAGGGGCCCTACATTCCCTATTCAAAAATGTTCGTCTAGGTGTGCTCTATCGATCCTTAAAGTTTGTCACCGACGAGCTGAATCACCCTGTATAATTTACAAATTCCATTTTTCACTACCACATTAATATGCCGTACGAATATAAGCTAATAATGAATACGTGCATTTATTATGTAATTAGGATGCATTTATAATAGATGAGTTCTCTGTCGAAGAACATGTCAAGCGACCGTCATAACACCGTTCACAACTAAGAAATAGGCACTGCCGATACGATCTAGGCGTTCGTTAGGTTTTATTGACGCTACGTTATGATTGGGCTGTCACTCGCCTCGATACCAGGTATCAAACCCGTTCAGCTGGGACTACCCAGCAGGTAGGGCCTGGTCATCGGTTAGAAAGAAAGAAAATGCAACATCAGGCGCTGCCAAAATATTAATTTATAGAAAACTTTTGAATAGTAAATGGAGAAAGAAGACGGAAGCATTGCATAGATTTATTTTCAAATCATATGCAATTAAATCAAAATGAATTAGTTTTCTATGTATTGTATATTTGTAATTTGACTGCATCTTTGCAATCATGTGATTCGTAACTGAAATTAATAAATCACTATTGTCTGAATTGAAACAATGCCCGTTTCTAAAAAAAATAATAAATATTATACGTCTGTTAAAATTTATATGAAGTTCATGATTATATTATGTTTTCGTAGATTAAAAAACATTTTTCCTATTTTAGGGTGTACTTTCATGAAATACGATTGATGCTTAACTACTTTTGTTCATATAGTAAATGCTTAATGAAAGATGGATTATCAATCATTAAAATTATTGTTAGTAATTAATATTGAACGAATTCAGTCGCTTCGTTTTTCATTGTATATTAAGAATATAATTTTCATTCATAATTGAAAATAACACAGAACCAAACACTATAGATCATTGAAACTTAAGCAAACATAATTAACAAATTTCATTTTTCACAACCCCATTAATATGCCGCACACATATAAGCAAATTAATAATGAATACGTTGATTTACTTTGTAGTTAGGATGCATTTATAATTGATGAGTTTTCGGTTAAAAAACGACTGTAACGTCAGGCGTTGCCAAGTTATTAATAAAGAAAAGTTCCGAATAGAGAAAGCAGAAAGAAGACCTATTAGTTTTTAATCACATGTAACTAAATCAAAATGAATTCGTTTTCAATGTATTATATATTTGTAATTTTACAGCATCTTTGCAATCATGTGACTCATAACTGAATTTAATAAATCATTATTGTCTGAATTGAAACAATGCCTATTTCCAATAATAATAATAATAAATATATGTTATATTTTCGTAGATTGAAAACCATTTGTCCTTTTTAGGTACATTCGTAATTATATAAATATGTAGCACCTATAGTCGTCGTTCAGTCCGTCTGCCTGTCCTTCCGGATATAACAGAGCAAAAACTACCCAACCGAATGGTCTGAAATTTGAAATATATAATTGTTGCAAAATTTTGTCGAGTCATTTCAAATTTTATGAAATCGGATGTATAATTTAATTGCAGGGACAGTCAAAAGCTTTCCGTTTCATTATGGCCAATGGGAAAAAATTATTTCGAGTGCATTTTAGTGATGTTACAGCTTTTCTAACAGAATGAAATTGATATGCACTTATGAAGTGCACTGAAATATACATTCAGTACAATATGCGGTACAAAGAATATTTATAAAACTAGTTATAGTACGAATGCACCTCATTTGCCACGTTTGAAGTGCAATTTCTAACTTGTTTAGGGTATACTTCCATGAAGTGTGATTGATTCTTAAATACTTTTGTCCATATAATAAATGTTTAAGAAAAGACGGATCAGTATCGATCATTATAATTAGTGTTAGTAATTATTGTCGAATGAATTCTGATGCATCTTTTTTCCGTTATTTATAAGGAATATAATTTTCATTCATAATTGAAAATAGCACCGGAACCAAATAATACAGATCAGTAAATCTTAAGTAAAATATAATTAAGAAATACCATTTTTCATAACTCCATTAATATAATATGCCGTACGCATATATGTTAATAATAAATATGTGCATTTATTATGTAATTAGGATGCATTTATAATGGATGAGTTCTCTGTTGAAAACCAAATTTAAACTAGGATATTAATTTAAGAAAATTTTTGAATAGGGAATGGAGAAACCAAAATCGTCGAGCACTTTATTTGAATTTAATCATATGTAACTAAATCAAAATGAATTAGTTTTCGATTTTGCATATTTATAATTTGACAGTATCTTTTGCAATCATATAATTCGTAACTGAAATTAATAAAGCATTACACTCTGAATTGAAATATTGTCTATGTCCTGAAATAATAATAAACATTTTACTTTTTTAAAAGTTTATATGAAGTTCATGGTTACATTATATTTCCGTAGATTTAAAAACATTCGTCCTTTTATAGGGTGTACTTCCATGAAATATGATTGATGCTTAGATACTTTTGTCCATACAATAAATGTTTAACGAAATATAGATAATTCATTATAATCAGCGTCAGTGATTAATGTCGAACGAATTCAGTTGCTTCGTTTTTCATTGAATATTAAGAATATAATTTTCATTTATAATTGAAAATAACACCAGAACCAAATAATACAGATCACTGATACTTAAGCAAATACAATTAACAAATTCCATTTTTCACAACCTCATTAATATGCCGTACGCATATAAGCTAAAAATGAATACGTGCATTTATTATGTAATTAGGAGGCATCTATAATGGATGAGTTTTCGGTAGAAGAACGAATGTAGCGTTCGGCGATCCCAAGATATTAATTTACGGAAAAGTTTTGAATAGTGAAAGAAGACGAAAATCATCGAGTACATTATATGTATTTAATCATATGTAATGAAATAAAAATGAACTAGTTTTCCATTTATTGCATGATTATTATTTGGCATCATATTTTGCTATCATATAATTCCAAACTGAAATTAATAAATTATTATTCTCTGAATTGAAACAATGCCTTCTTTTTGAAAGAATAATAAACATTTTAATATTGTTAAAGTTTATATGAAGTTCCAAATTTTCAAATCTTTGGTGTTCGAATCACGAGAAATTAATTAGTGAGAAAATCCTGGTTTTGTAAATATCGTAAGGCAGATAATTAAAGTTACCTTGAAAGTTTGTATATAAAAATTATAATATTAATTTAATAAACAATTAAATTTAAAAAATCAAAAAACCCGACTGCGTCAAAAGCGAACTAATTAATTATTTGTCATCAATATGAAACAATTTTATTTCAATTCCTACTATTAGCTCACTCTCGCTATATATATCTTGTTCAAATTTTCAATCGTTAATAAAATACTTATTATTCATCCAATCAAGCTCAAATAAAATTTTTTAACTTGTAGTGGATGACACTTGATGTTAATCCAGTTTTTTTTCAAATATTAATTCATTAGTTAAATTAAATTAATTAATTTTCAATAATCGAGAGAGCCCCCTTCTTGATCAAGGTATTTTAAGACCGAGAGAGCCCTCTTCTTGATCAAGGCATTTTAAGCACCACTCAAAAGGAAAGAAGAATGGGAGAAAAAAAAATTCTCCTATTAACCTAAGTAGGAATTGACTTAAAATATTTTTTTATATATATTACTTGTTTATATTACTTACCTATTTTTTTTATTTACTTCTATTGATGACTTTTAAGTTGTGTTTAACTGTTAGTTCCTATCTATAAACACTGTTTTGACGAGGTCTATAGATGTCTATGATGGTTAGAGTTGCAGTAAAGCTAGAGATCCACAATACGAGGGCTCTATGATAAGTACCTGGCCATGGCCAGAAATGGCTCTACTAGAGTTTAAAAAATGATTTATTTCGCAATGGTGCCCTTTCACAACAAACTTGGCTAATCGCCAAGTCGCTACGTCGTTTAGTTTGTGAGTGGTAGCCATTTCAATAGAACAACTTTGGTGATATTTAAACAATGGAAAAAATTGGATATCAAGCAGTGATAAAATACCTGTTTTTGAAAAAGAAAACTAATGACGAGATTAAAGCGGAACTCAGCAAAGTTTATGGGGACTCTGCACCTTCTTTATCAACCATAAAATATTGGACAGCTGAATTCAAACGCGGCCGTACGAGAATTTTTGATGAAGAACGTCCAGGTCGCCCAACTGAGGTTACGACATTAGAAATGAT
Source organism: Maratus speciosus (assembly GCA_963932465.1). Lineage (NCBI taxonomy): Eukaryota > Metazoa > Arthropoda > Arachnida > Araneae > Salticidae > Maratus > Maratus speciosus. Next base: position 427,905,865 of record OZ010798.1, read on the forward strand.
CGAAAAAATCTACGATATTGTCGTAAATGATCGGAGCGTGAAAGAACGCGAGATTTTTGAAACTGTGGGCATCTCAAATGAACGGGTGCAAAATATTTTAACAACTCATTTGGATATGAAAAAGCTTTCGGCAAGATGTGTGCCTCGATCGCTCACTATTGACATTAAACACACTCGTGAGTCAATTTCAAAAGAATATCCAAATGATTTTAACGTTCATAAATAACGTTCATGATTTAAATGTTCATAACATTTGTCGAAATATGGATTCATCACAGTACGCCAGAGACTAAAGAACAGTCCAAACAGTGGGATTTTTGTGGACAACCTGCGCCAAAAAAGGATAAGGCGATTTTATCTGCAAACAAAAGTCATGGCTACAGTGTTTTGAGATGCACGCGGCATAATTCTCGTCGATTACCTTGAAAAGGGCAAAACGATCAATGGAGAATATTATGCCAGGCCATTGGATCGTTTCGAGCATGTTATGAAAGAAAAAGTCCGCATTTGGCGAAGGAAAAACTTCTCTTTCATCAAAACAATGCACGCGTGCACACCTGTGCTGTCGCCATGGCAAAATTCCATGAATTAGGATACGAACTGCTGCCGCATCCACCATATTCGCCAGATTTAGCCCCTAACGATTATTTTCTATTTCCAAATATGAAAAAATATCTCGGTGGAAAAAAATTTGACTCTAACGATGAGGTTATTGCTGAAACAAACGCCTATTTTGAAGGGTTAGAGAAATCGTATTTTTTAGAGGGGATACAAGAAATAGAAAAGCGTTGGGCTAAGTGTATCGAACTAAAAGGAGATTATGTTGAAAAATAAATCTCATTTTAGACATAAAAATGCATTTTTCTTGTCAAGGCCAGGTACTTATCATACAGCCCTCGTACATACACAACTTCCAGGTTGTATAATATTTTAACGGAGCTTCTGACTATAAAATAGTCAATGAAACATCGTCTTCATTTTAAAAGACCTATCCAATGATATGCCACTCAATAGGGTGCGTAATTTTTTTTCGTCTCTGCCGCCATTTTGAATTTATAAAAACAAAACCTGACCAATAACCGTCGGGCCGTTAAGACGAATTGATAGAGACCTCATTCATTAAAATTCATCCAGCCGTTGGAATGTTTCAAGGGTATAAAGAAATCCACATACACAGATACGCGTGAAACACATAACTCTTCTTTTCAGTCGGGTAAAAAGTGGATCAAAAGGTAAATTTTCCAGATTAATTTAGATTTCAAAGAAAAATCTTTGAACAGCAGTTGAATATTTTATTAAGATTTAACATAACTTTTAAAATGGAAAGGTTTTCTGAATTTTGAGTAAAATCAAAACAGCGTCACAAGGATTTAAAATTCAAATATGAATTGAATCAGTTTATTAGAATTAGATGTGTATGAATGTGTTACTAACTAGGGAACGTTCCCGAGTGTCAGTTCTGGATTTCGACAAGCATGGTATCGTTCGAAAGCTCTCGTCACGAGAATCAAGAAATTTATAGGAACTATATTCCCCAATCCAATAATTTGCGAGATATGGATCCTTTTCTGGTTCGGGAGAGGAGAATTAAAGAAGAGAGAAACAGCATGAGATTCTTTTAAAGGCTATGGAAGGGAGGAATTTTAACTTGGACAGTATTCTCGTGACGTCACAGTGGGAATCACGTGGTGTAAAAATGGCGGCTAGCGCGTTTGTTTACCTTATTGCGCCGTTTGATGCAGCAGAAATACAGGTAAATGCATGTGTAAAATACTGCAGATTTATTTTGTACGAATTATTTTCGATCAATACTTATATTCATACTAATTATAATCCATATATACGTATTAACTAAAATTTAAATTTTTTATTTTATAAATAAATGAAAAATATGCATACCATTGCTTTAAAATGGAGAAAAGAATTCATGTATAACCCATACCTGCACCTGAAAATATATAAAACTCCGTATAAAACAAAATATAAGCATAAATTTTCTAAACACAATGCTTTTCAATGGCGCGGTTATGAATGTTATTCCCAAGCAGGCAAATTTTTGTAGTAGATTAATATTAACACAATTATTCTAATTGGTAAACAAATCATTGCTGTAATCTTCATGGTTAGCTGGGTGAAAAAGTTCGACCAGAATCGTCCGGGATAGCTCAGATGGCAGAGCACTGGCGGCTTCAGCCAGGAGGTCCCGGGTTCGAATCCTGGCCCGGACATTTTTCGCCCAGTTGGAAATTTTCATCTAATATGAATTTTTGTAGCCTCGAACCGAAGGGGAGAATATGGTCCATTACCCATGATAGTGTTTTTGTACGTAAAAGTATGGACCATATTCTCCCCATGGGTTCGAGGCTACAAAAATTCGTCTGTTTGGGAATAACATTCATAACCGCTCTATTGAAAAGCATTGTGTTTAGAAAATTTATGCTTATATTTTATTTTATACGAAGTTTTAGACCTTTTCAGAGGTAGGTATGGGTTATACAGGAATTCTTTTCTGTATTTTAAAGTAACGGCATGCATATTTTTCATTTTTTTTTTATAAAATAAAATTTTTAAATTTTAGTTAATACGTATATATGAAATTTAATTAATATGTATGTAAGTATTGATCGAAAATAATTCGTTCAAAATAAATCTGCAGTATTTTACGCATGCATTTACCTGCATTTCTGCTGCATCAAATGACGCAATAAGGTAAACAAACGCGCTAGCCGCTATTTTTATACCACGTGATTCCCACTGTGACGTCACGAGAATACTGTCCATTAAAAACGCAAGTTTTTCCACCACCAGGCACAGTTGATAAAGGGATAAAGGGAGTTATTGTTTGACAATCAGCACATGTCTGTTTAGCAAGAGTGAAGCATGAAGCATACATGTTTTACTGAAAGCAAGGTTGCCAGTTTGGCTTTTTTCTTAAGTTCAGAAATTACGAATTCGTACCAGAAAAATTCAAATAAAATTTTGTGGTTTATTTAATTAACCTCATCCTATAATTATATTAAGTAATTACTTTTTTTTCGTAATTTCCGGTATAAATTCGAATTTTTTGAATTTAAAAAAAAGGCGAAACTAGCAACTCTCATGAGATCCATGTTTCGCATTAAAACCTTTTCGAAAGCATACTCACGCACTGGATTGAAAGTATGTGAAGAGAACTCGTTATAGGCCAAATGATGCATTTTTAGCATGCTTTCTATAGTAATAGTGTTAACATCATAGCCAATATTTCGATGTTTCATTTTAATATTCGCCTATTTCCTTTACCAAGTACTTGTAGCATTGGAAAAAGTAAATATACGGTGGCCAAAGTTATTTTGTAGTTTCAGATGGAAGAAGGACTGGCAGTATGCAGTGTGTACCCCTAAGGCAGCGTACATACGCGTATTTTGCCTACTTCTCTAGTTTTCTTGGAAAATCTTTTATACTGAACCCATCTGTGGTTTATTCACAAAAGAATGAGGGGAATCAACAATTGGCCAGGAGATAAGGAGCTCGACTGTACTTGAAGGAAAGGTTTAATCTTTTGCCGGACATCAGTCCCTTTCCTGCTAAAGTCGTTAAAATTCAAAGACACCGCGTGGCCACAAAAAACGATGCCGACAGTGATAACAGTTAGATGGATGGTGCGTTTTTGTGAATAAACCTCAGACGCGTGCAGAATAAAAGATTTTCTAAGAAAACTGGAGAAGTAGGCAAAATACGCGTCTGTACGCAGCCTTATTCATGTTATCAGCATCCCAAGCCCCTCTCTCCAATTTGCACCCCGGGGAGGCACTTTTCTAAATTTTGCGGCCACCATTCATGCCCCCTGGGGCAAATTGGGTGGAGGGGCTCAGGGGGTACACAACATGAATAAGTGGTCACATGCCTTTCCAACAATATGTCATATGTGGGGGTCGGCAAAAGTTAGAAAAATGACCCCCTCCCTCCTTTGGGTCTACTATCGCGCTTCCTGGAATACATCCTCCTCCCTCTTTCTGAAATACCGTTTGCAGAAATGTGTTACTGCGCACGTGACTATATAAAAAAGGACTAATACAATGTAGAAATTTCATAAATTTTACTCAATTATTTATACGTGAGAACAAAAACTTATTGATACCTCCTCGTACATTGAATTTTTGATTGGAAATGACATTTATAAAAATAAATTTGTACGCATGTGTTAGAATTCGCACAACATGTTCACATCAAAAATTGAACAAACCATTTAATCCTAGACTACCTTCATAAGGGAAGTAGGGAGGCACTATAATAGAAGAGCACCTGCTATTTTCATACGTTTGCGAAATAAAAGAAATTCAAATAAATGCGTCAGAAAGCAGGTAACTTAGATTTGATAACAGCCTTAAGGAAAAGTTACATTGAAACAAATTTGAATAGTGCATGGGTTAAAATCATCACGAACTCCATTTGTATTTAATCATATATCAATTAATGAAATTAATTAGTTTTGTTTTCATTATAAATTTATAATTTTCATGTATCTTTTGCAAACATGTGATTCATAGTTAAATAATGCTTGCTTCATTTAAGAGTAATTAAAAAATTTATATGCGTTCAACTTTATATAAAGTTTTAAATTTTCTAAACATTGATATTTGAGTTAAGTGAAATTAATTAATGTGATGAATAGCGTGGTATTATAAATATTTAAGGATAACTAATTTAAAATTGTCTTGCAGAATATTTGATAAACCTTTAATAAATAATTTAGAAAATCAATTTTAAAATTAAACTTCGCTCAGTTGTTAAGTGTTTAAAAAGTATCATCGAAATACACCGACAGTTCTTTAAAATAATCAAATTTTTATTTGAAATAGTTTTATTACAATTTAAATAATTTTAAATAAAAAAAAATGCAGAAGTAGAAACTAAACTTTAACAGATATAAATAAAAATTAAATACCGTACATATATAATATATAATATTAATTTTCCCGTTTAAGTTACAATTAATATCTTATATTTTTGATATCTAGACACACGGCAGTGTGTCAGCCAAGTTCGCCTGACATAGCCGTGTGTTATTTACATGAACCATTTCCAGCTATTTTCGTCAAATTTCAGTGCTCTACTACTGAAAATCTATGAGACCTACATACTTGTTATACGAAATGTGTAGTAAGGCCACCCTAATTACCTAAAATCCAAAATTTTATAAATAACGCATAATTAGTTTCCGAGATAATGACATTTGAAAATGTCTAATAATCGATAATTTTACCACTGACTGACTGACTGACTGACTCACTCACTCATCAAAAAGATCTCGTATATCTACTGCAGCGACATACTTCAAATTTGGTGCGAAGTTCGTTTACACTATAAAACTAAGGAAAAAAATAAAAAAATTGTGAAAATCGATGAATTACCCACCTGGGGGTGCCCATTTTTAGTTTAACATTACGTCTATTAGGCGAAATTTTAATTTGCCATAGGAGGGGACGCTGTTCTGTCGCCAAATACCGCCAAGTTTCTCGCCAACATGGCGATATATCGCCAAATTTGGCGACCAAAATTAGTCGCCAAAAGTGACGCCACCTTGGCGATATCTCTAATATTTCGCCAAATTCCCATAGACTTCCATTGTAAACCTATCTACTTACTGGGAGTTTATCTAGGTTTACTTGCTTACAGAAAATCAACAAATTGAGATATTCTGTCTGTCACAGAGCCTGTTCTCAGAAACTATACTCGTTGGAGACTTGAAATTTTGCATACTTATAGCTGAACACCACACATCATACGACAAATTATAAAATTTTGAAAAAATCGTACATTTAACCCTTTGGACTCCCACATGTGTATTTTAAACAATTCTTTCTGTATGAGCCTCTAACTAGGTTGGAGGCGTGAAATTTGGCATACTTATAGCTGAACACCTCACATCAAATGACAGTCTATAAAATTTTGAAAAACTCGTACATTTAACCCTTTGTGCTCCCACATGTGTATTTTAAACAATTCTTTCTAAGTGAGCCCTAATTAGGTTTGAGGGGTTGCTCTACTACTGAAAATCTATGAGACCTACATACTTGTTATACGAAATGTGTAGTAAGGCCACCCTAATTACCTAAAATCCAAAATTTTATAAATAACGCATAATTAGTTTCCGAGATAATGACATTTGAAAATGTCTAATAATCGATAATTTTACCACTGACTGACTGACTGACTGACTGACTCACTCATCAAAAAGATCTCGTATATCTACTGCAGCGACATACTTCAAATTTGGTGCGAAGTTCGTTTACACTATAAAACTAAGGAAAAAAATAAAAAAATTGTGAAAATCGATGAATTACCCACCTGGGGGTGCCCATTTTTACTTTAACATTACGTCTATTAGGCGAAATTTTAATTTGCCATAGGAGGGGACGCTGTTCTGTCGCCAAATACCGCCAAGTTTCTCGCCAACATGGCGATATATCGCCAAATTTGGCGACCAAAATTAGTCGCCAAAAGTGACGCCACCTTGGCGATATCTCTAATATTTCGCCAAATTCCCATAGACTTCCATTGTAAACCTATCTACTTACTGGGAGTTTATCTAGGTTTACTTGCTTACAGAAAATCAACAAATTGAGATATTCTGTCTGTCACAGAGCCTGTTCTCAGAAACTATACTCGTTGGAGACTTGAAATTTTGCATACTTATAGCTGAACACCACACATCATACGACAAATTATAAAATTTTGAAAAAATCGTACATTTAACCCTTTGGACTCCCACATGTGTATTTTAAACAATTCTTTCTGTGTGAGCCTCTAACTAGGTTGGAGGCGCGAAATTTGGCATACTTATAGCTGAACACCTCACATCAAATGACAGTCTATAAAATTTTGAAAAACTCGTACATTTAACCCTTTGTGCTCCCACATGTGTATTTTAAACAATTCTTTCTAAGTGAGCCCTAATTAGGTTGGAGGGGTTGCTCTACTACTGAAAATCTATGAGACCTACATACTTGTTATACGAAATGTGTAGTAAGGCCACCCTAATTACCTAAAATCCAAAATTTTATAAATAACGCATAATTAGTTTCCGAGATAATGACATTTGAAAATGTCTGATAATCGATAATTTTACCACTGACTGACTGACTGACTGACTCACTCATCAAAAAGATCTCGTATATCTACTGCAGCGACATACTTCAAATTTGGTGCGAAGTCCGTTTACACTATAAAACTAAGGAAAAAAATAAAAAAATTGTGAAAATCGATGAATTACCCACCTGGGGGTGCCCATTTTTACTTTAACATTACGTCTATTAGGCGAAATTTTAATTTGCCATAGGAGGGGACGCTGTTCTGTCGTCAAATACCGCCAAGTTTCTCGCCAACATGGCGATATATCGCCAAATTTGGCGACCAAAATTAGTCGCCAAAAGTGACGCCACCTTGGCGATATCTCTAATATTTCGCCAAATTCCCATAGACTTCCATTGTAAACCTATCTACTTACTGGGGGTTTATCTAGGCTCTAACTTGTGTATTTTAAGCAATATTTCTAACCTCAGCCCTTTTCACCCAGGGAGCACTTTTCCAACTTCTGCCGACACCCCCTTGACCATTCTTTCATATTATGCACCATAGTCTTACATATTTTAGTTCCATTTTTTATCGCCAGGGGCGCCTACTTATCTCGGGTGCTATGGGTTCAATCCCCTCGACTAATATATCTACGGATAATATGTAAAACGGAGTTTCGTTCGGATAGAGGTTTGTATAGAATAGAGTGTGCCCCTGGTTGCGAAATGTGGAACTAATAGATTTTTCAAAAGGATAAAGTGTTTTGAAAGGAACATTAAACGAAACCCTCTGTGCGATCTGTGATCACACTTACCCACTTGTTATTTTCAAAATCATCAGAGAAAAGTTTATTTAGTTAATTAAATTTGAAAATCCAGGGAGGAGCAATGTCCTTCCTCTGCACTGCGTCTTTGCCGGCACCCATGGATGAATGATACATAGTGTGGCATAAGCACATAACTTTATTTTTCACTTTCAGTACAAAAAACAGGCCCAGCTATAGGATATTTAATTGGAAATTTTAATAGGAAAATTTAATATAGGAATTTAATAGGAATTGTTGTTTCAGAAACAATAAAAATTTCGAATCAATACATTTCGTTTCAAAACATGCATTCAATGTAGCAGCATTAAAATATAGATTTCTGCCGCAAATTGACAGCCAAATAGTTTGTTATAGGAAATTAAAATTAAAATTGAATGTTGCTTGGTGAATAAAATAGTCACATGTAAACACATTAAAAAGCATTAAGTAAAGTGTCTAAATATATTGTAACTTTACAAAAAGTAATGATATCTAACAAAAACATAGCTGTGAAATAGGGGAGCCAAGTTCTGTAAAGACAATGGCAAGAAAAGAAGTGATATCTAAGTGGGTGCCAAGTTCAAATAAAATTCACTCAAACTTACCTACTGAAGTATTATAGCATTTTTAAAATTGTTTAGAAATAAAAATTATTGATAGCATGTTAATAATAAATGTAGAACTTGGCAAGTTTTTGATAAATGTTATGCCTATCAATTTCATGCATTAATAAAATGGTGATGTTAATATTAATTTCAGTGACATTACAAAAAAAAATTAATATAATTATTATTATAAACAAAGGACTCATGTTAAAGATTTGATAAACCAATAAATACACAGATACACTCCCGCTCGTCTTTGGTTATCACTCTAGCACCCACCCTCCAGAAACCTCAATGCAAACAGACTAAGATGCCTGACAAAGAGACCGATATACTTACTCTTGTTCTTGGTCATCACTCTAGAGACCTTTAACCCTCTAGAGACCCTTCAACCCTTTCAGGGGCAAATAACTTTTATTCGTGAATTGCTGAAAGAATTGAATAACACCAGAATTTAAAAACAAATTTATTTCAAAATGGGCAAAAGCTTCTTTTCACGTATTTAATAAAATTAAACTTTTTAGTCCCGAATTCTGGTGTCAATGTGGCATTTTGCAGTTAAATTAGGTGGGACATATTTTATCCCACAGCCCTTCAAGGGGAAGGAGCTCACTCAAATTAAGGCTTCCAATCATGAAATAACAAGATTTGATATAATAATGTCATTATTAAAAATAAATGACTCGTAAGTAAAAACTTGCCAAGTTCTAGATTTATTATTAATATGCTATCAATATTTTTTATTTCTAAGCAATTTGAAAAATGCTATAATACTTCAGTAGGTAAGTTTGAGTGAATTTTATTTGAACTTGGCACCCACTTAGATATCACTTCTTTTCTTGCCATTGTCTTTACAGAACTTGGCTCCCCTATTTCACAGCTATGTTTTTGTTAGATGTAATATTACATTAAGAATCTAGATATACCTAAAAGCTGAGTTGCGATCAAACATTTGCTATTAATTCCGATTTTTAATAGCAATCTCCGAGAATTATTTTCATGATTTGATTATGATTATTGTGTCTTCAATCTGGCCACATTTAACTTCTCTTTTTTTACAGTTTAGTAATTTTAAAATACAGTTGCAAAATCATAGAATCGTCTAAATTTAATCATATACGATACATTTTATCTAATTTTAATCATATACGATAAATTTACTAATTTAAACTCGTATACTCGTATATCATACATAACATTAATGTTATTAATCTAAAATTAATTCAAACAATAATTTCAAAAAAAATTTTAGAATTTTCATATTAATTAAAAAGTTAAACTTTTCACAAAATATTAAATTAATTTAATGCTTCCTTATACTTAGTATTATTATCTGCAAAAGATTTTGAATCTTCAACCGTATAACAATATTTTCCAAGTATAGAATGACACCGAAAGGGTAAATATATTATAAATACTGTTAATTCTATTTCTGTAATTATTTTTCGATGTTAAAACAAAAACTACACTGTTCTTTTTCTTTTCAAAATGTTTGTGATTTTCTAAATAATTCGGTTCCAAATGTATTTAAAAAATTAAACACTTTTAACAAGAATAGCAAAAGCATTTTGAAAATAATTTTACAAATAATTTCACTATTGAAGATCATATAACTCTTAGATTATAGAATAATCATGATGCACATGATATAAAGAAGTTACTAATAGACCGGAGCCGGCAGCACAGACAACCCCCTCATAGAGTTCACGGATGAAATTCTAGGATTAGTTAAATCTTGATTCGCATATTAAAACGCAATCGGTCTGCCAAGTCATATCTTGGTGGAAAACACTTGAAAACCCGATTTTAGCGGTTGACTCGTAGGATTACCATTGTGTTTTCCTGCTCCCAGTCTTCCAAGTTTTCAAACCTTTGGGTACAGGAAAACACAATGATAAACCAACGAGTCAGCCGCTAAAATCGGATTTTCAGGTGTTTTCCATCAAGATGTGACTTGGCAGACCGATTGCAATTTAATAGGCGAATCAAAATTTAACTAATCATAGAATTTCATCCGTGAACTCGATGAGGTGATTGTCTGTGCTACTGTCTCCCTGTCTATAATGTGAACAGCGACACAATGGAAATGACTAAAGAATTTCGTTCTAGTTGATATATAAATTATACACTTACAAAAAAAAAAAAAGCTGAATGTGACGTTTGATGAAATTTCATACCATAGATACAGAAATATAACAATTACGGAAATAAGAAAAAATACAGTATAGCAGCGATACCTGTTTAGTGATATCTAATCAGCATCAGTTTTATCCAAGTTTAACGAAATATGATGAAATTCCGTGCATTGGTGCTTGAGATAAAGCGCCAACAAAATATGCGTTATATATGTATATACATACAGTGAAACCTCCCTGTGCGACCAACTCCATTAAGCGACCACCTCCCTGAACGACCATTTTTTCATGGAACAAAATTCATTCCCATAGGCTCAATACTAATTTTACCTCCATTCAGAGACCACCCCAGTTGAACTCCCTCCATAAGCGACCCATTTCTTTGAAGAAAATGAAACAAATTGCATTTTCTCCTGGTCGCTTGAAGAAGGTTTTATTAGAAAAATAATTCCGGAGAGCGCATTTTTCATCAAACTTCTAAACTAAGTTTCATTTTTTTTTATTATTCCGGTAACTTTTAAGTTGTTTAAACCTCTATGTACCTTTTTAGGAAATGCATTTAACTCTGATGACAAATTAAGAATAACGGTCAATAAACACATATGCTCTATTCTGTCAGGAAACTCTCAAAGGAATAGATAAATTAATAAAATCATCTTTATTTGTTCCCGCCCCCCAAAAATTGCGTTCATTTACTGACTTGGAAAGTAAAGTTAGAAAAGATAAAACCATAAAATCAAAGCAAACGTCAATGTATTCATTTTTTAAACTTTGCAGTAATTAACTTATGTAATTTAATTTTTGTTTTTATACTTAAATTTTTATAATTTTAACTAACGTGAAAAATAAATTTTAGTAACATTAATTTTTACCTTTTTTCAACAATTAAAATCTAGATTTAAACATGACCTTTATTAAGAGACCACCTCTCGGAGCAACCGATTTTTATTGGAGCGAAACGTGGTCGCTTTAGGGAGGTTTTACTGTATATATATGCATATTATATGCAGACAGTCATTTTCAAAAATTGGAAAATCGTATTCAAGATATCCAAAAACGTGTAAATCCATCAAAAAACTGAAGAATTTTCATGATTCCAATACTTTCTTCTTGTGCACATACCAGAAAGTAAAAATGCTTGTTTTTTTCCCCAGGAAACATAAAAATACAATAGTATATTTTATCCCTTATGATTTATAATCTTTCTATCAATTTTTTTCCTCATAAGAAGTTCAGAAAATCCTATCTTGATGATGTATATAGTGTTAAAAAAATGAGATAAGGTGTTTTGAAAGATCTATAGATTTACGACTGTTTTCATTCTTTTTTGTGTTTTTGGTTGATGTAGCTTTTTTAGAGTCCACTTCAGTCACAAGAAGAAAGGAAAACGCTAATACTAAGTCTATGGGAGCGTTATTTTCAAATATTTCGCTCAAATTTTAATATTTTTGAATGATTTTTTTTGCATAGGATAGCTGAGGACGAACTACAACCGGGCAAGTTTTTACTTTTTCTATTTCGGTTTCAGATTCTTTTTAAAAAACTACTATTACTTTCGGAGCCGGTTGGAACCGGTTCCGAAATTGAAACTATCCTATTATATAAAAAAAAAAACTATAACCAAAATCGAAAAAGTAAAAACTAGCCCGGTTGTAGATCATATTCAGCTATCCTATGCAAAAATATTAAAATTTGAGCGAGAAATTTGAAAATAACGCTTCCATAGACTTACCATAAGCGTTCGACTTTTTTCGAGTGACTAGTGTAGGGTCTTAAGCTTATTTTACTTTTGTTTCCCTATACCTATTACATTCTCTTTGTGTGACTATTTACGTACTAGCTGATGCCCGGGATTTTAAGAATGTTTGTTTTGAAAAATCAATTTCAAAACTAATCCCCGTAACAGACTAATACTTGTCAACATATTTTTTTTTATCCCTTCAGTACATGAATCTTGGGCAAATATGCCTTTTTTTATTATTGAAAGCGTTACAAAATTTTGCTTTTCTACCAATAATTCAAAAAAAAAAAAAATTCTAAGCCTAAATAAATATAGTATTGATTCTTGGGGGTGAAAAATTAAAGAGAAATGAAAATTCAGGTTTTAGAAATGAAAAGCCATTTATAACATCAGTTTCACTTGTAAAAACCGTACAATAACAATATATTCTTTTAAAATATGACGTCATATTTATCTAACTTTCTGTATTTACTTATATTGATGCGCCTTGTATTGTTTACAAATATTTGAAAATGTTCTTTTTATTTCAAATGTAACGCCATATTCATCTGCATTTTTCTACTTACTCATATTTATACTCCTTGTATTATTGTCAAATTTTCGAAATGTCAGTTATATTTTCTACATGTCGTCAGATTAACTTTCTCTTTCATTCTTATAATGACGTTATATTCACCTGATCTCTGTATTTACTCGCATTCATATTCCTTGTATTAGCGTCAAATATTTGAAAATGAATGCTCGTAAATGTCTGGTTTATTTTTCCATTTTTCGTACTGTTGCCGTTCGTGTTTTTGGAAAACTTAAGAAAAATAACGGACTGATTAAAAAGAAATTGAATATTTGGATGCAAAGAAAAAATTCCACATTTGCTCTGAAATTTTCAAATCGATATCTTGATTAGTTTTCTTAATTTTAGCCAGTTGGTGAAAATTGCCATCATTTTTACTGTCACAAACCACTCTTTGCAATCGACAAAAGAAAAATAATAGCTTTTTTCATCGCTACGTAACCTTAGCGTTTTATGTATACAGATTATAATCTGTTTTACTCGTTGTTGTAACTGAAGTAAATTTAATCACGTTTTTTATTTTCACATAGTAAATTTTTGTCACATTAGATACAGACATTTTTTATTAGTTTTCTTCACACTCATCTTTCTTTCTCCCAAAGAAACGTCACATTAAGCAATATTTATTTAAATCTAATGAAAAATGTTTTATTAAAAAATTATTTTACAATCTACAGTGGTTAAAGTTAATAGTTTTTAATTTTTGTTTGAAAAACGACATTTCTAAATCCTGCATTATCCATATGTGTATGCTCTGTTAAGGGGTCTCAGGACTCTTAAAATTGGAAAAAAGAAAAAGAAAGACCATTTTCAACATTTAATAAGTAAAATTTTATATGATTTTACAACGCAATTTTTATTGGAATGAAATATATAAGTATGTTCTTTTATTTCATGTATTTAAAAAATGTAAAGATGCAGAATTACTATTTATGGGGCGCTCCATACTAACAGATGTTTGACGAGCAGAAAATTGGTATAACAGCTTACGCGCACGATTGCAATAATTCAGATTGTAATAATTATCCTGAACCTAAATAAATTTGCATTTAAAGCGTTTTTATGTTTTTAATACAAATTTGTATTTAGATAATATAATATTTTGAAAATTTCAACAGTATGATCACCTACAAAAGTACTTTTTTGAACAATAAAAAGAAAATTTTAGGTTCAGTTTATACAGACTAATATGAAACATATGTTTTGAAATTTTCATGAAAATATTTTCAGAAGTTTCTGAGATATCTTGCGGGTTGTGGCAACGCCCCCTAGAATGGAGAAAGCCTAGACACGCAATTTTGACGTCACCAGTAGCAGGGACGATAGCAGGGATAAATCGAAGCTAAAGAAATAAAATTGTCATTCATTTTCCAATTCCGATTAAGTAGCTCTTCAGATATGACTAAAATTTTGCATATTTAAAAAAAAATAATTGAATAGTCTAATTTTAAATTAAACATTTCATTTTTTTTAAATACATTTATACAAATAAAAACTTAGAAAGGAATTTAAAGTATAATTTTAAATCCTTTTCAAACATATGTATTGCCTGAAATTAAGAGTTTGGTTTAAATAATCATTTGTAAAACTAATTCCTTATAGGAGAAAGTATAGATGGAAATAAACACAAACATAATATTGTTTAAGACGTTTAAAAAATAAATAAATATGTAAATGGTAAAAAATATGAGACGTGGAAAAAAATATAAATAAATAAATAAAGTTTTAATTAATGCTACACACTATTTTTAACCCATCGAAAATATTTTAATTTTAAAATATTTACCTTTTTTTTAATCCAAACTTCCTTATAGAATGTATACATGTAATTAAAATATATAAACATTTGTTTGCTATTTTAAGTTATATACATTTATCGTTTCAAAGGAAAATACAATAAAATCCGAAAAATGAAATCTGTCTATACCAAAATCCTTTCTAAAATGAAAAATTTTCATGCTTCCCGTGAAAAATATAGCATGCAATTAGATCTATTAAGACGGAAAAGCGATTTAAAAAGAAATGTTTAACTTTAGTAAATAATGTTAATTCAATTATAATTACACATACTTGAATTCCTTATTCTGTCTGATTAAAGTATAATTCAATAAATGGAATATTTTAAAGGGATTATTTTTAAAATACGTACATAAACAAAACAAAATATTTTTTTCCCCTTCAAATACGAACAAGAAATTAGATTATAATACAATTTTTATTCTCAAGTAACAAACATTATGAACAACAAAATATATATGCAAAGCTTTATTACTAAAAGTGTACAAACCAAAGTTAAATTTTAGTAGAAAATTAAAATAACATATTTTAGGGCAAATTTGATGTTATTTATAACATGTCTCAATTATTTATGTTAATTTCATAGCCTGATACTTAAAAATGAAAAATATAAAAGTAATATATCAAATCCGGTTATTATAATGTTTTACAACTCAAGAGAAACATTCTAAAACATTGTTTAGCCCACTAAATTCATTTTAAACTTAATGATTACAGCTATAACTAATGCTTGATGATTTAGTTTTTTTTTTTTTTCAAATTTATTTAAAACATGAAATAATACAATTTGTATTGTAGCACAACATGATCAGATTTATTTGTTAACAAAATTACAAAATGATGTTCAGAAACAATTTATTTTTACTTATATGTTTTAAAAACACTATATTTACTCAACGGTATAAATATCATTAAAAGATTTGCATTGTCACTTTTAAATAAATTATAATTTTAAAATTATTTTTAAATACTGATGGCCTCTCAGCTAGTTTAATTTTATGAATGTTTGAAAGAATAAATAAAATAAATATATAAATAATTTATATTAATCCAATTAAAAAATATATATTGAAATGGTAAAATTTTTAAATACATTTTAACAATTTATTTATTTATTTTAACAACGTGAATAAGAAAAAATATGATTAATTCAGCCAAAATTTCGTGTTAACGAAGCTTTGGAGTAAGATTAGCAGCTAATGATCCTCTTATAAAATGAGTAAAAGATTTTTGAAAAAATTATTTCTTATAAAAAATTGTGCGATTTTATTGATCACAATTTTATGCCATTTTTTATGGCCAAATATACAGCTCATCAGATAATAGATCTGTCATTTACTAATTCACTACATATCATTAATTTATAACAACTACGAAGCTTTAAATTTACATACAATCATTTGAAGCACTGAGTATCAAATAATGGTGAGAACTGTGTTCAAAACTATAGCATGCACCGCAAATTGATTTCCCCAAAATATTAAAAAATGATCATCTGTGAATTTATGTTACTACCAAATGTCATTAAAATGCTAAACACTATTCTATTAAAGACAATTAAGTGTAATTTTGTACTAACTTGTAACTTAAATCATTCCTTTTGACTGACAAAAACTCATTTGCATTGCGATACAAAAAATTAGAACTATGCATTTTAAATCTAAAATAAACATTATAGGACAACAATATGAAATTATTACTACGACTTTACATGTTATAATGAGTACTGATAACTTACTGAGTTAAATTTAATAGCAAGAATAAAATTTACATAAATCGTGTTCTTGATTTAATTATATAAAACAACTAATTGTATATTAAAATTACTCGTTAGATTAGATGGGAAAAAATCTTTAACGTAGTAGTACCTAAATGTTTCTGTAAAAGCTAAATAGTATTGGTTTAATGATCATAAAAAGCTACTACTAATATTCTTTAAGGAGGTTTTGTTAAAAAAGTTTAGTTCAAGGATGTAATAAAATGCAACAGAAATAAAACAAGTAACATATGGTAATAAATTTGACACTTACTTTGATGAAATTTGCAGGGACGAAACGTTTCCGGCTTATTCTAACCGATTCGTTCATAATTTCGAAATAAAATTTTTTAACTTTTGAAGTTTTTTATATTATTTCCATGGCAAAATGGTACTCACAACTGTACATCGTAAGTAACTTAATTTACATATATGTAGTAATAGCACAATATAAACAATGATGATCATTAATAACACACGCCGAATACAATACCGAAATCGAAACATCCCGCCATTAGAACGTGATATGTATCCCTTCTACTAGTGACGTCAGAGCCGAAAGGGGGGGGGGGGGACGCACCTTGGCTTTCTCCATTCTAGGGGGCGTTGGTTGTGGGCAAAAATGTCATTTGGAGAAAAATGACTTGAAAGTTTCGGAAACGCCGCTTCAGATATTTCGTGGGTATAATTCTAAAAGCTATAACTTTTGTTTTAATGGGTTGGTTGTATTTATGACGGCCAATTTTCAACACAAGGGATATAGGCCCTAAGGAGGGGGGTGTGAGTGCCCTCTGTGGGGGTCTTTCTAAGGGAACCTAACCCGTATTTACGCAAGGAAATCCAAAGTTCGAAGAAAACCACGGAAAACTCCGAACGATTAGGCCGACGGGCACGATTGGGTTCGAACCCAGCACCTCCCGCGTACCATCTTCGAGAGCAGAACCTCTCGGCCACTGGTGGGGCTCTGTTTTAATGGGAATTTCAAGGAAACAATTATATCAAAATGTTCAGAAAAGATAGGAGTTTAACATCTAAAAATATTTAAATTTCGAAAATTTTGAAGCTTTAAGAGTCCTGAGACCCCTTAAACAAACCGCCAATCTCTTCTTGTAAGTTTTGAACCAAGTAGATTCGGAACCTGCGGCTGTCTCTACCTTCCTCCCACTGGTTTCAATTTTTCACCCGGGACAGTTGCTCTTGAATCGGCTAATGCATTCAACTTACAAGAGGGAAATGGCGACTTGTATCACATATATACACAAGCGACTAATGAGAGTTAAATATTTTCAATGTTTATAAAGGCTGTTCTCAAATCTAAACTGGTTACTTGCTGACATATTTCTGAATTAATTTTTATTCATAAACGCATGAAAACTTTCGGATGCTATTATTCAGAAACTATGTAATCGAACATTTTTTTCCCATTTTTCAGTAATGACAGAAGACCTTTCAAAAAATGCTGTTAAAGTTGGCGTTTTGAATTTCTAGACGCGACAGCGCGGGAAAGGAAAAAAGCTGCATTCATGCAACAATTGATTTTAACTCAAAATGTAAATAATTTATTGAAAAATGAACAAAGCTTTCGATTCCAAATCACTTCAAAAGTCATACCTGAAAGTATTCGTTTAAAAATGCGTCCGTGCATGTGTTTGAAAGTATCGCGTTGGTAAGCAGGTGAAATATTTCTGGTAATAATCGTCCTAAGTTAAAATTATTTAATTAAAAATAATTTTCACTATTTATTGTTTCCAATAGTATTTTTCTTTACTCCTTATTGGACACACTCTGTAAGTTTATTTACATTCCATGGAAAAAAATTAACACACATATTTTTCGAAATACTCAATAATTGCTATAAGTGATAAACATAAATTTAAACAAGTTAGAAATTGCTCGTCAAACGTGCCAAATGCGGTGCGTTCGTACTATAACTAGTTTTATAATTATTTTTTGCACCCCATATTGTACTGAATGTATATTTTTTTGCACTTCATAAGTGTATAGTCTGTAACATCATTCGAATGCACTTGCAATAATTTTTTTCCCATTCCCCGTAATGTAACAGAACATTTTTGACTGTCCCTGTAAGTAAACTATACATCCGATTTTCATAAAATTTGAAATGGCTCGACAAAATTTTGCAACAATTATACATTTAAAATTTGAGACCATTCGGAAGGCTTTAACATCATTAAAATGCACTTGCAATAATTTTTTCCCATTGGCCGTAATGTAACGGAAAACTTTTGACTGGCCCTGCAATTAAACTATACATCCGATTTTCATAAAATTTGAAATGGCTCGACAAAATATTGCAACAATTATGTATTTAAAATTTCAGAACATTCGGAAGGCTGTAACACCATTAAAATGCACTTGCAATAATTTTTCTCATTGGCCGTAATGTAAAAAAAACCTTTTGACTATCCCTGTAATTAAACTATACATCCGATTTTCATAAAATTTGAAATAGCTCAACAAAATTTTGCAACAATCATATATTTAAAATTTCAGACTATTCGGTTGGGTAGTATTTGCTCTGTTATATGCGGACAGACAGACAGACGACTATAGGTGCTACGTATTTATATAATTATGAACGCACCTAAAAAAGGCAAAATACCTTTATTTATTTACTCTTCGACATGTTTCATTGCATCAGATGGCAACATTCTCAAGCAAATAAAATGATAAAAATATTTTCGCAAAAATTCAAATTGAAAAACTAGTAAACAAAAACAAAAATCATACGAACACAAGGATAATGAAAGTAACTGTAATATTAAAATGGAAATTTGTGAACGCGAATTATTTTACATTATCGTTTCATGATTCTGTGTAGTATTGCTTTCCAAATTTTAGGGAGCGCCATGGGTGCTGAATAATTGCAAATATTCTCATTGCGTAAGAAGATCTCTATTAATTAACTGATGATGGATAACAAATAAGATCTTGATGGATAAATTATTGTACTATTTTTAAAATCTATTTGTAATTTTGCGAAAATATTTTTATCATTTTATTTTCTTGAGAATGTTGCCATCTGATGCAATGAAACATGTGTAAGTGTAAATAAATAAAGGTATTTTGCCTTTTTTTAAATTTATGTTTATCACTTATATCAGTTATAGAGTATTTTGAAGTGATTTTTATTTATAGATTATAGACATATTTTTACTTCTCAAAATCACAAAAAAGTGTATTTATGTACTTTTAACAACTTCGAAAGAAATCTAAAACGTTATATAAACATTTCGCTTCCTGGTGATATTGTTGATCAATACTTAGAAACGATGATGTCGCATGTAAAGTCACTCTAAGTATATATGAGCATGTACTTCATGGCTTTCGTGTTCAAAAAAAGAAATTTGCATAGAATGTCGACCCTAAGTTGCTTATAAGATCACGCATCTCTTTTGTGGAAACTTCTTTTCGTTTAATTTCGAAGAAGCAGTGAAACATCTCAGCAAGTTTCTTTTTTAATCAATCTTTGTGTTTATTGCACTTGTTTTGAGTTTTTCAAGAGCGTGACCTTTACTTTAGTGCTCTGTGTATTAGAAAAATGATTTTCCTGTAACTTTACTTTTAATATGTTTCTGTATTACTTGTTCAGATTTTACTTTATTTTACTTGTACTATAATTGAATGCATATTTGATGCAAATGTGTGTTCCTAAAAATAAGTCCAGGTGAAATAGCTTGTGTTTCGTTTTATTCTTAGTAAAAAATAAAAGAAAAATATGCCATTGCTTCGAACTAATAAATAATTACTGCACATATACTCAAGGATAAATGAATATAATATTGTGCATAATTGTCCAGAAATCATAAGACTAGAAACCCGAATTTCATATAATGTTTTATGGGGAATTGGTTAATAAATAAAGTAACATTTTTCAGCAGCAATTTTATCAGCTTTTGAACTCATGTACACAAAGATTGAGTCTTAACTATTTCGAAGAAGCTGGACCTTTGAAAACATTAAATATGTCTAAAATTATACCTGAAAATATCAAATCATCATTGATTCATTTATAAAAAAGCATTTACACGTTACTCAAGCATTATTAAAATGTCCAGTGCTTTGATGAAAATGCATATTTGAAAAATACTTAATTATCATCAAAATAGAAATGCAAGTCAAAATTATTGGAAATTAATTGTTTGCTATCACAGGGCTGCCACAGGCAACTATTTTTTAACAACTATCCCGCACCATTTTTTTTTAACAAAACTTTTTCCCTTACACTTTGACAAAATCTGCAAGAGAAATATACTACAAAATTTATTTTCTTAAAATAATGGTGCGAATAGAATATGAAATAGTCGCCTGTGATAGCCCTATTACCACTATTTTCAAATTTCCATATTTTGGTACAAGAGGATTAAATTTACTTCTGCGCGCACTGTTGTTTTGTAATTATAAATTTATATAAATCGTTCAGCTAGAAAGAGATTTTTATTTTATTTAAAGAACGAAATTTTATTACATTTTGTTTTACCTTTTATCGATCACAATAAACAAATTAATTCCTTTTCTGTGAGCAAGCATTAACAGAAATGTCGATTTTTTTATATGGATATGACA
This sequence comes from Maratus speciosus, assembly GCA_963932465.1. Lineage (NCBI taxonomy): Eukaryota > Metazoa > Arthropoda > Arachnida > Araneae > Salticidae > Maratus > Maratus speciosus. The sequence goes on from OZ010798.1 coordinate 427,926,918, forward strand.
ATGATAAAAAAGTAAAAGGTCAAGTGCGAGAATTACTCGCGCTCATAGGGTTCCGTACAATAAGTATATGAATTTTGACTTGTATTATTAAAACAATCGTTTTTCAAGTAAAATAACACTTCGTAAAAACTATACAAAGTAGGGTTTGGTATAACTGTATATATACTAGAAAGGTATGAATGGGTATAACGTAAAAGAGATATGAAGCCTAAATAATATCAAATATTGCTATTCTGTATAAATATTATTTAAATCTTATCCTAATCTGTTCATGATGAATTTAATTCGGCACTATCAAGAAAAGTAGTGCATATTTAAACTTGATTTGGCATTTCATAAAACTAAATTAAGCATCGTAATAATATTTTCTTTTTACAGTGTATCTAAAACAAAACCCCTGTTCAAAGTTTAAACTTCGCATTTTGCTAAGCCAAGTATTGCAAAGTAGCAACGCCGCTTTGGTCTGTGCCGCGTTTTTCCATACAGGTTTTTAATTAACCTTTAAAGACACAGTAGGTGTATTGAGAGAGCCACTCAATGCAAACTAGTCGCGAATCCCATAGTATTTATGTGATTAATTCTCATTAAATTAATCTGTTTTTAATAATTTGACGTTTATTGCTTTTATACTGCTACTGGGTATTGCATTAAACAGATATATCCTGAAAATTTGTTATCTAGGCTTTAAAAGCGGTGGGGCATAGAGTACGCCATCCCTGTCATTACGTATGTCCAAACCGTCCGTGCCTTTTACGGTTAATATCTCGGCTAATTACGGACGATTTTTTATGAAATTCATGATCAACAATGCTTTTATACTTCTGCTACGACAGGTACCTCCAGCGCTGCTTAACACTTTTTCTGAATGCCCGTAAATCGAAATTTGTGTGTAACGGAAAAGTGCGATTTTCTCAAAAACCAAGTGGCCTATGCCAATCGCTATAATTTTCCTGCAAGGTTTAAACTAACGCCTACTACTTCTAATTTTTTCAGAATTTTAGTTTCAGTAGATTCAGAATTAGATGGGCGGGGGGACATATTTTTGCACTATATTTTCGACCACAACTTTGACAATATAATACCGAAAATGAAAAGAAATGTATTTTTGAGTTCAGCGTTACGAGAGCTTTCACACGATACCCCACACGATATACAAAGAAAAGATTTCTTTTTTCAAGTAACTTAATTAGTCTCTATACATTTTCCCTAAATATATTTATGAATATTTATTAATCTGTAAATATGTGGGTCAATAGTCTTTATTACTTTCCCGAATTTGAACTTTCCACGTTGCATAGGTTACGAGTAAAAGGGCTGTGACAGACAGACACAGGAGTGATCTTATAATGGTTCCGTTTTTACCTTTTAAGTATGGAACCCTGAAAATAGAAAAAAATTGTATTTAAGTAAATCTCAAAGTATTAATTAATATATAACAAGATATTTAACAAGATTAAAAGCAAAAATATTAAATTTTGTAAGGTTTTAATAGGAATTCATATTTGAATACTTAATTACCATCATATAATTAAGTGACAAAATTAGGCATTAATTGTGTCATTCATGAATGCTTATGTAATCCTTATTTTGTTAGTCGAAAATAAAAGTAATTGTGTATACGGTTGTTTTGGTGTTATGAAATTATATAAATCATTTAGCAAAAACAGGTTCCTAATTTGTCCTAGATAGCGTAATTTTATTATGCTTTGTTTGATATTTTTTGGACCGCAGAAAGGAAATTTATTAATATCACGTGAACAATCATTAACATAGATATCGATTTTTATTATTAAACCTGACAATATTTTTTAAGTGCAACAGCAAGCCCTTAAGAAATCTTAAATGCTAAAGATCCTTTCATTAAATAAAAAAAAATTTAATTTAAAAACAGTAAAAAACTTTTTTTTAATTAAATCGCAGTGTATCAGTTAATACATAACAAAATATTTAACAAGGTTAAAAGAAAAGTTATTAAATATTTTAAGGTTTTAATAAAAATTTATGTCTGAATACTTAATTATCATCATATTAAAAATTAAGTGACAAAAAAGCGTTTATTGTCTGTTTCATCAGTGCTTTTGTAATTCTTATTTTGATAGACGAAAATAAAATTAAATGTGAATACGGTTGCTTTGGTGTGTGAATACGGTTGTTTTGGTGTTTGAAAATTATATAAATTATTTAACAAAACCCGGTTCCAAATTTCTTCTAGAGAATATAATTTTGTTATAATTTGTTTAACATTTTAAAGAACACAGAAAGCAACCTTATTCACATCACGTGAACAACCAGTAACACAGATATCGATTTTTTTAATAAAACCCGAAACTATATTTTAAGTGCTTTAACAAGTCCGGAAAAAAATCCTAAATGCTAAATATACATTTAATAATAATAATAATAATAATAATAATAATAATAATAATAATAATAAAACAGGAAATGATTGTTAAATGTCCATTTCATTTTTAAAAAATGATAGAGAGAAAGAGAAAAACATAATTTTTTAAAATTAAATCTCAGGGTATCAGTTAATATATAACAAGATATTAACAAGATTAAAAGCAAAGTTATTAAACTTTTTAATGCTTTAATAAGAATTCATATTTGAGTACTTAATTACTGTCACATTAAAAATTAAGTGACAAAATTAGGCAATTTGGTGACAGTTGTCTGATTGATCAATGTTTATATATTCCTTATTTTGTTAGACAAAAATAAAATTAACTGTGAATGCGGTTGTTCTGGTGTTTTGAAAATACATAAATCATTTAACAAAATCCGGTTCTATCTGTGTTTATGTTTATGTAATCCTTATTTCGTTAGACGAAAATAAAATTAATTGTGAATGCGGTTGTTCTGGTGTTATGAAATTACATAAATCGTTTAACAATAAGCGGTTCTATCTGTGTTTATATCCTTATTTTGTTAGACAAAAATAAAATTAACTGTGAATGCGGTTGTTCTGGTGTTATGAAATTACATAAATCATTTAACAATAAGCGGTTCTATCTGTGTTTATGTAATTCTTATTTTGTTAGACGAAAATAAAATTAATTGTGAATACGGTTGTTTTGATCTTAGAAAATTATATAAATTATTTACCAGTACACGATTCGAAATTTGTTCTAGAGAATGGATTTTATTATGCATTGTTAGACATTTTATGGAACACAGAAAGCTAATTTATTTACATCGCGTGAGCAGCCATTAACATAGACATCGATTTTTGTTATAGAACCTGACAGTATTTTTTAAGCGCTTCAACAAGTGTGGAATAAATTCGAAATGCTAAATATGCATTTCATTAAAAAGAAAAATAATCATTTTTAAGTAAGTCTCAGAATATCAATTAACATTAACAAGATATTAAATAAGGTTGAAAACGAAGTTATCAAATTTTTAAGGGTTTAATAAAAATGCATATTTCAGTACTTAATTACGATCATATTTAAAATTAAATGACAAAATTGGGCATTAATTCTCAGATTGATCAATGTTTATGTAATCCTAATTTTGTAAGACGAAAATAAAATTAATTGTGAATGCGGTTATTTAGGTGATATGAAAGTATATAAATCATTTAAAAAAAGTGTTCCATCAATGACTATGTAATCTTTACTTTGTTAGGCGAAAATAAAATGGTGTTATAAAATGATATAAGTCACGTAACAAGAATCGGTTCCATCAATGTTTATGTAATCCTTATTTTGATTGACGAAAATTAAATTAATTGTGAATGCGGATGTTCTGGTTTTATGAAATTACATAATTCATTGAATGAAAAACCGGATCCATCATTGTTTATGTAATCCTTATTTTGTTAGACAAAAATAAAATTAATTATGAATGTGGTTGTTTTGGTTTTATGAAATTATATAAATCATTTAACAAAAACCGGTTCCATCAATGTTTATGTAATACTTATTTTGTTAGACGAAAATAACATTATATGTTCATACCGTTGTTATAATGTTATAAAATCATGTAAATCCATTTACAAAATAGGTTCCAAATTCGTTTTAGAGCAGGGATTCTCAAACTATGGCACGCGTACCAATACTGGTACTTAAAGTTCTGTTTTTATGGCATGCGAAAGTCCGTTACTGGAATGTAAAATGAAATAGAAAATACAGAATGTAAGATTAAAAAAACAGCTCAATCCCTCCTCTTCTTTTTTGATTTGCCAGTTCGCAGCCTCCATGGTACTTAAAGTTCTGTTTTTATGGCATGCGAAAGTCCGTTACTGGAATGTGAAATGAAATAGAAAATACAGAATGTAAGATTAAAAAAACAGCTCAATCCCTCCTCTTCTTTTTTGATTTGCCAGTTCGCAGCCTCCATGGTACTTAAAGTTCTGTTTTTATGGCATGCGAAAGTCCGTTACTGGAATGTGAAATGAAATAGAAAATACAGAATGTAAGATTTAAAAAACAGCTCAATCCCTCCTCTTCTTTTTTGATTTGCCAGTTCGCAGCCTCCATGGTACTTAAAGTTCTGTTTTTATGGCATGCGAAATTCCGTTACTGGAATGTGAAATGAAATAGAAAATACAGAATGTAAGATTAAAAAAACAGCTCAATCCCTCCTCTTCTTTTTTGATTTGCCAGTTCGCAGCCTCCATGGTACTTAAAGTTCTGTTTTTATGGCATGCGAAAGTCCGTTACTGGAATGTGAAATGAAATAGAAAATACAGAATGTAAGATTAAAAAAACAGCTCAATCCCTCCTCTTCTTTTTTGATTTGCCAGTTCGCAGCCTCCATGGTACTTAAAGTTCTGTTTTTATGGCATGCGAAAGTCCGTTACTGGAATGTGAAATGAAATAGAAAATACAGAATGTAAGATTAAAAAAACAGCTCAATCCCTCCTCTTCTTTTTTGATTTGCCAGTTGGCAGCCTCCATGGTACTTAAAGTTCTGTTTTTAGGGCATGCGAAAGTCCGTTACTGGAATGTGAAATGAAATAGAAAATACAGAATGTAAGATTAAAAAAACAGCTCAATCCCTCCTCTTCTTTTTTGATTTGCCAGTTCGCAGCCTCCATGGTACTTAAAGTTCTGTTTTTATGGCATGCGAAAGTCCGTTACTGGAATGTGAAATGAAATAGAAAATACAGAATGTAAGATTAAAAAAACAGCTCAATCCCTCCTCTTCTTTTTTGATTTGCCAGTTCGCAGCCTCCATGGTACTTAAAGTTCTGTTTTTATGGCATGCGAAAGTCCGTTACTGGAATGTGAAATGAAATAGAAAATACAGAATGTAAGATTAAAAAAACAGCTCAATCCCTCCTCTTCTTTTTTGATTTGCCAGTTCGCAGCCTCCATGGTACTTAAAGTTCTGTTTTTATGGCATGCGAAAGTCCGTTACTGGAATGTGAAATGAAATAGGAAATACAGAATGTAAGATTAAAAAAACAGCTCAATCCCTCCTCTTCTTTTTTGATTTGCCAGTTCGCAGCCTCCATGGTACTTAAAGTTCTGTTTTTATGGCATGCGAAAGTCCGTTACTGGAATGTGAAATGAAATAGAAAATACAGAATGTAAGATTAAAAAAACAGCTCAATCCCTCCTCTTCTTTTTTGATTTGCCAGTTCGCAGCGTCCATGGTACTTAAAGTTCTGTTTTTATGGCATGCGAAAGTCCGTTACTGGAATGTGAAATGAAATAGAAAATACAGAATGTAAGATTAAAAAAACAGCTCAATCCCTCCTCTTCTTTTTTGATTTGCCAGTTCGCAGCCTCCGTGGTACTTAAAGTTCTGTTTTTATGGCATGCGAAAGTCCGTTACTGGAATGTGAAATGAAATAGAAAATACAGAATGTAAGATTAAAAAAACAGCTCAATCCCTCCTCTTTTTTTTGATTTGCCAGTTCGAAGCCTCCTTGGTGTCTTCTCTCTGTTATTACTTCTTTGTTAGCGTTTTGTTTTCTGTATTTTAATGGCAATTTGAATTAGAATTTTTAGATAAACAGAACTAATGCTCCAGTATATGTTCAGTTGACTTTCCACCCCTCCTGAAAAATAGGAAAAGTTTTCTTATATTACTATATTGTATGTGTATATATTGCTTATTTTGTCGAGCTTCGATCTTGTATTAATAAGCAATTTATTTTCAGAATGTATATGAATTTCTTATGTAGGTTATTCACTTATTAAATTTTCTTAATAGTATTTTACTATTGATATTAACAGAGCATTCATATAACAAAAAATTGACGCCAATATGTTATTAAGTACTGTAGTTTTTTCTACCGAAAAACTGCACATTGATAATGTACATTGCATTAAAATATAATGATGATACTACACTTTATTTCAATATTAATATAAAGCAGTCAGTCTAAGTACCAATTTAATAACGTAATCATGTAATCAAATGCAGTAAAATATGCTCAGACGGAAGCACAGAACACTGTAAAAATATTTCGATTTTGACATATTCCGTTTAAACAGGTTTTTCTATATTAGTTTTGAGTTTGTCATCTGGTGGTACGCAGAAGTATGAACTTATATTTAGTGGTACACTGTAAAAACATCCGGACTAAAATCCGGAAATACTACATGCAATCGAGACGCCAGTACTATTTCCGTATTTTAACGGAACTTTCTCCCGGTAAATTACAGAAAATTTTTCCTTTTTTTTCTGGCATTTATGGGGGTAAACTTCCGTTAAAATACGGATATAGTACTGGCATCTCGATTACCAGTAGTATTTCCGTATTTTAGTCATTTTTTTTTACTGTGTAGGTCTAAAAGTTTGGAAGCCCTGTTCTAGAGAATGTGATTTTATTATGCTTTGTTTGACATTTTATAGAACACACAAAGCTAATTTATTCACATCCATCCGTTAACATAGATATCGATTTTTGTTATAAAACCCGAGACTATTTTTTAAGAGCTTCAACAAGTCGTGAAGAAATCCTAAATGCTAAATATACATTTCATTTAATGTCAATATAGGAAATCAATACCTAGAAACGACGAAGTCACTCTAAATAAATATGAGAAAGCACTTCATGACTTTCGTGTTTAAGAACAAAAACTTGCTTAGATTGTTGACTCTAAGTTGCCTGAAAGATCACGCATGTCTATTGTGGAAACTGCTTTCCGTTTAACTGCGAAGAAGCAATGAAACATCTCAGCAAGTTTCTTTTTTAATCAATCTTTGTATTTATTGTATTTGGTTTCAGGTTCTCGGAAACGTGACCTTTACATAAATGTCCAGTGTATTATATAAATGGCTTTCCGATAATTTTTCTTTCAATATATCCTTTTAGTTGCTGTTAAATGATTACTTCATTTCATTTCTGTTATGATTTATGTATTTGATGTAAATATTTATTATAAAAAATAATGATATCAGCTTATACTTTGCTTTGTTCCTAAAATGAAATAGAGTAAAATAAAAGCTTAAATAACGCAGGTAACTTATTTGTAACATTTACTGCAATATTACACTACTACAGGAGAATGTTTATCAGGTGCTGCGGGATAAATAAATAAATAACACTTCTCTCCCACATGTTTATTGAAATAAAGATATTACTAGAAAACGGAAATTCTGCTTTTTTGGAATTCAGTGTCACCCCCGATGAAAAAAAAATAAATATAAGTATATAAATATAGATAATACAAAACATATTTCAGTTTTAAGATTTAAAACACACGCTTTTATTTTATATGAAATAATGTCATTCGCATTCTCTGAAGAATTCCTTATGTACGATGCAGTCTTAAACAACATCTACAGTAAAGTATTCACATGACGTCACTATCGCTGAATAATACAAAAAAAAAAAAAAAAAAAAAAAAAAAAAAAAACAGATGTCACTCAAGAAATTTGTTCAAAAAAATCAGCTGTCTAATGATTCATATGCCTTCATTTGTTTGTAATATAGATAATTAAATTAAATATAGTTTATAATAGCTCCAAGTTTTATCAGAAATCATTCATTTATGTTTTTTCAAAATAGCACGTATTTTAATTACATTTTTTTTTTCAGTAGTTATAAGGAAAATGGCAACAAAAAGATATAATTACTATTTTCCAGCTGTTTTTTCTTTACTTTCTATAGAAATGGAGTACTTGAGTTGCTAACACTAAACGAATTGCGCTAAAAACTACAAAAATAAATAATATCTCAAAAATAAATTGAGATGCTGTTTTCAAACAAATTGCATTAAAAAGTACTTTTTCCCCATACGACGGTATAAAAATCGAAAATGTGCGATGCTTAGAAATTAAAAAAATTGCAGTAAAGTATTTAATAGTACAATGATACATCTGCTTTGTTTTACGGCTGACTTATACAACGGAATGTTATTTTTTTGAAGACGACACTTTATTTGCTGGGAGAAAGAAATAGCATACCCGGGGCTAAAAAGAAGCGTAATAAAAATACTGTAAAGTAAAAATCACAGTTACATAAAATAGATATAAAGAGTTCACACGGTAAAAAAAGACAAAGTTTTCTTAATCTACAAAAATATAATATAACCATGAACAATAACATAAATTAATTTCTTCCAATTTACCCATGATTCTGAAAAATCTTCTTTATATTTAGAAACCACATAAACCAATATATTTTCGAGATTTAAAGAAGCATTTATAAAAATAAAGTTTTTTTTATGCCACAGATTTTCGATAACGTAGCCGAGTAGTTTTTATAGGTTTTTATTGCAGACCGGGAGCCAGCAGCAGAGACAATCACCTCGTCGAGTTCACGGAGGAAATTTTAGGATTAGTTAAATCTTGATTCCCATATTAAAACGCAATCGGTCTACCAAGTCATATCTTGGTGGAAAACACCTAAAAATCCGATTTTAGTGGCTGACTTGTAGGTTTACTATTGTGTTTTCCTGCTCCCAGTCCTTCATGTTTTCAAACCTTTTGGTGCAGGAAAACACAATGGTAAACCTACGAGTCAGCCGTTAAAATCGGGTTTGCAGGTGTTTTCCACCAAGATAGGACTTGGCAGACCGATTGCGTTTTAATATTCGAATCAAGATTTAACTCTAGAATTTCATCCGTGAACTAGTTGAGGTGATTGTCTGTACTGTCGGCTTCCCTATGGTGTCAATCAATTTTCTAAATCTGGAATATTGGTTTTTAGGATTGCTATTCATTCTCAAGTAAACATTTTCAGCTGCGTAATTGATTTTATACTTACAATAGTTACAAAATAATATTAATTTTAATGTTAACATGGTGATGGTGATATACCAATGCCCCCTAGATATTTCAGAAAGCCTTGACACGCGTCAAGAAAATGTCATACAAAGCAGGCAAAACAAAGAAAAGAGATCATTCAATGGCTCGTGGTTATCTACGAACCAACGAATGATCTTTTTTCTTTGTTTTGCCTGCTTTGTGTGACGTTTTCGTGAAGCGTGTCAAGGCTTTCTCAATTATCTAGGGACGTTGGATATACCCGGACTTTCCGGGATATAGAATGTAGGTGAAAACCATTTATTTAATTCTTAATTGTATTGGATTTTTTACATTTAATACTTTTAGAATGCGATAATACCAATACCAAATGCTAACAACACCAAAAATCATATTTATATGAAAAATAGCAATTAGTTTACATAAAGTATTGAAATTTATTAAAAGCGATAGTTTCGTATTGGCTTCGCGCCAGGAGTTAATAACAGAAGAAATCACTTATTTAAAATCCACCTTTCTCTATTCTGACCATTTTAGTGGTTTAAATGCACAGTTCAATCACATGTCTTAGATTTGTATTTGATTTATATTTTATTGTATTTATTTATTGACTAGGCGCCCTTGGTGACCAGTTTGGTCTCCCTTAAATATATGCTAAGCATTGTATCATGTTAATTTTATACATAATTTAATTTACTTGCTCAATCTTTCGCCAAATCCGAAGATTCTGATACAGAAATCATGAAGTCGGAATTTTTATGTTAGCCGGGCGTAGGTGATAAATCGACAAACATTGTTCCAGTCATATTTTTTCGTATTTTATTAATTTCATTTAAAATATAGTACTTTCACTTATTTTATTTAAAATGCAAAACTTTAAAACTGAAATATTTAAAATTTATGACTCTCAATTATTGCTTTAAAAAGGAAAAGAAAAGCATAAAGAAAAGTAATAAATAATTAGCATAAAGCATGACGTTTAATTTAAACCTCAAAGTTTTGTTTTCATTTACCACGCGAAAAATTGTTTACGACAGTCGCATGAAATGGACTATTATAATACTGATGACATGATGGCGATGGAACAATATTTGTAGATTTATCACCTGCACCCGACAAAATTGCCAAATTGGCCACCTGCATACAAAAAAACGAAGCGGTCAACCCGGAACTGTTGATGACAGTCACATGACTTGATCTTTTATTATTTATTGATTAATTAATGTTTTAATTTCGTTATGCCATATAAGTTGAAAATTAATTCTGTGCTATTTATATTAATTTAAGTACAAAAAGATATGTAATCATCTGCATGCGGTAGACATAGATTAAAAAAAAAAAAAATCATGCCTAAAAAATATTTTTAAACCAATAAAAATTCAGTTAATAGCGATACTTTTTTCAAACAAATTTCGATACAGTTTTGAAACAAATTTCATTTAAAAGTATATTTTTCCGTATTCGACGGTGTACATTTTAAAATATGGGATGTTTAGAAGTCTAAAAAAAATTGCTGTAAAAGTTAAATTTAATCGTTTGGCGTTGCCACAGTCAAAATGACGTCAGCGTTACGTACGGGCACGTTTGTCTTTTATAATATAGATCTTGATGCTGTTAATTTATCAGGTTTGTATGTAAAACATGTTTGTTGAACATGAAAATGTTTACTTGAGAAGGGACACCAACTTAAAAAACTATATTCCGGTTTGAGAAAACTGATTAATACACTATAAGTACTACCCGGAAACGTTTCCGAAAATATGTGGCAGCAAAAAGAAACTTCGTTTTTACAAATGCTTTATTAAATCTCAAAAGTACATTGCTTTCTGTCCTTTCTCAAGATAAAGTACGATTTTCGAAATAGAGGATACCTCGGAAGAGGTTATTGTATAATTTCGTTCGTGGTTACTTAAAATTTTTCTAGATTAAAAACCATATTTTTTCCAGTGAGGGAAAACCACTTCAGTACACTTTTTCATGAAATTATACTTTTAGTATCTTGTAATAATATGTAAGGTAAAAAGCATATTTACATAAGATAAATATAAAGACCCAGGAAGAAAAAAAGCCCCACTTTGGACCACTTTTTCATGAAATGATACCGTTGGTATGCTGTAATAATATGTAAGGGGAAAAGCATATTTTCAAACATAAATATGAAGACTCAAGGAAGAAAAAAAACACTTTGGTCCACTTTTTCATGAAATTATACTTTTGGTAACCTGTAATAATATGTAAGGTAAAAAGCATATTTACATAAGATAAATATAAAGACTCAGGAAGAAAAAAAGTCCCACTTTGGATCACTTTTTCATGAAATGATACTGTTGGTATATTGTAATAATATGTAAGGGAAAAAGCATATTTTCAAACATTAATATGAAGACTCTAGGAAGAAAAAAAACACTTTAGTCCACTTTTTCATGAAATTATACTTTTGGTAACCTGCAATAATATATAAGGAAAAAGCACATTTACATAAGATAAATATGAAGACTCTAGGAAGAAAAAAAAACACTTTGGTCCAGTTTTTCATGAAATTATGTTTTTGGTATCCTGTAATAATATGTAAGGGAAAAAGCATATTTTCAAACATGAATATGAAGACTCTAGGAAGAAAGCAAAACCATTTCGGTCCACTTTGTCATGAAATTATACTTCCGAAATCCTGTAATAATATGTAATTGAAAAAGCATATTTTTATAAGATAAATATGTAGATTCTAGGAATAAAAAAAAACACTTTGTCCATTTTTTCATGACATTATACTTTTGGAATCCTGTAATAATATATAAGGGAAAAAGCATATTTTCAAAACATAAATACGAAGACTATAGGAAGAAAAAAGAACACTTTGGTCCAGTTTTTCATGAACTTGTACTTTTGGTATCCTGTAATAACATGTAAGGGAAAAAGCATATTTTCAAACATAAATATGAAGGCTCTAGGAAGAAAAAAAACACTTTGGTCCACTTTTTCATGAAATTATACTTCTGGAATCCTGTAATAATATATAAGGAAAAAAGCATATTTTCAAAACATAAATACGATGACTATAGGAAGAAAAAAAAAACACTTTGGTCCAGTTTTTCATGAACTTGTACTTTTGGTATCCTGTAATAATATGTAAGGGAAAAAGCATATTTTTAAAACATGAATATGAAGACTCTAGTAAGAAAACAAAACCACTTTGTTCCATTTTTTCATGAAATTATACTTTTGGTAACTTGTAGTACTATGTAAGTGAAACAGCATATTTTTATAAGATAAATATGAAGACTATTTTTAAAAATGCTTATTCCAAAAAAGTCTACAAGTTAAGATTATAACGTATTTATTTGGATCCTTGATAGAAAAAATACAAATAAACTTACTTTTAAAATTTCACCATCTTGAAAAACGAAAAATCTATAAACAACGAAGAAAGCTTTCATTCAAGCAAATAAATAGGGTAGGGTGCAAATAAATAGTAGAGTACACAGAGAGACATGCTACACAGTGAGACAGCAGCCACTTTGACATAAACTTTTTCTTCAAGCTGGCACACACACATAACGACCTCATCTTATGCAACACGTTGATGTAGTTTCGACACTTCAGTTACTCGTCCGAAAAAAAAAAAAAAAAAGTAATTCCTTATTTTATAGTGGTTAAAGCTACATAAGCGTCTATTTTAGAGTTTATTTCCTTCAATATGACATACATTTACTTAACCAAACCTAGCTATATCTAATAATAGACTATTTGGGCAAAACGACAAAAACTTTTTAAAGCGATGAAATTGATGTAATAGATGTGGCATCCATTTTGTTACAGCGTAACGAAAGTACACAGTGAGACACACAGTTGTGGTACACAGTGAGACGTGTCTTATTGTGTACCTACCATGGGGTTCTGATGTTAAAAAAGTTATTTATTAATAAAAGAAAGTTTTTTTCTCTCTCTGTGTATGTGGGCGTGGGATGGCTGGGGAAATTTATTAAATGTAAGAGGATGAAAATTTGCATGGGAGTAGCCCAAGGTCTTCCATTGTCCACCCAAGGCTCAAATTTTTAATATTTTGAAAATCTAGAAATATGAAATAGAAATAATGAACTGCAGAAAATTATTGGTAGAGTGTAAAAATGTATTATTTATGAAAATATATACATTGTCTCCCTGTGTACTACTTGTGGTATACAGTGAGACAATTTTCGATACTCCGTTATACTGCTTCTGTGCTTTTATAAATAACTTTTTTTAAACCATTTATACATTAATGTGTAGCGTATTTGTGTAGCTTAAAGATGTAGCAAAAATCTTTTCAAAAGAATAAAAATCGTCGCCATTTGTTAAGTAATATAATTTTCGTCTCACTGTGTACTACCCTCCCCTATACTATCTTATTCTGTCAACTCTCGGTAACAGATATAAAGACGTTTACAGATAATTATTTCATACAATTTTCATGTTACACAGAAGAAGAAAATCATACAATTTTTTTTTTAATTCTAAGCGTCTCAAAAATGGGACGCTAGGCGTAAATGGTTTGAGCTTATTCTGTGGTATTTGTATGCTTTTAATGCAAATTTGAAATCGTTTAAAATACTACAAAACTCATGCAGATGAAATTTGAAAGTTATGTTAAACAGTATTAAAATATTAAATATATTTTCAAAAAATCCTTAATTAGCATAAAAAGTTTCTTTTTCATTCTAATTTCTAAATTAATATAATAATTTTTATAATTTAATCTGCGTAATGAGTTTAAAATAAGCCCTTAACTGTACTGGCAAATCCACGCTATCATTAACAAATTGATTTCACCTAATTCAAACATCAATGCTACGGAAATTTAGAACTTTATATAAACTCAAAGAAAAGTGGAAGTTTTAATTACTTTTATATAAGGCATACATTATTAATTCTAGAGAAAATTATTTAATAATTCAAGTTGCAAAACTTGTGCAAACAATGCAAGAAAATTATAAATGTGTAATGAATAAAGAACTAATTAACTTTGATACAGTAATATGTGATTTAGTGCAAATGAAGTTTGTCAGGATTTTAATTTTTTCATTGTTCAGAGTTCTTTCACTGTCTTGTTTCGGTTATTCTTCGGCATTTGTATTTATTTAATGCAATTTTGAAAGCATTTAAAATGATACAAATCTCATGTAGATGAAAGGAGAAAGTTGTGCTAAACTTTGTCAAAGTACTAAACTGGTTTTCAAAAACTTTCATTAAGAATCTTAAATTAACATGAAAATTTACTTTTTAATCATTTTCTAAATTAGTATCGCATTTTTTATAATTTAATCTGCGTGATGAGTTTAAAATAGGCGCTTAACTATATTGACAAATCCATGCTGCACTTAACTAATTAATTTGACATAATCCAAATATCAAAGCTGCGAAAATATAAAACTTTATATAAACTCAAAGGATAGTGAAAGATTTAACTACTTTTACATAGTATTAATTCTTGAGAAAATTATTTAAGGGAGTAGGATACCTTTGAACATGTCTAAAAAGTAAAAAAATATCACTATATGTTTCAAGCTTCAAAACTTGTGTAAAAAGCTAAAAATAAAAATCAAATTTGATTTAAACATAAAGCTCATATTTAAATTTATATTTAAAAAAATATATATACTAGTAAATTCATAAATAAATATTGAAATTATAAGTTTAAATATATATGAAAAAAAAAAAGAGAAAAAAATCTTGCGCGCATGATAAAATCTGAAAATATGCATATAAAGAGGAAATTTTGGTGAAAATAAAAACATAATAGTACACTAAAACCAGAATATTTGCAAAAAATATTGATTAAATAAAAAAAAAATTAACAAAAAATTTTAAATTTTCGCTTAAAAAATATTTTCAAGGTAGAAAAACAGAAAAAAAAAATCTTACCATTTTCTGGTTTTAAGTTGTAGATAATACAGAAATGAATATGTGGCGAAAATTTCTTTTAATTGCCAAGCATAGTTTTTTAGTAACACTGCGCGCAGCATTAAAATCCATCGTTTTGAATAAACGCAACATAAAGTTTAATTATACTATGTAGCCTTAATATGTAGTCTTAATAAAACTGCCATAATTAGTAAACTAATGGGAATTTTTTAATGCGGTTTTTTGCATATTGTTCAGAAATGATTACGGAATCAAAATGTGTATTTTAAAAAAATCGAAAATTTTGAAGGTTTAAAGGTATCCTACCCACTTAATAATTCAAGTTGCAAAATGTGTGCAAAAGATACAAGAAAATAATAAATATGTAATGAATACAAAACTAATTAATTTTGATACAGTAATATGTAATTTAGTGCAAATGAAGTTTGTGATGATTTTAATCTATTTATTAGTCAAATTTCTTTTGCTGTCTTTATATCGGTTATTGTTCGACATTTATATTCTCTTACTGCAATTTTGAAAGCGTTTAAAATGCTATAAAACTCATGCAATAATCTTTGAGTAGCTCGAGCCATAATTTTTGGCTAGTTTTTCACCCCAGTTGGATTATTGTATTTATTGTGTTCAAGTCTGTCTTAATATGCATGTACATGCACTATTTATTCTTGAGAAAATTATTTAATAATTCAAATTGCAAAACGTGTGCAAAAGATACAAGAAAATTATAAATGTGTAATGAATACAGGACTAATTAAATTTGATACCGTAATATATAATTTAGTGCAAATGAAGTCTGTGAGGATTTTAATCTATTCATTAGTCAAAGTTCTTCTACTATCTTGTTTGAGTTATTCTTCAGCATTTCTATTTTTTTTTATGCAATTTCGAAAGCGTTTAAAATGCTACAAACTCATGCAGATGAAAGTGGAAAGTTATGCTAAAATTGTCAAAGTATTACAGCCAATCAGGGTAACTTTGGTCCGCATTTTCTCTATTTTCATATGCCACACTCTTATTTGAAGAATTTTGTCGTGACTAGGGGCATAAAAGAGAAGAAATTATCCTAAATTATTGTTTGACTATAAAAAATTAAAGAATAATAAGGATAAAAGCAATAAAAAATGGATTTTTAGCCTGGTTCAAAGTTACCCAGCCATTTAGGGTAACTTTGCACCATATGATAAATTTTTATATAAAATAATTAATTATAAAAAAAGTATTGTAGTCGGGACCACTTTAAACACCAAAAATTGTTTTCAGATATGTAAAGACTGCGAATTTACATTTCCCAACATCACAAGATTTGTATAATTTATGATATTACAACAAATATCAGCCATAAGAAAAGTGGAAGAAGAGAACCATAAAGATTTAGAAATAAAAAAAGCCTGTTTATTGTTCATATAAAACATAAAAATGCATTGGAAAACAATTTTCAATGTTTTAACTCAATAATATATCCATAGTTACAGTAATACATACTAGTATTAGTATTATTCAAAGAAGAATAAAAAATGTCGAATGTATGAAATGTCAAATTTGAGTAGCTCCGCCCCGAAAAGTGCCTTTAAATGAATTTTATGTATTGTACACATACTTGTGAAAATATTTACAGGTTATATCTAATGTTCATTTTCGGCATTTATATAAGATATACCTGCAAATATGGGAAATTTTTGACAGTAGCACCTATAATTAGTAAATTATAAGCATCAGTATGACTTTGAGGCGGCTCAAAGTTAACCTGAAAATGTGGTAAAATGTTAGTGCCTTCTTATTTTACATTTTATTAACTATTAATAAATGAATAATCACAAAATATTAACACATTTACAACATTTAGATAATAATATGTCTTATAAATGAGTATATTGTTACTTACTATGAAAGTTTAATTGGATTACAACAACTTCAAAACAGCATTTAAAATTAACTTGAAAACAGTACTTTACAAAAATAGTTAGATGATGCAATTCATTGCGCATAATGTTGCTAATTTATTTTCTAAAATAAAGAGTAGAAATCCCAGTTTAGAACCTTGCCAACAGATCACAGTTCTAGAGTTTATTTAGTCTTTTAGAGTCAAAAATATTGAAAAATAGGAGGTGGTGCAAAGTTACACACCGTGGTTCAAAGTTACCCTGATTGACTGTAAATTGATTTTCAAAAACTTTTATTAACAATCTCAATTAACATGAAGAGTTCTTTTTCAATCCACTTTCCAAATTAATATCGTATTTTTTATAATGTAATCTGCGTGATGAGTTTAAAATAAGCCCTTAACCATACTGACAAATCCACACTACACTTAACTAATTAATTTAACACAATTCAAACATCAACGCTGCGAAAATTTAGAACTTTATATAAACTCAGGGAATAGTGAAAGTTTTAATTACTTTTACAAAAGACATACACTGTTAATTCTAGAGAAAATTATTTAAAAATTGAAATTGCAAAACGTATGCAAAGTATACAAGAAAATTATAAATATGTAATGAATACAAAAACTAACTTTGATACAGTAATATGTAATTTAGTGCTCAAAAACTACATGGCCTAGGGTAATAGCTTTAGTATTCCTGCAAATTATAAATAAATTTCTACTACCCCTAATTTTTTCACAATTTTAGTTTCAGTGGATTCGGAAATAGAGGAGGGGGCATATTTTTGGATTACGTTTTCGACGATATCTCTGAAAATATAATATCTAAAATTAAAACAAATATATTTTTGAGTACGGCGTTACAGTTACAAGTGCTTTCACACGATACCCCACACGGTATGTATATAAAAAGATTTTTATTTTCAAGTAACTTAATTAGCTCCTCTACACTTTTCCTAAATAGATTTGTAAATAGTTAATAATCTATACATATTTGGGTCAATAGCCTTTATTACTTCTGCCAAATTTGAACTTTCCACGTCCCATAGCCTACTAGAAAAATGGCTGAGGAAAACGGACAGACGCACGAGTAATCTTTTAATGGGTTTTGATGTTTATTTTTTAAGTACGGAACCCTAAAACTGAAATTTCTAAATCATATTCTCTTAGTGTTTTGAAAGTGTTTCATAATCTATACCTAATGCATGATTTTTCGTTCTTGTTTTATTAAAGCTTTGAAATTATACTTAAAATGCAAACGATGTCTTACGTATAGAGATATATTAAATCTTATTACATGATTAAATTACCTCTGAAGGAATTTTCTAAAAATTCTTAATTATTATGAAATGTTTACTTTTCGATTCACTTTCAAAATTAACATCACACTTTTTAAGAAATAATTTGAGAGATGAATTTAAAAGGAGCATCTGATAATATTTACAAAGCCATGCTATTCTTCACTAATTACTTTCACGTAATTCAAATTCAACGTTACGAGAATTTAAACTTTGTATAAACTTACAGCATTAAAGTTTTAATTACTCTTTACATGAAACAGGCATTATCTAGCTCCAGAGATTTAATAATTTAAGTTGCGAATCACATGCCTGCAAATGATACATGGAAATCATAAATATATAATGAATACAAAACTAATTAATTTTGATTCAGTAATTTGTGATTAAATGCAAATAAAGTTCGTGAAGATTTTTCTATATACATTATTCAAAATTCTTTGACTGTATTCGAAACTTTTCCTTAAGTTAATCCCTGAAGAGAACCTAACGTTACATTTATCTTGAATCCAAAATTCTGCCACAATAAATGAAGTTTAATTATATAATAAATGTACGCTTTCATAATTAACTTATGTGTGTACAATGTGTTAATTAGGTTTTTAAAAATAGAATCAGTCAATTATGCATGCTTACTTAAATTTGTATGAATTATTGCTTCTAGCTCTAATAGCATTTACAACTGTAAATGAAAATTAAATTTATAATTTAAAATTAGTTGAAAGCATGATATAATCAGTTCTATGATGAATATGATATTCTGATTTAGATATTTTTATAAGTCGTCCGGCGCAGATGCTATTGCGAAGAAAAAGCATTAACTGACATCAATTTTGGCATCTTTTCGCTTCAGAAATAAATTTTGTGTTTCGTCGTTTAAAATAAATATAATTTTGATAAAATTTCTGGAATTCTAAGATTATTAAATGTTAGTGTGTCTTTTACACCAATTAATAAAGTGAGTTGTTTATATAAGCCATTTATAATTAGCATAAATTTAAATATGATAAGTCAAAATTAACCGGTTGTTAATGCCATTAACAATAAATATTGCGATAACGTTTTCATTGGTGATACAGGTAGATCGATGGAAATTCGTCTGAAGGAGCACTTTGGTGCTTTCAAAAGAGGAAATCTAAATTCAAAAATAGTCCAGTATTCTCTTGAAACGGATCACATCCTATTTGAGAATTGTTAATGCCATTCCCCTTAAATATTGCGGTAACGTTTGAATTAGTGAAACGGGTAGGCCGATGGAAATTCGCCTGAAGGAGCACTTTAGTGCTTTCAAAAGAGGAAATCTAAATTCAAAAATATTCCGGCATTCTCTTGAAACGGATCACATCCTATTTGAGAATTGTTAATGCCATTCCCCGTAAATATTGCGATAGCGTTTGAATTGGCGAAACGGGTAGATGGATGGAAATTCGCCTGAAGGAGCACTTTAGTGCTTTCAAAAGAGGAAATCTAAATTCAAAATAGTCCAGCATTCTCTTGAAACGGATCACATCCTATTTGAGAATTATTAATGCCATTCCCCGTAAATATTGCGGCAACGTTTGAATTAGTGAAACGGGTAGGCCGATGGAAATTCGCCTGAAGGAGCACTTTAGTGCTTTCAAAAGAGGAAATCTAAATTCAAAAATAGTCCAGCATTCTCTTGAAACGGATCACATCCTATTTGAGAATTGTTAATGCCATTCCCCGTAAATATTGCGATAACGTTTGAATTAGTGAAACGGGTAGGCCGATGGAAATTCGCCTGAAGGAGCACTTTAGTGCTTTCAAAAGAGGAAATCTAAATTCAAAAATAGTCCGGCATTCTCTTGAAACGGATCACATCCTATTTGAGAATTGTTAATGCCATTCCCCGTAAATATTGCGATAGCGTTTGAATTGGTGAAACGGGTAGATCGATGGAAATTCGCCTGAAGGAGCACTTTAGTGCTTTCAAAAGAGGAAATCTAAATTCAAAAATAGTCCGGCATTCTCTTGAAACGGATCACATCCTATTTGAGAATTGTTAATACCATTCCCCGTAAATATTGCGATAGCGTTTGAATTGGTGAAACGGGTAGATCGATGGAAATTCGCCTGAAGGAGCACTTTAGTGCTTTCAAATGAGGAAATCTAAATTCAAAAATAGTCCAGCGTTCTCTTGAAACGGATCACATCCTATTTTAGAATTGTTAATGCCATTCCCCGTAAATATTGCGATAGCGTTTGAATTGGTGAAACGGGTAGATCGATGGAAATTCGCCTGAAGGAGCACTTTAGTGCTTTCAAAAGAGGAAATCTAAATTCAAAAATAGTCCAGCATTCTCTTGAAACGGATCACATCCTATTTGAGAATTGTTAATGCCATTCCCCGTAAATATTGCGATAGCGTTTAAATTGGTGAAACGGGTAGATGGATGGAAATTCGTCTGAAGGAACACTTTAGTGCTTTCAAAAGAGGAAATCTAAATTAAAAAAATAGCATTCTCTTGAAACGAATCACATCTTATTTGAGAACGCGTATATTTTGAACTCAGGTTGTAACAATTACCATAGTACATTGTTCCTAACAGGCTGGTTTACTCAATCAGGTTTGCCGACATTGAATAAAGCCTGGTGTATTCCTGATGAATATTTTTTTGTTCCTGAAAAAATAACCTTAACTTTAACTGTACTTCATTTGTTCTGTTGTTTGTTTTACAATGATTAAATTGTACTCACGAGGCCTTGCGGTTGCTTGGCAAAACGTCTACTAAATGTATTTTTAATGATTTTAGTATTTTTAACTTTTTATACATTTTATTTTAAACTGTATTTGTCTGTCTTAATTTATGTATTTTATTTAGTCTTTTAAAAGAAATACTATCGAACTTGGTTAAGACCCGCATGGTTAATATGCATTCCCGCTTAATATGCGCATTTTTCCCGGTCACTTGAACAAAGCCCAATTAGAATAACGCAAAATTATTACGCTTAATAAGCGTTCGGTTATTGCGCTATTCCGCTTAATACGCGATAAACTTTCGGTCCATTGAAGGGGGGGAAAAATCACGCTTCAGATCGTTGATGAACGAATTCCTTCTCTCTTCTCGAGTGTTGTCAGTTTAGCGGATTTTTTTTTATTCAGATAAAAAGTGCTTTTTCCGAATAGTATTATTCACTTTCGCCTTAATTAATTTTTTATTAAATAAAGTTACTAATCGAAAAGAGCGGTAGATGTTTGAACAAAACAAAAACACGTTAAATTAGCAAAACTGTTTTTTGATACCGCCTCCTGACATTCTTTATCTCTCGCTTCGTGTATGGTTTTACTGTAGTAGAGGGATGCAAGACGAATTCGGGTTACTCAGATCTGTCATAAACAATATTGTGATTGGAGATCACCATACCTGTTCGTGAGATTTTAAATGAATGTTATATCACTACAATGCTTTATAATGCGCATAACAGACAACAAAAAATGAAATTCGTAAAAGTTAAACAAACACGACTGCCCGTGGATAATCCCTTTATGTTTACGTTATTATTGCTATGTTAACAATATAACGATATTTTTTTGCACAAAGATTAATAAGGATAGTTTTTACTTACAAACAGAAGGACAAATTGTAATAGTACTTATAATTACAAAATTCGACTGTACATACTTCCGGCTGTTTTGATATTCAAAAAGACCTTTTTACATAGTTATATATATATATATATATTACATTAATTAAACATAACCTACCACCGTCAATTATTATGAATTATAGCTGTGAGTATTAAAAAAAAAAAAAAAAAAAAAAAAAAAAATATTATAAGAATTATTATGGAAGAAAAAAGAAAAAAGTGGACACCGACAAAAATTGAAAAGCTTATACATTGAATTACGTTATCAAGGGCACAGAATTCAATGATATAAGCCAAATGGTTGTTTTCTGTGGGAAAAATAAGCTAAAGCTAAAATTAATTTTCCCCTGTGCCCAAACAACCACAAAAATCAAGTGAATTGATTAAAAATGAAAGCAGAATAGAAACAAATAATATGAAATGGAAGAATCAATAAAACGTATTTAAATATTTATAGGATATAAAATATAAATAATAAACACCATACCGATTAATATTTCAGTATTTTACAAAAATCCATGTGCACATGTCAACCAGTATATCAAAAAGATTAAGGTGAATAAAACAGTTAAGAAATCACAGTAAATGATACCAAAGGATGCAGTTAATACATTTTGAAATAAAATTTGAAATACCTTGTAAAACAAATTTAATCTAATATAAAATAAATAGATATTAATTACATTATTTAAAATGCACTATT
Source organism: Maratus speciosus (assembly GCA_963932465.1). NCBI lineage: Eukaryota > Metazoa > Arthropoda > Arachnida > Araneae > Salticidae > Maratus > Maratus speciosus. The sequence continues at coordinate 427,949,482 of OZ010798.1, forward strand.
AAATTAATAGATAACAGTTTAACAATATCGTCAAAATTTAGCTAAAAATACACCCTGGTGTATAAATTATAACTGAAATGGAGCTAGAAAAAATAAAAATTAGAGCAATCTGAAAGAGACAAGAGAGTTGGTGCTGCCATCTGTTATTAATTATATTAAACATTTATCGCAAGATAAAAATTTGTAAGCTTTTGAATGTAAATAACTATTTAAACAGCAAAACCAAACAAATCCTTATATATAGAGAATTATAAACCTATTATAAATCACACAATGTATTTAAAAATATATATATATATATATATATATATAAAGCTCGCCAGTATATTTTCTCAAAGTTGAATGTTTTAAGTAAACCAGATAATACTCATAATTTGGGTACAGATGTATCAAACGCACCGAAGTATCTATTTGGCGGCAAAATGGCTATTTTATGGCTGGGCAACGCGGCGATTTTGGCGAGATTCTGTTTTGTATGGCAACCTGGTAGAACAGATTGAGTGTGTTTTATATTAAATTAAATAATGTGTATTTTATAATAAAATAATTGTGTTTATAAAGCAATTGTGTGTGCTTATTAATAAAACTGTGCAATTTTTATAAAATAAAGTATTTAACAGTAAAATAAAACTAACAAGTTGTTTTTGCAAGCTAAGTCTAACAAATACACGAAACCGGTGCCAAAAAAAAAAGCAATTTATCAAATTACAACGACCATTTGGAAAATGATTTTTTCGAAGGCTAAAATTTAAGACATAAAAAATCGCACGGAGTTGATCCTACATTACGTACGCCATGAATTAAACATTAATAGTGTTATTGCACGTAAAAATTCCAAGCGACAAAAATCGCCTGTGTCTCGTACGTATTATCCACCTGAAACTTATGTATTATCCAAGCATTTCATTGTCTGTTCGGGAAAAGGCTTTTCCATCGTCAGATTTCCAAGAAATCTGACGACTCATTTTAAAGGAAATTTCATTCTTAAACTTCTAAACATCCCACAATATTACTTTTTACACCGTCGTATAGAAAATAAAATGTACTTTTAAATGCAATTTGTTTGAAAGCTGTATCTCAATTTGTTTCTGAGTTATTAATTATTTTTGTAGTTTTTAATACTTTTTTGTCATAGTGGCAACAGAAGGTATCCATCTCTGTTGAAAGTAAAGGGAAACACAGATTACTGTATAGACCAATCAGAAAACGAATAAAATGCGGATTAAACCAATAAAAACCTTCAGATATGCTTTTGATTTCCCATCCTAACGAGAACAATAACCATTTTTCCAAATGGTTAAAAAAGAAAAAAAAAAAAAAGAAAAAAAAAAGAAAGAAAGAAAAATCACGCCAACCCCGGTACGATTGAGAGGTTTGTTCCAAATTTTGTAAGCATTGTTGGTATTGCATTATTATTTTTTTTTTTCAAAAAATTTATATAAAACATGAGCGAAGACAAAAAGTAAATATATTTTATTATTTTGTTCTAAAATGGCATTTTAAATTATATTGATTGTTAACTCTTATAATCTTCTTTCAAAAGAGAAAAAAAAATGTTTTGTTTTACTTTATATTTATTTTGATACATACATAAAATGATGAAGGGAAAAAAACTTCAATATAAATGCTAATCGGAAAAAGGGGGGGGGGGAATCTGTAAAGATCATTGTTATAGAAGAAAGAAAAATATAAAATATCGTATAAAATTATTCTCTATGATCGTAAGTATTGTTTGTAATGCTTAAAATTTTTCAGTATTTTCTTGTTATTTCTGGTTTTAAGAATTTAATTACAGTCATTCTGTCAACGTAATTCTTATTGAAATATTTATGATAAAAAAAGTTATTTTTTCACGATAAAATTTTTAAAAAACTAAACTTTTCTTATTACTGCAATTTTCCTTTTTATTTCAGGAGCATTTCGGCAAATTTTAAATTTCTCTGAAATTATTAATTAATTAATTAATTAATTAATAATGATAACAATAACAATTATGCCTTATTAATAAAACCGTCGTCTTTATCGAAATTTAAATGCGATGACCCCCTCCCCCCCTTTTTTTTCCAAAATATATGTGCAGCAAAAGAGTTCTTTTATTTCAGAAACATTTCTGGAAAACTTAAATTATTCTGGAATTACTATTATTAATTAGTTAGTTAATTAATAATTATCTTATTAATAAAACCATCGTATTTTCCAAAATTTAAGCACAATAACAACCTCCCCCCCCCCCTTTTTTTGAAGAAACCTCTAAAGTCAAAATGTTTCCAAAATTACAAATAACGCCGTTTCAAAATTTATGTGCAGCAAAAGAGCTCTTTTATTTCAGAAACATTTCTGCAAAACTGGATTTATTCAGAAATATTATTATTAATTAATTAGTTAATTAATAATTACCTTATTAATAAAAGCATCGTCTTTTCCAAAATTTAGGGACTATGACACCCCCCCCCCCTTTTTTTTTTTTTTTTTTTTTTTTTTGAAGAAACGAGTTAGAAACCTCTCAAGCCAAAAAGGTTAAAAAAATTAAAAACAAAGTAATCATTTATCTACACAATATATTCCAAGAACAGTTATTAATTTAAACTTTAACGGTTAGGAAATTAAAATGCCAAATTGAAAAAAAAAATTAAATTGAAAGAAAATGGCAAGAATAAATACTTCCAAAATTTATTTACATTAAATACATAATGAAAAAATGTTAAAAGTTAGCTTTTATGTTTCTAATTTAGATTTTAACTATTAATTATTTAATTTGAACTGATGGAAAGGGAAAAGAAATTTCGAGACTATTTTTGGCTATTGAATAGGAGATTGGATAACAAGGCAATAAAGACAGTTACACATAAAGTGGGGAAGGATTGTACTTTGTGCCGATATATTAAGAAAGAGAAACAACGTATAAAGACACAAATATAAATATGTTTAAAAAGCATACAGCTGTTTCAAAACCTCTAAGTTTTCATCGTCAGTGCTTAAAAATAAAAACTAAAATTAAAACTCTGAGTAAAAGGGGGGTGGGACATACAGGAAGGAAGCTTCTGGGAAGCTTATCACATATGGAAAAATTCAAACAGTTTAGTTAACGATTTATCCAGTACGCCCAATTTTTCAAAGACTTGGTTTAGTTTTCCATAATTCTTTCTCTTCACTCCCTCCCCTTTTTTCTCCTCTGAGTTTGAACTTTTCCGGAGCAATTGGGCGAGTTTGATTAGTCTCCCTGTGTGTGCGCGTGAGATCGACTCCGTAGCTGTTTGTCAGCTGTATGTCGCATTTCGCCGTCGACAGTAGAGCTGAAATGTACGCTTTTCTGTCTCACTGTCTCTCCCCCCCCCCCTTTTACGCAGAGTTTTAATTTTACTTTTTATTTTTAAGCACTGATGATGAAACCTTAGAAGTTTCCAAAAAGCTGTATGCTTTTTAAACATATTTATATTTGTGTCTTTAAATGTTGTTTCTCTTTCTTAATAAAGACAGTTGTAAAATCTGTGTCAAGTGCGAGTATTACTCGCGTACAAAGGGTTCTGTACAATAAATATATTAATTAGTAACTGTAATATTACAAAAAATCATTACTTACAGATTAATAAGACTTTGTAAAAAAAAAAAACTTTACAGTGTAGTGTTGTGTATTGCTATATATATGTATACTAGAAATAGCTGGACATACCATAAAAGTTCAGATATATGAAATCTAAATAATATCAAATACTGCTATTTTGTATCATTTTTTGAAAATCTCATCCAAAGTGTAAGTGACTAAAAAAATGAATGAATAACGCCACACTGCACGGGGATGTTTGTGTCATTGTCAATAATTGTTTTCCATGGTAGTAGATTATTGAATGAATGGACTTACAAGGGAACCACTTTTGGTGTTGCTCGCACCTAGCATTGAGACCTGGTGCATTTTAAAGCCCTATATAATGAAGTTTGAAAATCGATAAAATTTTTCTGTTAAAATAATATTTCTTAACTATAGAGCAGCATAACTTTCTGAAAATGCAATTGTCGAGACCGCTTATCGGACTATTAACATTGAATTTTTTTAAAGAAAAGCATTTAAAAATAAAAATTAGTTAATAATAAGTATAAAATATTGAAAAAAGTTTGAAAATTCCTTCAAAAACCCACGAATTTGATTTTGAAAAATTGCAACTTTATATTCATATTTTCGGCGGGGAAATAGCGTTTAATTTCAAAAGTAGAGCTTTCCGGCAACCCTAGCCAAATGTCATAGCTGAATTTATAATAGCTAGAAATTGCAATGTCCGACCTATTTCGCTACAGTATTTTTTCTAAATTGTGTAAAAATATTAATTTACTTTATGATTACTTTTACCGAAGGACCATTTAATACAGTAACATTCGAAACTTTATTTCATTCGATTTCAAAAGAAAATAGTTTGCTTATTTTGTATTTCACTAAAAGATAGTTTTCAATGATTTTCGAAGCTTTTATAGAATTATATTTATTACTTATATATTTATCGTCAGCATAGAAAAAAAAGTAAAAACCTAATATTTGTTTCTTATGCTATCAATTATAAAAAAAATTGCAATCTTATATAATTCTAGTAATATGTTCTTTACATTTTCTCTTCGGATAAAGTGGGTGGGAAAATTGTAGCGCCATATTTGGCGACTTAACTCCTTTTTGGCGTGAAATAAACAAATAAATATGTAATAATAAAAAATTAAAAGTATATAAAATATCATTTTAACAGAGAATTTTTTCGGTTCTTTAACTTTTATGTATAGGACTACAAAACGCACCAGGTCTCGATGCTAGGTGCGAGCAACACCAAAAGTGGTTCCCCTGTTAGATTAAGAGTTAAAAAATATCCCGACAGTTCCTTTCCAGTATTGTTTCTGATGTTGACATTGATATCACCAGAAATAATTATCTTATCTTATCTTATCTTTAAAGCCTATGGCGCATAGAGTACGCCGCTCATGTCTTTATCTATGTCCAAACCGTTCGTGCCTTTAAAGGTTAATATCTCGGCTAATTACTGACACTTTTTTTTTTCCAAAATCATTATCAATAATCCTTCTATACTTACACGACGATGCCCCTCAACTCCCTTGCTGAGTGCGGGAAAGTGAAATTTGTGTGTAACGGAAAAATGCGATTTTCTCCAAAACTATATGGCATAAGGCACGCTATAGTTTTCCTGCAAAGTTTAAAGAAACTCCTACTACCCCTAATTTTTTCATAATTTTAGTTTCAGTAGATTCGGAAATAAAGGGGGGGGGGGTGGCATATGTTTGCATTACATATTCGATGACATCTCAAAAATATAATACCTAAAATTCAAACGAACGTATTTTTGAGTTCGGCGTATCGAGAAATTTCACACGATACCCCACATGATATATATAAAAAAAGATTTGTATTTTCAAGTAACTTAATTACCCCCACCCCTACTTTTTCCTTAAATGTATTTGTGGTATTTTGTTTCCTATGCCAAATTTGGTGGGTGCTCCGGTCGGGTGATCCTACGGTGATCCTACTTTTTCCTTAATTTATTTGTGAATGGTTAATAATCTATCAATGTGTGGATCAATAGCCTTTATTACTTCTTCCAAATTTGAATTTTCCACGTTCCGTAGTTTAGAAGAAAAACGACTGTGACAGACGGACAGACAGAAATACACATGAGTGATCTTATAAGGGTTCCGATTTTACTTTTTTAGTAGGGAACCCTAAAAAAAGGCAAAGAATATGCATAATAAAGAAAAATAAGACATAAAACTTCCTGATTATGGGATATCTTCGTATTTTGAAATAAATATTTATTCAGTCGCGGAAAAGGTAGATTTTTTTTTCGCAAAAAGCTTTATTGAAATATTATAAATTAATGTGGCTTTTGCTTTTATCTGTAAATATATAATATAACATTATCATACGATGCTTTTACACCTAATTGTGTCAGCTAATGTAGACGCAATATGAAATAACAAAGTAAAATTATTTAAGAATAATCTACTAATTGACCATAAATATGCAGGCGTGGCAGACAGAAAGCCCAGGCTCCTTTTAAAATTAGTTCAGTTTGTGAAGGCGCGGCCTCTGGGCGTCTATTTGTAGATAAATTGATACATTTTTGGATAATTGCAGTAAAAGAAAAATTATATCTACAAATAAATTATGCCATAAAAATGTATTAAGCGTATTAAAAAACATCACGTTCTAACAGTTATTTCTGGTCAATTCCATCGTAACTGATGTAACACTTGATCGTCGAATTTTGTTTTCAAAGCTGTGTAGAAAATTTACTAATTAAGCTAGAACAAATTTTTACAATTTAAAATGTTTCTTACTAAGGACTTAATACCCAAATACCTGCAGATTATTTCAATCTTTCCTTCAGTCCCAAAAATTGCAATTCAAAATTCTGTAACTGATGCAACGTAAAATAGACAAACATTTTGTCTGCCTTCATTGAAGTGTAAAAATTATCAAAACTATCCCGTTGAATAAAAAGTGATTTAATGTTCTCAACAACACTAAGTAAGGGCAAATTATGACAGTAACTTGTTTAATTACTTTCTGAACAAGAAAATAGAAAAAATGGCATTTACACGTGTAATTGACATAACTTTTATTGTATAACTAACGTAACATTATGAATTTGCAAAGACATTAATGATACTTAACTTATTTTGAAACAGTAATTTACAATGCCGTTTTATTAGGATTTTATTATAGAACATAAAAATACCAAGCTTTCCAATCATAACCTTAAATTAAACATATTATAGATTTTATTCCCCCTCCCCCCCAAAAAGATAATTTTCTGTGCAATTGCCCTTCTATGACATTTTAATTTCTTTAATTCAGCGTGTCCATAACTGAACGACTGACTGATTTTAAAGTTGTCTTCAGACGAAATTATTGTTCAGAATGTTGTGAAATATTTGGAGGGCACGATAAATATACGGGTATTTGTTTGAGCGAAAAAAAAAAAAATAGTTAAAAATTTCGCCATCAGAGGGCTTTTTTAACAAATTACACATTTAGCATACATTTACGATAGATTGCAAATTTTCTTACAACCAAACATGTTCCACATGACAATCATCATTTTCAAATACCATCTGGAATCGTAAGATAGCATTGTTCCACAGTTGATCACAGTGTGTTCTGAGAAATGCTAAGAACATGTCGCGAAATGCTATTTTTATGATCAGGTAAAGTTAATAAATGAAATTTCTAAACTTTCGTAAATACATTCTAAATGTGTAATTCATTAAAAAAGCGTCCACTGGTGGCGATATTTCTTTTTCGCTTAAACATATTCCCATCCCATTATTATGTCTTTCACCAAATTTCACAACTTTACACTGTGAGAAAAAATTCCGTTAAAATACGGAAATTGCACTGGCAATCGAGCCGCCAATGCTTTTCTGTATTTTAAAGGAAATTTTCCCCCGTAAACTCCAGAAAAACGGAATTTTTTCTGGAATTTACGGGGAAAAAATTTCCGTTAAAATACGGAAATAGTACTGGCGTCTCGATTGCCAGTACAATTTCCGTATTTTAGCGGAATTTTTTTTACAGTGAATGAACAATAGCTTCGCCTGTAGGCAACTTTAAAGTAGAATCGTTTAATTTTGGACATCCTGTATTATTACAGATTAAGTTTAGGGTAACAAGGACTTATTCTTAGATTACACAAGCCTGCGATGGTTTTATTGCTTAACTTTTGATAATTGAGTTTTATGTATTTTTTAACCCTGAATCCGAAAATGACCTTCATTTTTAACCATCACGTCAAGATATTTTGCAAATCGTAAATTTCAATGGTAAAAGTAAAAAAATAGACAATATCTTATACTGAAAGATACGGGAAATGGTTGTGTTTCTCAACATTTGATAACCGATTTTTATATATTTTATAGCACTGAATTCGAAAATGACCTTCATTTTTAACCATCAAGTCAGGATTTTTCGCAAATCGTAAATTTCAAAGTCCAAAAATAGCAAATTCTGATACTATAAAATAGATGTGATGGTTGTGTTTTTTACATTTTGATAATTGATTTTTATGTACTTTAAGCACTAAATATGAAAATAACCTTCATTTTTAACCATCAAGTGAGAATTTTTCGCAAATCATAAATTTCAAAGTTAAAAAGTAAAAATTTTGCAAAAAATCCTGACGTGATGGTAAAAAATGAAGGCCATTTTTGGATTCAGCGCTACATGATACGTAAGAAACAATTATCAAAAGCTAAGCAATATGGCACAACCCAAATTTTGCAGGCTTGTGTTATTGTTACATTTTCATGAGAAGAATACTTTAGGGCTGTTACATTTTATTCAGTACTAATGATATATATATATATATATATATAAATACACACCATTTAATACGAATTTTTCGTAAAAAAAACTTAACGTAACAAGAAAATAGTATTATATGTTAAATATTGGAAATAATTCTGGTTTTTAGATCACAGGCTATCAAAGCCTGAGAGCTAATACGCCCACAAGGTCTGTATGTACGTATGTATGTATGTACGTACGTAACGCGATAACTCTTGATAGAAATATCCGATTTGCTTCAAAAAAAATTTCTAGGTTCATTCTCATAAGGCGCTTCTCTGATTAGTTTTGGGGGTTCATTGGTTTAAGTATAAAAGGGGGGAAGTTAATCCCCCAATTAACTTAGATAAATGTGTTTTTCATGCAGAATTATCAGATTTGCTTAAATTTTGGTATACCGGTTAATTCTGATAAGGCGCTTCACTGATTAGATTTGGAGGTTCATTGGTTAAGTATAAAAGGGGGATCGGGGGAATACCCCCTTAATTTAGATAAACGGGTTTTCTTATCCAATTAGCTTGAAATTTGGCATACCGCTTTATTATGGTAAGGCGCTGCCCTGATTAGATTTGAAGGTTCATTCGTTAAAAGATGGGGATCGGAGGGATACTCCCTTAATTTAGATAAATGGGTTTTCTTATCTGATTTGCTTCAAATTATGTATGCCACTTTATTGATAAGGCGCTTCCCTGATTAGATTTGGAGGTTCATTGATTAAGTATAAAGGGGGTATCGGAGGGAATAATACCCCCTTAATTTAAATAAATAGGTATTTCTATCCTATTTACTTCAAATTGGGTATACCGGTTTATTCTGATAATGCGCTTCCCTGATGAGATGACAAAGATGCGAAACAAGGGGGGGGGGTGAGTTCCCACCCCTTAATTTATTTTTCGAAAGGCATTATTCTTTGAAGTAAAAGTATAAGATACAATTTGTGCTCAATGCCATCAGTTTAACTGTGCACTGTTCTTTTTTATTTGTCATTGCCAATATCAGCAAGTAAAAGTTACTTCCTGCCGTACTGCTATTCTAGTATACAGGGCGTCTCAAAATTATAGCGACAAACTTTTAGCGAAGGTAGGGTACATCATAAGGATGGGCAATCGCATAGCAACCCATGACCGGAAACGTCATCGTATGCCACTAGGTGGTGCTGTTCACGAGATACTGATAGGGAAATATCTGCTTTATCACAGTTATTCGAGCAGCAGTCGCTATGAGAAAAGCATGCGACATTTTATGAACATAGAGAGCTGGTAGACATTCACTTTGTGTACAGTTTTGCTAGTGGCAATGCACCAGCAACTTAAGGACTATATCGTGAACGATTCCCACAGAAAGATGTACGGAATCGCCGGATTTTTTCGAATGTGCATCACGATTTGTGCGAATAACTTACCGTACTACCTCTTAAGGACCTATATTCACATAAATTGTGATGCGCATTCGAAGTATAATCTTTCCGTAACTATACCTTTCCTAACTCATACTTGACCTTGCTTTATTCACCAATTTTATTGTTCTTTTCTAGCAAAAGAATGTAAGTTTAAAATTACCGAATATCAACAGAAATAGTTTTTAAAATGCAGGTTAAGTAATAAAGATCGAAAATCATACAATTTTAGGAAGAAATTAAAGAACTGCCTTCATTTTATAAGAAGGATATAATAGTTTGCATTAGAAGTCTCTAAAATGATCTTTACACGAGTATACATAACTAATATTTTACAAAATTTTACTCATCAATTTCAAGCCTTTTTTCTATCAAAAGAATCTAAAATGAAAAATAACGAAAAATGAATAAAAATAGTTTAAAAATATACTCTCATTTAGTTTGAGTAACAAAATGTGGAAATTGTTGAGTTGTAGGAAGGAATTAAGTACTGAATTATGAATTCATGAAAATTGTAAATATTAAAATAAATATAATCTTAAAATAAACTATTTCGAAAATTTTTATATTCCTTTTATCAGAACGAATATTTCGAGAGCCCGAAAAAGATAGTTCTGGATAATTGAGGTTACTGATATTCAATAAGCTTCTTCCCAGTATTACATACTAAGTACTCACAAAATTTCAAGTCTCTATCTCAATTTGTTCTGGAGATAGACCGTTTACAGACACACATACACACAGACAGACGGACGGCAATTTTTTTAAATACATTTTTCGTAATCTCCAGTGTCTGAAACGTGTAAATACGTCAATTTTTTTCAATTTTTAAAACGATTGAAAGACTTACCCTATACTACGTATGATGGGTAAGTAATAATTGAGCTCTTTCGAAACCTACCGTGTGGCGATGCTTTTCATGCCCAAAATATTAGTCATAACGTTCAGAACGGACTTGAAAGATATGTGAGATATCTTGATCTACTCTCTAATACTCATACGACGGTTTTCAAGCACTAGCTTCTTGATTTTATCGATGTTTGAGCCATTGGTAGACGTGGAGGATGGACCAGACCGAGGCAAACCAGCTACCACTTTTCGACCCTACTTCAATGCATTATACACTGTAAAAAAAAAAAAAAAAAAAAAAAAAAAAATTCTGTAATTCTACAGATGTAATTTCACAGAAATCTGTATGGTTACTAAAATTCTCTACTAAAACTTACTAAAATACTCTACAAAAAAAGATGTAAATGTACAAAACTAATTTTTGTAAAGCTACAGAAATCTGTAGCTTTACAAAAGAATCTACTAAAATTACAGTAATTTTACTAAAATTTTATGTGTAACCCGGGTTGCAGTTACATAAAAATTTCTAGGCATCCCAGTTTCCTAAAAAATTCTTAGTAACCTTGCAGATTTTTTGATTTACAGTGCAAAAGTGTATCTGTTGCATGAATTTTTGTTGTTGCCGTTAGATAATAAGTTCTAGGATTCCCAGTTTCCTAGAAAAAATTTAGTAACTTTAAAAGGTTTTTTTTACGTTGTACTATTCCTATGCCTGTGTTTTTGGCAGGCATGATTCACCGTAGATCTTCTGCAACATTTTCAGTTATTCGGCGCGCAAAATTTTGTTTGAATTATAACATTTAAGGCAAGTTCTTTGTTGAACTAATTTTTCCATTTTAAAAATCATTGAGCATTCTAAAGTATGTCTGAAAAAAAAAATACAGCTGCTGTCAACACTAGCTCGGCAAAGTGATCCCAAATTACACAAGAAAAAATTGTCCCGATATCTTTTCCGGGCGTTTTATAAATGGTAAATTCCGGGTACTTTTTACACAGAAGGTATTTGTAATAAAAAAGATCTAAGAAAACAATCCTAATCGTAGTTATTTTTATTACAGTAGAAATCCTGTTGTGACAAATTATTTACCGGGTTTCTTTGAGTATATAAAAAATCATTTAAGAAATTTTGGTTTATGTTTGATCGCGAAGCCTCCTCCGAAATTAAAGGGGCTTTTAAACATTAAAATTGATCCTATTAATACGGATGACCTCTCAGGAGTTTATATGATTCCATTTATTAGGGAAGGGGGAGTCAAATTCATTATATAGGCATGACCCAACGTAAATTCAATATCAAATGTAAAGAACATGTGGCGGACATAAAATATAATAGAGGTAATACTGCTTTATCCCGACTGAATCAAATAGAAAGCATTAACATACTTTTTAAAAAGAGTATATTAATCTACAGGTCTAATTTTTATTCACAGTTATTCATAAGAGACTCCATTGAAATTTATTCAAGAGGTTCAGGGGTTTGTAACGACACGTTATCTTTTCGAATCCCGAATATATGGATTGAATGGTTGGACAACTTGTGGAGTCGCGACATAGAGGGAACACGTGCGATAGCGAAAATGTAGGGGGCGTTTTATGTTTACTTGTTTGTATTCGACTATATATTTCCAGTTTTCATATGCATTGCATCTGAAATTTCTATAATACATTCTGATGACGACTCAGTGAAGGAGTTGAAATATGTCGATATAGGTTTTTAATATATTTTTAATGCGTTTTTAGTAACGTCTTTTAAGCAAATAAATATTTTAATGTATGTTTTTACTTTCCGTTTGGAATATATATTGTGATATAGTAAATCCTTTTAAAAATATTCCCGTGGTTATAACCTGTCCTAACTCATGTTTTACCTCCCCCTATTCATCAATTTTATTATCCGGTTTTAGAAAAAGAATCTACGATGAAAAAATGTTGAAAATAAATATTTAAAAAGTACACAGTCATTTAGTCAAAGTAGTAAAATATGTACATAGTAGAGTTGTAGGTAGAAATTTTAAAAATGCCTCCATTAGATCTTTAATAGAAAATATCTACAAAAGAATCACACTCTTATGTTGTTTATGTTGCAGTGGAAACCATTAAAATGATCTTTTCGTGACTATACATTTTCTAACTCATATCTTACCTCGCTTTATTCACCAATTTCATTACTCCTTTCTAACAAAATAATCTAAGGTGAAAAATTACCGAAATAACCAGAAATAGTTTAAAAGTACACACTCATTTAGTTTAAGTAACAAAGCGTAGATATCGTAGAGTTCTGGGAAGAAATTAAAGAACTGCTTTCATTTTATAAGAAAGATTAATGTGTGGATAGGAAATGGTTATCAGATTTATGGAAGTGTGCGTAAATAAAGGGAAAAACCAAAATTTTGAAATTAACTGCCAAAAATGTCATTAAAGTATTCAACACAAACATATATTTGAAACACTTTACGCATTTCATTTTAGTTTCTCAAAAATTAGGCATCAGATGTACATTTCATGTGTTTTTCATGATCAATTGTTCACAGTAGTTTTAATTTTCTCTACAAAGTATATAATCGGTGGTCTGAAATAGACGATAATTCGGCCATAATAAGACTTTATTTATTGCAGAGATAATAAATGGCAAAATGGCGACAGACGGGTTGTAAGATTTCATTGATGAAGGGAATTTGTTTCAAAAACAAACACGAAGAGTCAGGATTTATTGCCAATCTAAGCGTACTAGTCTAAATTGTCTATGCATATATCGCCAAGATCTGTAGTGTGGGTTACCACAATTCGAGTAAAAATTTTCAATCTGAGCATGCGCATGTGTGCACCTTGCTAATCTTATATAAAAATGTCAATACTCTAATCAAAATATGTGGTTCCGACTTTTTAACTACTATTTTCAAATGTAAATATTATTACTTCAATTTATACATAATATAAAAGAAAAGACTTCTAAATAATAATATTTCAACTACATATGTATATAAATTTAAAATATTACTTCACTGTAATAAAAATCATTTATTAATTAGATCCACATTACTAATGAATACTATTTTAAATGAATATATAAAAGAATACTTACAAATATTTAAATATATTTTTATGTTAAATGTAAATCATTTTAAAAAGGGTCAGTGGTGTTCATTTTCAATCTCAACAAAAACTACTATAAATTTTTTAAATAATGAATATAAATATATATTTGCATTAAAAATAAGTCTGATGATACATATTTTGTTTAAAAATAACACTAAATGACTCAAATACATATCCAAAAAATAAATTTTACCCCCATGAAAATGAAGAATGTATAAATCGTATATGACTTAAAAATGAAAAAAAAAATCATAATTTTTCATTAATTATTCGCAAAACGCTTTCTTTTTTATATTATAGATTTAGAAATATCAATCAATTAAAATGTTTCAATGTGTATTCATATGAAGCTTATTTGAATAATAATTGAAATTAAAAAAAAAAAATTGTTTTCATTGCGCTTGAAAAAAAAAGTAATTATGTCACTTTTTTATCCTCCAAAGATTCATATTCTAGGAGGGGTAGCTTTAAAATGCAAACAGATAGGCAAATTTTAATGTAACAGATTCTAAACAATCGATATCAAAGTTAATAAATATAAAAATATAATTTTGCATAAAAAGTTGGTGTGATGACATATTTATTGTAAAATAAAACTAATGGCACAAATGCATTGATGAAAATAAATTTTACTCCCTTGAAAAAAAAAATGTACATAATCATATTACTTAAAAATTATTCACTTATAGATTTATTTTTTATACTATGGATTTAGAAATTTCTATTAATTAAAATGTTGCAATATGTATTCATACTAAGCTTATCTGCATAATAATTGGCAATTTTAAGAAATTAGTTTTCAGTATGTCTAGAAAAAAATAGTAATTATGTCGCTTTTTTCTTTTAAATATTGCATTGATTTCACATTTATCTTGAACATTTTAAAACCAGTTCTATTATATTGCTGCTTCTCATTGTAAAAATCTATAGCAAGAAAAATGCAACAAAAGAACATTAGTCTTACAGCTTTTTTTTATATTACATCTCAATTTCACTATATTTCTTTCAACGGCTACATATTTTCTAAGCCACATTCTATGTCTGTTTATTCAACGATTCTATTACGCTTGACTGGGAAAATAATCTAAAATGAAAAATGAACAGAAAATAGACAGAAATAGATTAAAAAGTACTCACTAGTTTAGTTTAAATAACAAGGAGAGGTGATCATGAAGTTCCGGAAAGAAATTAAGGAACTGCACTTATTTTTAAAGCAAGGAGAAAAGAGAAAGATTTGTTTGCTGAAAGCTTTTGGTTATTAGTTCTGTAGTTTAGCGTTAACTAAGACAAAGCAAATTTTTAAATGAACTGCAGAAATTTTTCTTTTGATATTAAATGCAAACGTTAGCTCATACACTTTTTACTTTCTTCTATCTTCAATAGATGAAAGTATTGTAATCGAAATTTTTTTCTACTTCCGGTTTTCGACGGATTTACACGTTTTAAGGGTCAGAGATCCCCAAAAACATGTTTATAGAAAATATCTGTCTGTCCGAGTGTCTGTGTGTCTGTATGTCGCTATTGTACCATCAAAAAGTTTATGAAGTTATGCATAGAATTGAACCAAACTTTTGTTTTGAGTTTTTGGCTATGGCAAACAGGTCTTCCCTGAATTTGGAAAAAATCCACCGGAAGGGGGCGCTGTAATAGTGATTTCTGTGCCATTTTGAATATTGTAACATCAAAAGTGTACGAAGTTATGCATAGAATTGAACCAAATTTTTTGTGTATGTTTATGGCCATGGCAGGAAGGTCCTCCTAGAATTTGGAAAAATTCCGCCGGAAGGGAGCGCTGTCACAGCGATTGCCGGTAGGAGGCGCTGTAATAGATATTTTTGTACCGTTTTCACTATTGTACTATCGAAATGTGTATGAAGTTATGCATAGAATACAACCAAACTTTTTATGTATGTTTTTGGTCATGGCAACAAGGTCCTCCCTGAATTTGAAAATATTCCGTCGAAAGGTACCCTATAATAGCGAATTTTGTGTAATTTTCTTGATTTTTCGTAGTTTTATTCTACACCGGCGGCTGATGAAGGGGAGGGAACTTCCTATCCGGATATGCCGGTTATTTGCGAACAGCTAATATACAACAGAATAACGGAAAACAATTGATTTTAATAAATATCATGAACGAGATTGTTTTTACTCCTTTAAATTGACTGAAGCAGAAATTTAAGATAAAAGCCAAAGTTGATATAGTATTGAACTAATAAAAATGAAGTATTGACATTTGTAACAACATTTTGAAATATTAAAATATATGAGATAGAAGAAAATTTTAGGATTGGCACATCCAACTAGTTTAAATTTATGTTTTGTGCTTTACTCTCTGAGCGTCTGAGGACTTTCGAGCCTTTTTATATACAGTCGTGGCCATAAGTTTAGGACCACCACTGAAATTTAAGATCCAGATAATAAATTGCGTCTGTGACATTTATTACTCAAAGTTCAAACGAAAAGCGACTACAGTAACTCCACTGTCAGACGGAATGATGCCATCTGACGAAAATCGATTTGATTTATGACGTTATCAGTGGTTTCAATTTTAAAAACGCTAGTTTCTGCACGGTGGTCCTAAACTTTTGGCCACGACTGTAAATACTTATAAGACCCAGGTTTATTTAAAGATTTTCCCATAAATTGCTTCAAAAGTATCTTTAACATATCCTTATGTTAGCTAGATCTTAAAACATAATTATAATTAAAATATTTTTAACTACAGCCAATTTAATCTTTAAATCAGTGTGTATTTAAATTTTCATAAAGTAAATGTATAAACTTTTCAAGAATGCATGAAACATTTATTTCTATATTTCGGACTTTGACAATGATTCTCATTTAAATATTGAAAATATATTCATATCATGTTTTTCTTTATAAATTACTAATGTTTATGAAACTATTTTATTCATTATGTTTCTAAAGTAACTCATAATTAAAAAAAAACAAACAACAGAATTGTGTATGAATTATTTTAAAAATATTTACGCACATAATCTGTATCAATGTGCCAATTTTATTTAAATATAGTATATAAATATATTTTTGAATTAAAATTAGGATGACAACACATTTATTGTTTATAAAATAAAACTAAATAACAAAATAAAGAGACGAAAAATAAATTTTAATACCATGAAAATGAAGAATTTACATAACCGTGTGACTTAAAAATGCAAATAAAATTTATAAATTTTCTTTAATTATTCACAAACCACTTCATTTTTTATATTATAGATTTGGAGATTTCCATTAATAAAAATGCTTCAATATGTACTCATATGAAGCTTATTTGCATAATAATTGAGATTTTTAAAAAAATTGTTTTCATTACGCTTGAAAAAAAAAAGTAATTATGTAACTTTTTTCTTTTAAATATTGCATTAATTTCACATTTCCTTGATCATTTAAAAACCTGTTCTAGTATATTGCTGCTTCTTATTTTAAAAATCTATAACAGGAAAAATACAACAAAAGAACATTAGTCTTACAGGTTTTTATTTTTATTACAGCTCAATTTCATTATATTTCTTTCCACGGCTACATATTTTCTAAACCGTAATCTATGTCGGTTTATTCAACGATTCCATTACGCTTGACTGGGAAAACAATCTAAAATGAAAAATGAACAGAAAATAGACAGAAATAGATTAAAAAGTACTCACTAGTTTAGTTTAAATAACAAGAAGAAACGATCATGAAGTTCTGGAAAGAAATTAAGGAATTGCACACATTTTTAAAGCATTAGAAAAGAGAAAGGTTTGTTTGGTGAAAGTTGTTGGTTATTAGTTTTGTAGTTTAGGGTGTAACTAACATTAAGCAAATTTTAAAAGGAATTTTTCTTGAAAATATTTAAAATGAATTTTTCTTTTGATAGTAAATGCAAACTTTATCTGACATACATTGTTAAATTTTAGTTTTGTGTTTTAAAAGATGGGTATCAAATGTAAATTGGGGAAGTAAATCGATGTACGAACACAACAACATCGATAAGCATTGTTTCAGAGTGTTTTAGAAACAACGGAACAAAATTTTAGAAGTTAAAATATGGGAGAAAAAATAAACATTTTTTTTTAAATATAAAACCATGATCACTCTCTTATTCACCGTCATTTTAGAATTGATAATACGGGAGAATAAAAGCAGATTTTGTATATAAAATGATTATCGCAGTACACTTACGGTACTATGTAACGGTATTTTAGAAGTGATAATATGGGAGCTGAAAAAAATGTATAGAAAACTATGATCTCAATACACTTACTCTTCTGTGTACCGCCATTTTAGCGGTGATAATACGGGAACAGAAACAATTTTTGTATAGAAAAACAATGACCTCAATACACTTACTCTCCTATGTGCCGTCATTTTAGAGGTGATAATACGGGAGCCAAAAAAAAAAATCTATAGAAAACCATGATCTCAATATACTTACTCTCCTATTCACCGTCATTTTAGAAGTGATAATACGGGAGCAGAAAAAAATGTATAGAAAACCAAAATCGCAATACACTTGCTCCTCTGTTCATCGTCATTTTAGAAATGATAATAAGGGAGCAGAAAAACAATTTTTGTAAAAAAAACCATGACCTCAATACATTTACTCTCCCCTTCACCGTCATTTTAGAAGTGATAATACGGGAGCAGAAAAACAATTTTGTATAGAAAACCATGATCTCAATCCACTGATTCTCCTATTCACCATCTATTTCAACTCCCGGTTAAGTGCGGATAGCTCAGTCGAATGCTCAAATTGTATCAACTATTAAACCAACTGGATATCGGCTGCAATCATGTCCAATCACGTTAAAAGTGAACACCATTTCAGTGGTCAACCAAAACTATTGCGCCTAACTGAGAGTTGAGGTAGATTGTGAATACGTACGTTATGCAGTTAAAAATACAAGGTGTGTAAAAATACAAGATAAACAGAAATTTCGTTCAAATTTTAACAATAATAAAATTTTTTGTCGAAACATTCAAAAACTAACTTTGCCTTGTGTGAAATGATATATCAATGACAAGTTTTACAAATGAATTGTAATTTGATCAATGACATTGATACGACAGATATGGGGCATTCTCACAATCTTTTAACTTTCATGTCCCTGAATAATAACTTTTTATTTAATACACTTTTTTGTGTTTTTTTTATGTCATATCCTTGGGAACATCCCAATGCATGATTGCACAACAATATTAACGAGATAAATAAGTTTTGGACGATGTTGGGGGTCCAAACACATGGAAAACTCATCTACCTTCCCGTGTCCCTGATGCTGATTTTGAAGTTTGGAGCTGTCTGGATAAAATTGTTTCAATAAAAATAATTCAATGTAATTTTTTTCTGAAACTGGATCTATTGTTTTATATAAATATGTAGCTAAAAATTAACCTGCACACATTTTTAGGGTTGATACTGTTTTTTGAACTCTGTCCCTGGATTTTACATTTTTTACCATCCCTCTTCTAAAATAATACAGAAAATCACTTCAGATGCAGCGACAGAATTTTTTTCAAGTTTTTGCTCATGCAGAAGTATGCTAGAGAAAGAATATCTAAAATTCTTTGACAGGAAATTTACTGCAGAATATATAAATAAGCATTTAAATATCAATTTCAAGCACCGTGGCTTTATTGGTAGTCTTACCGTCCGCAAGGTTTAATCCTGCAATTTTCGAGGTAAATTAATTATTTTTTTTAATTCAATCAAATGTAAATAACTGTTTCTAAAAATCAATGAACATTTTCGCTACCACTTAGTCTTAAAATGACCTGCCTAAAATAGGTGGTAAGTTTCCTTGCTGTTCCATCCTTACCGTCCCTTTTTTCCCCATTTTGTCCCTTTTTTCCTACACCATCTCCTTTTTTTTACATTACCGTCCCTTCTTTAACACCCCTTTAAGACAATGTTATACCAAAATTTTGCAATAAAAATACTACATTGTCATTATTTCTTATTTGAATGTCCTGTGGGTACTATGCAAATTCATTATAAGTAAAAAATTAGAAGAAAATAAAAAGTTACAGTGGTAAAATGGTAAGGAAAATTAAACTCGAAAGTTTAACTTAAACCTGAGTTAAATAAATTTTTTTTCGCTGCTGACCATTTTTTTCTTTATTTTGGAATCATTATAGCATTCGTCTATATGATTAAAATGCTAGTTTAGCAAGTTTAATTTCGTCAGATTTTTTTTTTCTCAAAAGTCAAAAGATTGTGAGAATGCCCCATATATGTTCCAAATTTTCGAGCGTCGAACTCGGTGTACTTTTGCTACGAATGTTGGCAATTTCCAGAACTTCTCATGATGTATTTCAATTTTGAAGAAGCCAAACTGAGTCTATTACAAATTTTTACAAAATGTCTTCATTGTTGTTTAAAGTACAAACGAAAATCCGGGTTGGACATTCTGGATTGTTTCCTTGGACAAGGAAAGTGCGACGCTGGTTTCCAATACAAAAGTTCTCTCCCTACAAAATTATATTCCCGTGGTGCGGCTTGGAAAATTCATGAAATTCGGATTGTTTGATTAGGATTTTTTGATTAATAGACATTCTGGGTTGTTTGATTGAACAAAGAAAGTGCGACGCTGGTTTTCAATACAAAAGTTCTTTCCCTGTTAAATCATAATCCCGTCGTGTAACTTGAAAATGAATGAAATCTGGATTGTCTGACTGGATTTTTTGATTGATAGACATTCTGGATTGTTTGATTGAATAAAGAAAGTGCGATGCTGGTTTCCAATACAAAAGTTCTTTTCCTGTAAAATTATATTCCCGTCGTGTGACTTGGAAAATGAATGAAACCTGGTTTGTTTGATTGATAGACATTCTGAATTGTTTGATTGAATACAGAAAGTGCGACGCTGGTTTCCAATACAAAAGTTCTTTCCCTGTAAAACTGTATTCCAGTCGTGTGACTTGGAAAACGAATGAAATGTGGATTGTTTAATTGGATTTTTTGATTGATAGACGTTCTGGATTGTTTGATAGAATAAAGAAAGTGCAACGCTGGTTTCCAACACAAAAATTCATTCCCTGTAAAATTATATTCCATTCGTGTGACTAGGAAAATGAATGAAATCTGGATTTTTTGATTGATAGACTTTCTGGATTGTTTGATTAAATAAACAAAGAATTGAGATTATTTGATTGAATAAGGAAAGTGCGACGCTGGTTTCCAATGCAAAAGTGCTTGCCCTGTAAAATAATATTCCCTTCCTGTCTCTTGGAATTTAAATGAAATCTAGATTGTTTGATTGAATAAGGAATGATTTGGGATTGTTTGATTGATAGACATTCTGTATTATTTGATTGAATACAGAAAGGATTGTGATTGTTTGATTGATAGACATTCTGGATTGTATGATTAAATAAGGAAAGTGCGACGCTAGTTTCCAATGCAAAAGTGCTTGCCTTGTAAAATAATATCCCCTTCCTGTGCCTTGGAAAATTAATGAAATCTAGATTGTTTGATTGAATAAGGAATGAATTGGGATTGTTTGATTGATAGACATTCTGTATTATTTGATTGAATAAAGAAAGGATTCTGATTGTTTGATTGATAGACATTCTCGATTGTATGATTAAATAAGGAAAATGCGACGCTGGTTTCCAATACGAAAGTGCTTGCCCTGTAAAATAATTTCCCCTTTCTGCGTCTTGGAAAATGAAGGAAATCTAGATCGTTTTAGTGAATAAAGAATGAATTGTGATTGTTTGATTGAGAGACATTCTGGATTGCTTGGTTAAATAAGGAAAGTGCGACGCTGGTTTCGAATACAAAAGTGCTTGCCCTGTAAAATAATATTCCCTTTCTGTGTTTTGGAAAATGAATTAAATCGAGATTGTTTTATTGAATAAAGAATGGATTGTAATTGTTTGATTGATAGACATTCTGGGATTGTGATTGTTTGATTGATAGACATTCTGGATTGCTTGATTAAATAAGGAAAGTGCGACGCTCTGGTTTCCAATATAAAAATTGTTTGTCCTGAAAAATATTCCCTTCGTGTGTCTCATGAAAGGAATCAAATCCAGATCGCAATGGAGTT
Organism: Maratus speciosus; assembly: GCA_963932465.1. Lineage (NCBI taxonomy): Eukaryota > Metazoa > Arthropoda > Arachnida > Araneae > Salticidae > Maratus > Maratus speciosus. The sequence continues at coordinate 427,971,218 of OZ010798.1, forward strand.
GGTATGACCCAATTTGTAATTAGACATAACTGGCATCAAAAGTATATTAAATTTACTAGAGATACATTTTAATGCTGTTTGTAGTTTTTCTTCTGTGACTTGTTCAAAGTATGACTGTCATATGACGTAAACGGATAATTAGAGCAAAGTAACTCTCATGGGGACTTCACATCGGAGTCCCCAAATGACAGTTACTTGCGACTCTTTAATGAATTTAAAGGAATTTTATTTTGTGCACTTTGTGATAAGGGTATTTGAGATCATTTGTGACGTCATTATGACTTCACACACATCAACTGTCTCTCATTAGGATATTCAGAAAATGCGTGTTTTCTCGCCTCCAAGCTCACAACGTACGTTTTCAGTTGCGGCACGTGTACAGGACTGAAAAAAGTTGTCGAGTACATTTCCGTTTAATGATGGGAATTTGTTGAAGCAGGATTTTTAACTGCGCTATGCGTTTTATAACTGAAATAAATTTTAGCATACTATGTAGTACATATACAAATGTTTTAGGACATTTACAGAGGTGCACAAAAAAATTCGGATATTTTCCGATTATTGGCGGTAATTGCTGAACTTGGATTTTCAAATGTGTCATGCATATTCCAAATTGTTTTCTTAAACGTAATCTTTCACCTTATTAAAATGAGAATTTTTATTACAGTACAATTCTAAATATGTTGGAAGGTGTTTCATAATCTATGCTTGACGCACGATTTTCTTCCTTGTTTTTGCGCAATCGTGGTGGCTTTATGTCTACCACTGTGAAATGTACGTGGAAACTGTAAAAAAAAATTCCGCTAAAATACGGAAAGTTTACGGAGAGTTTTTCCCATAAATTCCAGAAAAATTTCTGTTTTTCTGGAATTTAGGGACGAAAATTGCAGTTAAAATACGGAAATAGTACTGGCATTTCGATTTCCAGTACAATTTCCGTATTTTAAAGGAATTTTACAGTGTATTGTATAACACGAAGCTTTTCCTAAGATACCACCATTCCTACTATCTGTTGCGTGTGTTGCATGTTTTGAGTCTTTTGGTTGGTTGGTTGGTTGGTTGTATTTATGTCGGCCAATTATCTGCACGTGGGATATAGGCCCTAAGGGGGGAGTGCCTTCCGTGGAGGTCTTGCTAAGGGAACCTAACCCGTATTAACGCTTGGAGAACCAAGGTTCGAAGAAAACCACGAAAACTCCGAACGATTAGGCCGACGGGCGCGATTGGGATCGAACCCAGCACCTCCCGTCTACCAGCTTCGAGAGCAGAACATCTCGGCCACTGGTGGGGCTTGAGTCTTTTGGATAATAATGTCATTCTTTGTTTACCACTAGACTTGGTGCGTACCTTTTTACTGAAAGATTGAAAAGAACTCTTCGCAATTCGGGTTTCAGAAAGTGAGATTTGTTGCCAAATGATACAAACGCTATAAAAAAAAATTGGTGAACTTTTATGTTTGTTTTTATACATATATATATATATATATATATATATAGAGAGAGAGAGAGAGAGAGAGAGAGCAATCTATTTTATATCTATATATATTGTTATAGTTTTTATAAGCAATTTACTTCTATTTGTATACAAAGATAGATAAATGACTTTTTTTTATATTAAGTAAGTTGTATAAATATTGAAAAAATTTCCTGCGATTATGAAACAGTGAATAGCTTGCTAGAAAATATGTTGCCGAATATCGTTTCCTGCCAAGTCCATTTTCTCTATTTCGCCAAGGCTCCTATACTGGAAAAGTACAAAAAAAAAAAAAAAAAAAAAAAAACTGTGTAATTACTTTTAAAGAAATTAATAAAATCTTCTAATTATTTATTCACATTACATATGCTTGCTTTGTTAAAATATTAAATATGACTAAAAGTAAATAATTTGTTTTATAGAGAAAAAACTGCCAACTGCACCTTAAATACTAAATGAATGATACAGCCCTTAGGCGAATTTTAATCTCGCTAATTGCATTTACTTCATATTTTAACTCGATTACAGAGCAGTATTAAATATGGCTTTATCTTTTTTTTTTATTTATTTCCTTTTAAACGATTATTTTCGGCAGTCAAGTGTAAAGGAACCTTATAAATGGAATTACGCGAAAAAATATTTATGAGAGAATTAAACTGCATATTAAAATTTCGTTTTTGATGATTGACCCACAAACTACGTTGAGAGACTCAATTAATATACTTATCGTACGTTCTGAAATACTAAATGGTCGTTTTGCAGACGAAAATGTCCGTTAAAAAGTTTAATAAATCCGATATTTTACGTCTAATTCATGAAGATTTGAACCATAAAGTTTATTTTTATCAGATATTTACACGAAGTTTTTTGCGTATTTTCTGTTGTAAGTAAATGTACATTACGCTGTTTAGAAATTCATGGGAAGGATCTCCAATGTAATGGGAATAAAAATTAAATGGTATTTCATAAAAAATGTTACTACTAAACTAATGTTGAGTTTTTATTGGAATTTCATTTAAATTACATCTAATTTTTACTAGTTATTTCGCCATTATTGGCATTTTACTGGAAATGTTCTTAAAATTATTACAATATTTTGCAAATTTTGGGCAAAAATTGGAATTTTAGGTAATTTATGTACCTTAATTGTAGGGCGATATCGTACAAAGTTAACCCAAATTTTTGACAAAAATTAATGTATCATAATATAAATTATAATATATAATGTAATAATATAAATTATAAATTAATATAAACTTTTATTGTACTTCAAATTAAACTTTAAAATTGTAATTTTAAGAGAAGTATGCACCTTAATTGTGTTAAAAATTAAATATTTGTTTAACTTTTCTTATGAAAGAAACTTTAGTTTTGAACATTTTAATCAGAAATTGGTGTTTTTTATGCCGTTTTATTTCAAAAACATCATTCAAAGAACGAACACACTTTAAAGTGTTTTTACACTTTTTTATTTAACACATTTTTTTTTTTGTATGTAAAGATGAAATTTTACAATCAATTTTAAAAGGATTGTAAAGCATTTTAAAGAAGTTAGTTCAAATAGCAAGATTTCCCTCTTTTTACCCGACTGCCAAGAAGGGTTATTTGTTTCCCGCGTATCTGGGTATGTGTATTTCTTTGTACCCTCGAAACATCTCAACGGCTGGATAGATTTTAATGAATGAGGTCTCTATCAATTCGTCTTAACCGTCCGATGGTTATAGGCTAGGTTTTGTTTTTATAAATACAAAATGGCGGTAGACACGAAAAAAAAATTACGCACCCTATTAAGTGACTTATCATTGGATAGGTCTTTCAAAATGAAGACGATGTTCCATTGACTATTTTACAGTCAGAAGCTCCGTTTAAATATTACACAACCTGGAAGTTGTGTAGGTAGGATCTCAAATTTTTAACAGCTCTAACCATCATAGACATCTATAGAACTCATCAAAACAGTGTTTATAGATGAGAATTAAAAATTAAACACAACTTAAAAGTCATCAATACAACTAAATAAAAAAAATAGATAAGTAATATAAAAAATAGTTTCACATTGGTTAGAAATAATTAGTTCTCTGTTTTGTTTTTGCTTTTTTATTTAATTTTTACTTGTTTGTAATCCAATTTCGCTCTTATGATTTAAATGCAGACGGTAAAAAAATTAACTTAATTTTATAAAAAACTGATAGGAGAAAGAACTGTCCCAAAACGTATTAAATTTAATAAACGTAATTCGGCTCTATAGGACTGCACCGTTCGTTCTGTAGGAACCTAAGAAAGTCGCTTTAGTAGGTAATTGCACTATAAAAGGAACTCCGTGGATATTGATGGTGCTTTCTATTTCAAATAAAAAGCTAAATTTTTTATAATGCGAAAGCTCACAACCGATGACTCAATCAAAACCGCTTGCCGGAAGCTCAGTTAGAAATCAACACTTAGATCGAATTCCCGAGAGAATTGACAGGCCCGATGGTGGAATGCGTTAAAAATCCACTGATTCCAACTCCTACCACACTGTTTATAGCTACTACATAACCACAGTTACATAATAAACATATCATTGCAAAATTAATCGTGACAACCAGATTACAGGAGATATATATGTACAGTCGTGGAAAAAAAAAGTAAACACCCCCCACTAACTCCTCAACAAATCATCGTAGAAGAAAGTTACTGGTACCGAACGATTGGAAATAAAGTTTACTTTTAAATGATGTATATAAAATTTGCTTAGGGGGCCATCTACTTATTACAATGAACCATAACTTTGTTTTTTTTTCAATAGCAGTACACAATTCTGACAGCATAAATGAACTCTACACCCTTAAATAAGCCTAAAAACAATTTTTTATGCAATTCGTATCATAAGTTTCCGAGAAATTAATTATTTTAAAACGAGCGTATTTTAAGGGCTGTATCCAAATTGAAGTTCCGTACTGGATTGTTAACCGAGAGAGCCCCCTTCTTGATCAAGGCACCTTAAGCACCACTCAAGCAGTCAATGAAGTCTGCTAGATTACACAACAGCAGAAGAAATTTGAAAATATCTAGTCACTTCTATCACAGACGGCCCCTTAAAACATCATTTTGCCGTTTTTTAAGCATAATTTGAAAACTACTTGGAGGAAAATTGTGAAATTTTGGATTTCCATAAAGCAGGACTTAATAAAACTAAATCCATAAAAAAAACTGTAGGTTGCAATTCATAATTTTTTCGAATATTAATTTCATAATTCATAATTCATATAATAAAATTATAAAAATTGCAAATTCAACGTATTTATGTTTGGATATATTAGTATCATTGCTACACAAAAAATTAGCACATTAGGAGCATAATTTCAGGAGCTATAAATAAAAATATGAAAATGTAATTTAACATTAGAAGCACTAAATTTTGAATGTTTATAATTCAAAAACTGATCATTCAAATGTCTTGAAATTGGGTGTCTAGGCATAGATTTAACCGAAGATTTGAAATATCTTGTTAAAATTGGGTATTGCCATTGAAAAAAATGAAGTTTGGATTCGTTTCAATATGTAGATGGCCTCCTAAGCAAATTTTATATACATCATTTAAAAGTAGACTTTATTTCCAATCGTTCGGTATCAGTAACTTTCGTCTACGATAATTTGTTGAGTAGTTAGTAGGGGGTGTTTACTTTTTTTTTTCCACGACTGTACTTTGGGAAATTTGAAGAAATGACAGAATTGGTATCATCCACGCACAAATATTAGGATTCAGGACACCACGATCGCACAACTAACTTGTGCACTATAGTACCTTTATGAAAAAGTATCCAGACACTGTTTCTACAACCTTATCCTAATATCAACAGTGCTATAAAACTGCTTAATGTTAAAACTAAACTAGGTATAAAATGTAGTTTTGATTCAAATATTTTCATTCAGATTTTTTTATTTCTTGAAAAGAATTTAAGCCTACTTAAGGAGTTTTTGTTATCTTTATTTCAAGTCATGAAAATATTTGTTTGGAAACGAAAAGGTTATTCAGTTTTTATTTTTACGAAGTATATAGAAGTTATATATTTTTTCTTTTTTTAAATAAAACTTTGATTAGACAATCAAACATTCGTTGAAGTTTAAATTAGAAAAATTATGGTTTTATTACGGAATAACCTTTTCAGAGCTTTTCAAAAGAGGCTTATGAATTTTCATGGTGATACGGACAAGATAATATACATCGATATGCTCATATAAGTTATTCATATTCAGATACCAAGAAATTGAATGGCATATCCTATTTTGCTATAAAGGCGAAGGATCTTTCAGAAAATAGAGTCAAAGTTGACGTTTTGAGGAAATTTGTTTGACACGACGTTTTCGACGCTCCACACAAGATCGTTAGTCGAGAGTAATCGATTATAATTAAAGATGTTCCCCATTTTCAGAAAAATGAAAAACACTCTTCCATTTCTTGGTATTTAAGTAGGATTGAATGCAAATTTAATTTCCCCCACTCATAAAGAAAAGACAGATATTTGTTAATCTTTGAAAATATAATATTGCACGAACGAAAATATACAACCTCTTCCGAGTTGTCCATGATTCCAAAAAAGCGTTATTTACCTTTAGAAACCTCAGAAACCCATGCATATTCGAGATTTAAGGAAGCATTTATAAAAAGTAAGTTTCTTTTGTTACCACTGACTTTTGTAAACGTTTCCAAGTTTATAATGTATTAATCCGTTTTCTCAAGACGGAATCTATGTTTTTCGGAATTTATCCTTTCTCATATATACATTTTTATGTTCAACAAACATGTTTTACAGACAAACATGATAAATTAAGAACATTAACATTAAAATTAATATTATTTCGTTACTCTTGCATGCATAAATTCAATTACGCAGTTCAAAATGTTTAATTGAGAATAAATAGCTTCATAAAAACTGATAGTCCAGTTTCAGTAAATTGATTAATTATACTATAAAAAGTCCTTTCGGCATGTGCTGGGAGGAAAAGGTAGCTTTCATATTTGTTGGTTTTAAAATTTTGAAAATTTTACTCGAATTTAAGATGCTAAAACTTCAAAACTCGATAAGAGAATATTTGTCAATATTGAATTTTAATGAGAATTGCTCCAAATTAGTAAACTTTAGCCAAATTGACATAATTTCTGGTTACATATTTTTGGACGCCAAATTTCGTGATATTTTGCCAACTGTCGCCAAGCTTGGCGAGAACTTGAAGCTAACGGATATTAATAATATTTAAGCATTGCGCGGCAATAATTTTTTTTATGGCCGCCATTTTGAAAGAAGATAGCGGATGAAGCTGGTCAACGAACTCGTTTGAGACATTCATATGTACTATGCACATACTTAATCTTATCCAAATCGGTTTATAAATACGGGAGTTACAGCATGGCAAATATTAGATTGATTGAAAATGTCAGCCACCCTAGAAATTCAAACTACTATATCTCAGCCATTTTTTAAGGTAAAGGTAAAACAAAACATGCTTCGGAATCCTTGTATTAAGTTCAAACTCTTAAGAAAAATATATTTTTCAGTTTTCAATTTATTTGCACCGCTTCTTAAATTTTTCATTTTTAAAAGGCCACGATTTTGAAACATGATGACGGATGAAGCTGGCCAACGAACTTGGTCGATGCATTGGTATGTACTATACATACAATTAATTTCATCCAAATCGGTTTATAAATACGAGAGTTATTGCATGACAAATATCAAAAATATATAAATATATATGGATATATATATATATATATATGTCACATTTGAACGGAGGGTGGTTTTGGCGTCTGGGTGTCGTAATCAGTGAAAATATACCAAAATTAATAAAATACATTATAGAAATTTAGGCAAGTAGGTTTTGAGTAATGCAGAAATATTGAGCTTTTATTCCAGGCATAAAGATTGTATATTAAATTAGGCTAAACATAACCATGTGCTATTCGTATTAAAAATTGGCTACGTGGGGATGCTTGACTTAATCAATGTGATGGAGGGTTTACCAGATGATCAAAGCTCTCCTAATTAAGTGTTTTGGTAATATTTTTATTATACACTGTACATAATGAAGGATTAATGGTTATATTTGTAAAATAATGTAAATTTATTCGGTAAAGCTACAGTAAAATGGGGTGATAGAAAGGAACTTTTTAAAGTTGATTAATGGAAGATGTGAAAAATTGCTATAGAAGCAAGACAAAACTTAATGAAATATAAATTAGAAAGTTTATAGGAACTTTTATTTCCTTTAAATAGCACTCATAATAGGCAAATAGAAAGAGTGTAAAATACTAGAAAGAATGAAAGCAGCAGCATTAAGAAATGCTAAGTGTTCATGCCTCTGCAAAAGAACATAAAATGAATCAAAACACTTTAGGAAGGTATGCAATTTCACCAAGATGAACACAATGATATGAAGCTAAATTTTGTGGCAACAATTGCTGCCAGGTCGAGTGTCATAAAAATTCGGTGTTTAAAACGGAATTTTTTTTCCTGTACTTTGAATTCTGTTTTAGCAGGTCCGTTTATACATCATATTTTCCCAAATAATTTTTAATAATAATTAAAACTTGTACCGTAAAGTTATTCTGTTTTCTTTTTTTTTAACCTGATTTTATTTTCCTTAATAAATATTTCAATGCCGTCAACCGGGGCTAATTTGGTCCTTGCGTGGGTTACTTTCGTCCATCCCATAAAAAAAGATTTACTCTTTGTATTGAACAAACAATACAAGATAATTTGGAGTTTTTGCCCTTGAAAAATATTTTATAACCTAATGTAGGGTGTTTGAATAGTCTTCGGGTAATTTAAATTTTTTAATGGCAACACTGGATGTGTTTGTAAACAATTGTTTTCGTGTGTAACTTTTAACTCTCTAAACTTTCTATAGTGAAACAAACTGGATAAGAGCTACAAATAAGATATGTGTCAAAATATTACCTTTAGTAAACTCTAACCCATGCGTGATCATAGTTTTTTCTTTAACTTTTTATTTTGACAGAAAATTTTTATACGTTTTCATAAAGCTAACACGAAAACTAATATTTCGGAGCTACTTTGTGCCAGACATTTTTTGGTCCGATAATAGCCCCAATTACTTAGAAATGTCTTTTATGCAACCAAATCTCTTAAAACATGTTTTAAGTAACATTTTTTTTTCAAATATTACTGTAGCAAAATTTTACATTAATCGTTTTTGTTCCAGTTGCTGAGGATAATATGACGAAAACTGTTTCTCGTTTCTTTAATATTAACAATTGGTTTATTATATTTAAATGTTTTTTTTTTCAAAAAAATATCATTTGTTTATCGAATTTGCAGTTTTAATTTATTAGCAAATGTTATTGCAAGGGGATTTCAATAAAAATGTATTAATTTATATATGAAATGTATTCATATGCATTTATATGAAACTAAGTGAATGGACCAAAAAAGCCCTAGAAGGAGCTACTTTGTTCCAAAATTTTAAAAATAGTTAAAAAATAGTTAAAAAATAGAAAAATAAAAAATTTCCTCTTTAAAACCATACAGTTTGTTTCACTGTTTTATGTTAATTGTTTACAACTCCATTTAGACGTTGAAAAATCACATATAATATATTTTAATAATGGAAATGTGAGTGAAACAGGGAAAAAGTGGCGCAAAGTACGGTATAAAATAAAGTGGTTCATGCCTCCTATATAGTGAATCAAGATTCCCGTATGTGGGGAGCCTTGACCCATTATTTTCTCATGATTAAAATCAACCATTTTTCAATTTTTTTTATATACATGTTACATTTATGTCGCAATTTTATTTTGATAACTGATTCTATAACGAATAAAATTATACATGAAACTTTATTCTAGATTCAATATTAAAAAAATATAAATTATTTTGTAAAAAATTAGTCAACTCTTCTCAGTCTCTCCTACTTCTACAAAATTACTTAAATTCAAAAGTAAACTAAGCATAAAAGTTTTGATTAACATTTCTTCGTTTAGGTTTTCTTCTTTTTGAAGAAAATTCAAATCGGCTTAAGATGTTTTTCTTCTCTCTCTCTCTTTTTTTTTTTTTTTTTTTACTTAAGCAATATATTGAGTTGAAATAAGAAAAAGTTATACAACTTTCATTTTTAGAAGGTATAAAGAACTAACTTTGTTTTTGTTGTTGAAAATAAAATTTGAAATGGACAATCAAACATTCGTTGAAGTTTAAATTAGAAAAGTTATTGTTTTATTACGGAACAATCTTTTTGGAGATTTGAAATTGGGTTACGTATTTCTGAGGTTCATGGAAGAAAGAATAATAAAGCAAAATTATCATATTTCCATGCTACATAGAATAACGAAAACTTAGTAATAAATAAAAACTTGTGTAGAAATCTAAATCACCAAAGATCAACGTTTAAACACATTCACATTACCCAATGTACAACGAAAACTTAGTTGACGCAAATAAAATCATAAGATGAAACGCAAATTTTCACCTTGATTTAAATATAAATTATACAATATGAACTTTAAGAAGCTCACTATTTTACTTAAAAGGCGACTAAAATAATAAATGAGGTGTTACAAGTTAAAAATATACATTTTATTTCAATATTTTATTATATTATAAAATACGAGTATATACTTTAACTTATAACATCTCTTATATTATTTTAGTTGCCTTTTAAGTAAAACAGCGAGCTTCTCAAAGTTCATATTCTACAAGTAAAAGTTACATTTAAAAAATCAAAAAACCCGACTGCGTAAAAAGAGAACTAATTAATTATTTCTAATCAATGTTCATATATTACTTACTATTTTTTATATTACTTACCTATTTTTTTTATTTGCTTGTATTGATGGCTTTTAAGTTGTGTTTAATTTTTAGTTTCTATCTATAAACACTGTTTCGATGAGGCCTATAGTTGTCTATGATGGTTAGAGTTGCAGCAAAGCTAGAGATCCTACCTACACAACTTCCAGGTTGTATAATATTTAAACGGAGCTTCTGACTGTAAAATAGTCGAAGAAACATGGTCTTCATTTTGAAAAACCTATCCAATGATATGCCATTCAATATGGTGCGTAATTTTTTTTTCGTGTCTACTGCCATTTTGTATTTTACGGCCGCCATTTTGAATTTATAAAAACAAAACCTAGCCTATAACCATCGGACGGTTAAAACGAATTGATAGAGACCTCATTCATTAAAATCCACCCAGCCGTTGGGATGTTTGGAGGGTATAAAGGAATCCACTTACTCAAATACGCGTGAAACACATAACCCTTCTTGGCAGTCGGGTAATAATTTAGTTGACGCATTTACGCGTGCGTAATAATACTGTAATTTAACACAGGAAAACGAAAAAAAGAGAGTTTAGTCACCAATATAATGTACGACGTTCTAATTTAATGGAAGAGGATCCAGGAATTTGAGGATAAACATTCTGCAATAAGCTTGAATGAGAAAAAAAATTTTCAAGCCTGCGTTACTATATTAATTCATGTATATCATGACTATTTATTAAAATTTAAAATTCCTGCACTATGTAATTTTCTCACATCGGAAACTAGTTAAAAAATAATAATAATAAATAAATTTTGAAGTGACTCCAGTCGATTTTCAGAACATTAATAAAATACCGTGCGTTCAAATAAATTTCTGTTACGTTCAACAAAACAGGATGACGTACAAAAAAGGTTTTAACTTAAAACACCTGCCGGTAGTTAGATTTAAGTGTGAGCCACAAACAAGTGAAAAAGAAAACCCTGAAAACGAAGAAACTCCGTCTAAACTTCGTCTGGCTCTGCGAATGACGGAAACAATAAGAGATCTCCTAGCTATTCATGAAATAATATATACAGAGTGTCCCTAAACTCATGGTACATATGTTAGGGGTGATAGAACACAACTAGACAAGCATACATACAATTCATGGTCGAAAAGCAAGTCGTAAAAAGCTAGAGCGCGAAGCATACTGTGGCACAAAATGAGGAGAAAGAAGATAGACAGCGATGGAATGAAAGGAAACCGATAATATGAAGAAAAGCATTTTATTCAACAAAATGAAAGTAAACAACACGTACGTCCCCCATCACAGCAGCTGCTTAAAATTGCGGCCGCCAACAGTAACACAGGCTTCGCCCCGTCCATGGAGTGACTGCCGTACATTGGCGAAAACACCAGGCATCTCTGCTCAGCAGCGACGGATATTTGGGCAACAAGGTCTTCAACGGAATCTATGGGGCCACCATCGTAGATGTGGCTCTTCATGTGACCCCAGAAGAAAAAGTCCAAACATGACAAACTTGGTGAGGGAGGCGGCCAGTTGATTGGTACAACCTTTGGGCTTCCCTTGCATTGCCGTCTGCCGCTCCGTACAGGTAATGCATCTCGGCCTTCTCCTGATTTGAGTACGCATCCATCACATCGATGATACACAGAACGAATGAAGACAGCTGCGGTGAACTGCCTTTTTATTGCGATCCCTGGAAGGCTCCCTCTAGCGCTTTAGGGCTTGCGATCCGATCATGGATTATATGGTGGTTTGTGCTTGTCTAGTTGTGTTCTATCACCCTCTAACGTATGTACCATGAGTTTAGCTACACTCTGTATAAACTCGGTTTATGGCGTCAGATGCCGCCATCCGAAAAATCTATAAGAGCCTATTCCATTTCTTCCGGTCAAAGGTCCATTCCTCCTCCAGACCTCTATCCCGCATCGCTTTTTTAATATAGTTCTTTCGTGGTCTTCCCAGCTTCCTTTTCTAATTAGTTTTATAATTAAATGCGATTATGAGTAGTCTTTTATCACTCATTCTTTTAATATAAACAAAACAGATTAATTACTTTTTTTAAAGATTATCTAGTATGGCTCCCTTCATCATTTCTTTGATTCTTCCGTTTCCTATTCTTTCTATTTTTGATATCCTGCATGATCTTCTTAGAGCATCCATTCTCACTGCAGCTAATTTCTTTCTTTCTGTCTCCATAATTCTCCATCCTCCTACTCCATATAACAGTATGCTCTTTACAATAGATTTGTATATATTATACTTTCTTTTCCTAGAGATTTTCTCACTCCACCTATAAGAACTTAATGCGTGGGTAGATCCAGAAATAAGGTTCCCATCAAATTTACAAATAGGCAACATTGTTTATTCTCATAGAAATTTACATCTTTGGAAAGAAGAAAGTTTGATCTATTTCTCTACACAATCGCCATCTCTTTCTACTCATTTTTGTAGACGGTGCTCCAGTTTCTGTATCCCAATGTCGTAGAACTCTGCCGCCAATCCGTTGGGGAATCGTTTCACCTCTTCTTTGACGTCATCATCATTCCGGAAGCGTTCGCTAGAACTCCTATTGTAGGAGTCTTAGCGTTGGCCACCCATGGAGTCTTAACGTTGGCCACCCATGGAGTCTTAACGTTGGCCACCCAAGGAGTCTTATCGTTGGCCCTTTAACTTTGGGAATAAGTGATAATCACTATGTGCGAGGTCTGATAACCGCCATCTCGATAACCGACTCCGAAACTGACGGTCTTCCATTCCATTCTTCATCGCGGACTTCTTTCCGACCGGCACTAAACTCCCTGCACCACTTTCGGACGTGTTGAACTGACATACACTTCTCGCCATACACCTCTGTCAACTGACGACGAATATCCACGGGTGGAGTCCCTTTGGCGTGCAAAAAGCGATTTACGGGAGGAATCTCGCACTTGGCGGGATCAACAATGGGAACCTCCATCTCACACGGCTGCTGAACCAAGAATTAACGGTGCAGCAAAGCGTGGCCGGGGGAATCACGAGTGCGGGAACAGCCTCGCACAGTGCTGTTGCTGTATTTTGCCTCGCACCTTCCCGTAGGTTGGAGCTCTTTGGGAACCTTACTTCTGGATCGACCTTCGTATTTTTACAACCTTTCTTACCTAAAAAATTTCTGTATCTAATTTCTTGTGAGTCCCTGCTATCTCTATTACTGTCTGCACCAAGATATGTATAATATTTACAGCTTTCTATTTGTATGTTACTATTTAGATTTAGGTCTGTCTCATTTCCTATTATACATAGTATTTGGTCTTGCTTATGTTCATGTAAATGCCCCATCTCTCATATTCTTCCTTATTTTTTATCGTCATTTTGTCTAAATCCATTTTACTTTTTACAATTATAACTTGGTCAACTGCGAATTGCAGAATAAAAATTTGACGCTCTATCCACATTAAGTCTCATTCCTCCGCAGCTCTCCTTCCAAATTTTCAATAGTTTTTCAACATAAAATTTAAATAACTTTAAAATAAAACTCCATTTCCGAAAACAATACTTTTTGTTAAATATATAAAAATATTTTGAGTTAAATAGTTACTCTTCTTTTATTTTATGTAATTTATGAAATATCACAACATAAAATTTTAAGTATAACAAAATGCCTTTGTACCGACAGGTGTATTCTTAAATAATGTAAAGTTATTCACCAAAAATAGAAAAGCTGAAACGTTTTCCGCTTCAATTTATTCTTTTCGATTGACACTGTTATTTTCTTTATAAATAACATTTTTAAAGTTTTCCCCGGGGGTCAACAAATTGTATCGTTCTTTGCAAACAAATTTTTGCGTTTTTCCTATGTTAGTTCTATGTTAGTTCTATAAATATAACTATAAACAGTAATACGAAAATTTCTATGGAATGTAAAGTAATCAAAAAAGAGCTGAAATCCGAACAGGTTTCCTTTTGTAAAAATTATTTTCTCTTATGTACTTAAGCTTTTCATTACAGATAGACCAAAAATTCGGTTTCGTTTTCGTTTTCGGTTTAAAATCTGACTGTTGCTGAAAATTCGTTTCGTCGACAATGCTGACAAAAAATCGGTCGAAACTATGTGTATTCCAAAAATCTCGTTTCTTCCTTCGGAAATTTTCAACACGACTCATTGATTTGAGCTGTGTCGGCTCAAATGAGACACTCTTTATTATTGCTATGAACTTCAATGCTTACAATTATCAGACATTACTGACTCAAGACGTGAGTGCAAATTATAAAGCAAGCAATGCATATAGGACTAAACTTTAAAGACACTTTTCATATGTTCGTTAAAAGTTGCAGAATTAACAGTAATTAAGAATGCTTGGTTTGAAACAGCAGAATATTTCTAATATTCTTTGAGAAAGTTCTAGTATAACAGATGATCATTGACAAAAATCATTATAAAAGATAAATCGATGTTATACATACCTCGAGTATGTATACCTAAAACATTTTTTAATTAGATGAAATTCGTATAATTAGAAAATCATTTCGTGTCGCAGTGGAATTAATTGCATTTTATTTTATATGAAAAAAAAAATTGTTCAGAGGCATTTGGGCCACACGTATAATTAATTAATAATTCCGCATATTTATTCGGTTGATTCTTACTTTTTATGTATGTGCTTGATTTTAGAATGTCTTTCTGATAAGTCAAAGATATCAAAGAAATATTTAAACTAAATAAACTCTATAATTTATTTAAATAATTAAAGATATTTTTGACAGCAAAATGCTTTTTTTTTTTTTTTTTTTTTTTTAAATAGCAATTGAAATTATTCAAAGATAAAAGTAATCATTTCAATTTTTCGTTACTTAAAAAAAGGGGAAAAATCTTAACACTTTATGTTTAATTAATTTAAAATATTTAGTTTTAATTAAATTTGACATAATATTTTTAAATATGTCTATCTCTTCTTTAAAAAAATAAAAATAAAAATAAAAAATCTTCAAAAAGTAACTAAAATAGCCCCAACTTTTTCATAATTCTCCCCACATATTTATTATTAAACAATGAACATTCATTCATTTTATTTTAAGAAAAGTAAATAAAATGAATGAATAAACGCAAGATTTTCAGTAAGTAAATATACCCTTTTATTGATTTATTTACTTTTAAATACACATCCCCCAAAATCGAAGGGTTCAAAAATTTTTCTTTTCGTTTATTCTTTTCGTTTATTCTTTTCGTTTTGTATTTTTTTTCTGCTTTCTTTTAAAATAACATTTCGGAAGTTTTCTCTGGGATCAATAAATCATAAAGTTTTCCTCAAATAAAATTTCGCGCTGTTTCGATGTTAGTTTTACAACGATACATTTACAAACAGAACTATGGCAATATTTGCAAAATATAAAAACACATTCTTAAAATTTAAAAAAACACTGAAATCTGTTTTTATTTTCTTTTTATTTAAAAAATTATTTTCGCTGCTTCGATAACTTTTTTTTTTTTTTTTTTTTTTTTTTTTTATGAATGCACTTGGCTTTATAATGACTTCTCTAAAGAATCCGAAGACATCAAACAAATTTTTCATGCGAAATTTAATTGCTCTCTCAATAAATTTTATAAATTTGTTAAAAACCTAAAGACGTTTTTGATATAAATTAAACTTTCTATAAATAACAACTGAAAGTTCTTACAGTTGCAAAAATAATGATTTGAAAGAATTATGCAATGTGATTTTTTTTTTTAAACACATTCCTGACGTTTCCTTAACAATTTTATGTTAAATATATTCAAATATCTATCGTTAAGTAATAATAATTCATTCACTTCATTTAGTGAAATCTCCAAATATAAAATTTTTAGCATAATAAAATACCCTTACATCAATATTTTCATTTTTAAATAATGTAAATTTATTCTCCCAAAATAGAAGAATTGAAAATTTTCGCTTTAATTCACTTTTTGATTGGTACTTTTGCGAATTTCTTTAAAATAACTATTCTGAAGTTTTTTTACGGGGGCAATAAATCATACAGTTTGTAGCAAATAAACTTTCGCAATGTTTCGATGTCAGTTTTGTGAAAATATTTATAAACAGAAATATGAAAATCGTTGTAAAATGCAAAGAAATACTCATCACATTTAAAAAAATAACTGAAATTTGAACAACTGAATTTCATTTAGTGAAATATCACAATATAAAAATTTTAACATTATAACAATATTTATGACGTATGGTGATTTGTGATTTATCAATATGATGCATAGAAACATTGCTCGTATCTTATTTTATAATGAGTTTTCTAAAAACGAAAGCAAACAAAATTTTCATGCAAAATTGGAATTGCTTTCCCAATACATTTTATAAATGTATTGAAATATGGATAATATTTTTTACAGATAATGCGTTTCATGGAAATGATAAATGAAAATATTTAGAGTATATAAAAATAATGATTTTAAAAAATGCAATATGATTTTTTAAATTTTTAAGTTTAATCCTGAAGTTTAAAAAACAATTTTTGTTAAATGCATTCAAAAATCCATGATTAAGTTCATTTTGTGAACTATCCCAATGTAAAAATTTTAACAATACAAAATACACTTACATCCATTTTTTCACCTATAAATAATGTAAAGTTATTTTTCCAAAATACAGGATTTGAAATTTTTTCCCCTAATTTACTCATTTTGCTTGCTACTTTTGCTACTTTTCTTTAAAGTATTCGTCCCGAAATTTCTTCCGGGGTCAATAAATCGTATTGTTTACAGCAACGAAACTTTCACGCTATTTCGATGTCGGTTTTGTAAAAATATTTATAAACACAAATATGAAAATCGTTGTAAAATGCAAAGACACATTCTTCACATTTAAAATGAATTGAAATTTGAACAGGTTTCTTTATTTTAAGATTTATTTTAGCTGATGCATAGAAATATTGCGCAGATATTATTTTATAAGGACTTTTCTGAAAAAGCCGAAGATAGGAAACATTTTCATGCTAAATTTGATTGCTTTCTCAATACATTTTAAAAACTTGTGAAAAACTAAAAGATATTTTTGACTGATAATAAATTATATATACAGGGTGTCCCAGAAGTAATGGGACAAACTTTAAGGAGAGGTAAGGGACATCACAAGGATTCAGATTTGCATAACAACCCAGGGTCGGAAACGCTTTCTTGGTGCGGTAGTGACGACACAGAACACAAGAAGACAGGACACGAACAGGGAGAGCAAACATGTTTATTATTTTTAGTACTGCAAAAATGCCGGGACAATGCTGGAAAGTGTTGAGGAACTTGTTGCACGCATCGTGGCAGCTGCTGGGGAACTACGGGGTACTCCCAGTATTTTCGAGAACATTAGATCTTCCATACGCCGGAGATGCGCTTCCATGCATAACGGCCCGGGTTCGTAATTTCGAACACCTACTTTGATGACGATCGTTGTCCATTTAATGTTCTTTCTTAGTCTTTTGATGTACTAAGGATAATAAAAGGTTTTCTCTTCTTATTCGTATCCTGTCTTTCTTGTGTTTTGTGTCGTCACTACCGCGCCAGGAAAGCGTTTCCAACCCTGGGTTGCTGTGAAAATCTGTCCCCTACCTCCCCTTAAAGTTTGTCCCATTACCTCTGGGACACCCTGTATATAACAACTGAAACGAAATACTCTTATAACGATTTATTCTTTTACAAATAATGCAAAATTATTTTTCTAAAATAGAGGAATTGAAAAATTTCCTTTCAGTTTACTCTTTTCGATTACTACTTTTGCTACTTTCCTTAAAAATATCATTTCTGAAGTTTCTTCCGGAGTCAATAAATCAAATTGTTTACAGAAAATAAACTTTCGCGCTGTTTTGATCTCGATTTTGTAAAAAAAAATATTTATAAACACAAATACGAAAATCCTTGTAAAAAGCAGGGTCATTCCATGTCAGTTCAGGCAGGCATGTAACCCACCATCACAGATTTTGATGAAACTGCGTGTGTTTGTTCCTTTTATTAAGATATGATTCCCAGTATTTTTTTTTTTTTTTACTCCTTGGTCAAATAGTTTCTGAGAAAAAAATTGTCAAAATTTTGAAAAACTGCCGTCAGTTGGCATTCTTGACAGCTCGGTTTTCAAATGTAGGATGTCATATATATAATCATATTTCAATATCTACTCTACAAATCATCTTCAAATAATTTATGCATAATATTTAGGGTACGCAGCTTATAAAAAAAATATATTGTTACGCTTATAACATTTTAAGTGTGTCTAAAAAAATATTTAAACTTTGAAGTCGTGCATTTTTTATGAAAAATAATGCATTAACAAAAAAAGCATTATCAACAAAAGGCGGTATTTTTATTAAATTTATTTTTTGTGGGAGATATACTTAAAGGTGTCCTTTACCTGATTCTGAAATAAAAATAGAGGGATTTTGTGTGTTTTTGGTAGTATTTCCTATTTAAACATATTTTGAGGTCAAATCAAATCAAGCAGAGTCATTCCATGTCAGTTCCCCTAAGCCATTTAATCACTGTCACAAATTTCAATGAAATTGGATTTGTTTATAGCTTATTTTAAGACGTAATCACCTTTAATTTTCTTGATCCTAAGTAAAATATTTTTTAAGATAAAAAATATCAACATTTTGAAAAATTGTTTTAAATTTTTTTAATGACAGTTCGATATTCAAAGACTGCATTTAAAAAAAAAAGTCATTTCAATATAAAATCACTAAATAAGTTTCAGATAATGTATATGTGACAAATGATGTAGGCAGATTATTATTTATTGTTGTTTGTCATGTTTAAATGCTAAGAGTGTGTTTAATCTTGTGAATTCTTAAAATCAAGAATTTTGTGAAAAATAATGTGTTAATCAAAACTTTATTATTAACCGAAGGCAGGCTGTTATTACTTTTTTTAATTGTACGTAAAAATATCTTTTCAATAGTTATAAAATAAAAATAGTGAAAATATGAGCAATTTTAACAAAATTTTCATAAAATGTGAATGTTTAATGATAAATATTGAAGCTTTTCATGCTAAGATGTACTATAATGACTACGATATCATGTATTACTACTCTTGCTTAAATATAATACATACAATAATAAAATAACAAATATTATTTACAGCAATAAAAATTAAATTAAATAGTACCAGTTCCTTTACCAACACTACATTGCTCAACAGCCGACTTAAAATCAACAGCCCACTCTTATTGAAAAATACTTTCAACTGTTCAAATAATAAATAAACTGCATTTAAAAATCTTAATATCAACTTATTATCTTAAGACGATAATAATAACTAAACAACATAATGAATTTATAAATCAGCTTTTAATTGAAAATTCATGAAATGGCCCCTTTAAATGTTGTCGTTCATCGAGTCAATCAAAACAAATTATTAAAAAAAATAGTGAACCTAATATGCTGACTGCAATGACACTTCTAACAAAACTAATTAATTCATTACCATCTGAAATCAAACCCGAAAGATCAAAAAGAAAAAAAAAATCATCTGTAGTGTGAATGTGACATACTCAGTGGTTATTGAGATAGGAATGTCTTTATGACATTCTCCCCTGTACTTCTATAAAATATAAACATGTAAGCTTTTTTCATTCATCCAAATTAAGTAAAACAATTATAAAATTTTGTTGTCATTACACCAGATGTTAAATTTTTCGTTACACACTATTAGATAAGTTCTTTACTTTTAGACATTATTGACATAATATCATAAAATTTACTATATGTATTTTCTATAAGTGTATAAAAAATATATATATGCTTTATTAAAAATAAATGAATAATTTTTAAATAATTTGTTTGAGAACAGGGGTATACACACATATATACACACATATATATGTTGAAAATCCATCTTTCAGCAATATTGTGATGAAATAAATCAAATTACCGTAATTTCCGGTGTATAGCCCGCGGATCAAACAATCGTGTTTCGACCCAGAAATTTCTTTTAATAGAATGTAACTTTTTAGATCACAGTAAATATTGGTCTTCAAATACTGAATAAAATTTCTGGGTCCAAACTGAATTGTTTGATCTGCAGGCTATACACCCGAAATTACGGTACATATCATTAGAAACTGAATAAAGTTACAAAAGTGCAACTCATTAAGTTTTAAATAATTTTTTAGATATAGTTATTTGAAAGATATAAATATAATGGATTATGCATTTTTTACATATATTTAAAGCACAATACGTCAAAATTTTCTTCAAAAGAGTGAAATTTGGTATTTTTTTTTCAATATTAGCAGCTCAATGCTAAATTTTCATCATTAACAGCCATATATGAGTTTAAAGATTAGGACTGTCATTTTGAAAATTTCTATTGGGCGGTGAGGAGCTAGTGATTTTTCTCTTCTTTGGAAAGGGATAATTGCTCTTCGCCCTAGAAGTTTTACTAAAAACAATATTGTTTATTTTTTTTCCTTAAGAAACGAACATAAAAGATAATTTGAAAAATAAAATAAATGTATAAATAAAAATATTTCCAGGGATGATACATTGGATAGATTTTACATCTGAAAATATTGATAATTTTAAATATGATTTAAATACTACTAAAACCAACCAAAATCACACTATTTTTATTTCAGATCCAGTTATAATGTAGTATTATGTACAATTTAAAATTAAAAAATTCGTCATAGAAACTCCGTCTCTGATTGATAAAGATTTTTTAATAATGTTATTATGTTTTGTAAAATATTTTTGATTTCAAAGATTATACAATTTTTTAGACACATTTAAATATTTTTTAACATACAGCAATATTTTTTCATAATCTACATACTTTATTTACCTTGCTTAAATTATTCGAAGAAGTCTTTAGAAGTCTTTTTCTTTATTAGTTATTGAAATATGATTTTATATATAAAATGAGGCCTTTGAAAATTGAACAATCATTAATGGTAACTCGTGGCATTTTTCCAAAACTTTGATATTTTTTTCTCATATTTTCACTATTTTTATTTTATAACCATTTAAAAGATATTTTTACGTACAATTGAAAAAAGCAATAACACCCTGCCTTCGGTTAATAATAAAATTTTGATTAACACATTATTTTTGACAAAATTCTTGATTTTAAAAATTCACAAGATAAAAGACACTCTTAGTGTTTAAACATGATAAAAAACAAGAAATAATAATCTGCCTACATTATTTGTCACATATACATTATTTGAAACCTATTTAGTGATTTTATATTGATTTTTTTTTTTTAATGCAGTCTTTGAATATCGAACTGTCATTAAAAAAATTTAAAACAATTTTTCAAAATGTTGATATTTTTTATCTTAAAAAATATTTTACTTAGGATCAAGAAAATTAAAGGTAATTACGTCTTAAAATAAGCTATAAACAAATCCAATTTCATTGAAATTTGTGACAGTGATTAAATGGCTTAGGGGAACTGACATGGAATGACTCTGCTTGATTTGATTTGAAATGCACCTCAAAATATTTTTAAATAGGAAATACTACCAAAAACACCCAAAATCCCACTATTTTTATTTCAGAATCAGGTAAAGAACACCTTTAAGTATATCTCCCACAAAAAATAAATTTAATAAAAATACCGCCTTTTGTTGATAATGCTTTTTTTGTTAATGCATTATTTTTCATAAAAAATGCACGACTTCAAAGTTTAAATATTTTTTTAGACACACTTAAAATGCTATAAGCGTAACAATATATATTTTTTTATAAGCTGCGTACCTTAAATATTATGCATAAATTATTTGAAGATGATTTGTAGAGTAGATATTGAAATATGATTATATATATGACATGCTACATTTGAAAACCGAGCTGTCAAGAATGTCAACTGACGGCAGTTTTTCAAAATTTTGACAATTTTTTTCTCAGAAACTATTTCACCAAGGAGCAAAAAAAATTACTGGTGATCATATCTTAATAGTAAGAACAAACACACGCAGTTTCATTAAAATCTGTGATAGTGGGTTACATATTGATATTTTACTGCCTGATTTGATGTGGAATGCCACAGCAGCCATATTATTCACATTTAAGAAAGGGACTAAGATATAAACATGTTTTTTATTAAAAAAAATAATTTAGCTGATGCATGGAAATATTGCTCAAGTATTATTTTATAATGACTTTTCTGAAAAAGCTGAGGATATGAAACATTTTTATGCGAAATTTGATTGCTTTTTCAATACATTTTAAAACTTGTGAAAAACTGGAAGATATTTTTGACTGATAAAAAATTATATATATATCACAATTGAAACAAAAAACCCTTATAATGATGTATTCCTTTTTAAATAATGTAAAATTATTTTCCTAAAATAGAGGAATTGAAAAAAAACCTTTCAATTTACTCTTTTCGATTGCTACTTTTGCTACTTTTGCTACTTTCCTTAAATATATCATTTCTGAAGTTTCTTCCTGGGTCAATAAATCGTATTGTTTACAATCACTAAATTTTCGCGTTATTTCGATGTCAGTTTTGTAAAAATATCTATAAACACAAATATGAAAATCGTTGTAAAATGAATTTCGGTTTTCAACGGATTTAGACGTTTTTGGAATCGAAGATTCCGAAAACATGTTTTGTAAAATGTCTGTTTGTGATTCTGTGTGTCTGTGACTCTATCTGTCTGTATGTGGCACACAATTTGTGTGCACTCTATCTCGGACACGAAATTTAATAAAAATTTATATTTAGTTAGTCCCTGATATAAAGTGGCGCTGATTAGTTTTTGTTGCAAATCGCTCAACAGTTGATGCTGCAATGCTGCATTTTTCACGATTTCCGCAATAGCTCTATCTTAAGGACTAATGCACGGATTTTCATCAAACTTCAGATTCAGTTAGTTCTTGGTATGGATTGGTCATGTTTACGTTTTGGTATAAATCTCCCAACAGACGGCGTTGCTATGATGCATTTTTCACGATTTTGCAATAGTTCTATCTTAAGAACTAATGCACGAATTTTCATCAAACTTCAGATTCAGGTACACCATGATAAATATTGACGCTGATTATGGTTTGGTGCTAATCACCCAACGAGTGATGCTGCTATGTTATATATTTCAATATTTCCGAAATAGCTACCTCAAAAACTAATGCAGGGATTTCCATCAAACTGTAGATTCAGTTAGACGTTGATATAATATGTTGCGGACTAGGTTTTAGTGTAAATCACCCAACAGGTAGCGCTGGTATGCTGCATTTTGCAAGATTTACACAATTTTAGCGGTAGTCATATGCCAAGAACTAATGCACAGTATTTCATATCTTTAGAACCCTATTGGCATACATCCGACTAGTTTACCATTTATTTATCAGTGTACTTGACTTTGTAATGTAGCGACATGAACATTTGATTTTAATGAATATTATTTGAATAACTGGCATTTTTCATTTGAAAATGCCCTTTTGTTTTGTTCATGTACAGCTAGCGACAAAAATGTATTAAGGTATATGCAGGTATAGTGGGCCACGTATCAATAGTGGGCCACTAATTTGTAAAGTTTAAAAACAATCCCAAAAATGCATTTCTTGACAACAACTGAAGTAAATCTGTTTGACTAACGTTTTTAAATGTTAACTTCCCGTAAACTGTACGGAACATTTTTTTTTCTGCTGGTACATTTGTTTATTTTCTTTAGTGTCTTCAAAAACAGATATTTTGCAAATTCTTAGAGATTTCATTAAGAGACAAGTTTTCGTTTAAAACATTGTTCCTTTAATATTATGTTTTATTGTAAATAACACTACTGTTGGTATACTCTATTACATTATAAAAAATTTGTTGCCTAAGCCGAAAACTTAAAAATTCATGCATCAGAAATTGACTAGGCCCACTACTGGAGTATAGAGGAAGGTAAAAAATTTTATTTTTTCCGAAGAATATATTTTGAAACTCTGAATATGTAGTCTGATCCCTGAAGGTTAGGACTAGGCTAATATCTATACAGCAAAACCTTCTTAAAGCGACCACGTTCCATTCCAATAAAAATTGGCCGCTTCGAGAGGTGGTCTCTTAATGGAGGTCATGTTTAAATCTAAATTTTAATTGTTGAAAAAAGGTAACAATTAATGTTACTAAAATTTCTTTTTCACATTAAGAAAAAATATAAAAATTTGAGTATCAAAACAAAATTAATTACATAAGTTAATTACTGCAGATTTAAAAAAAATGAATATATTGACGTTTGCTTTAATTTTTGGTTTTATCTTTCATAACTTTTATTTCCAAGTTTTTTCGAAGTTCAGTAAATAAATGCAAGTGTGGTTTTATTTTTGGGCGGGAACAAATAATGACGATTTCCTTAATTTATCTATTTTTTTAGAGTTTCCTAACAGAATAGGGAAGGGGGAGTTTATTGACCGTCATTCTTAATTCGTCATCAGAGGGAATCATTGCCTAAAAAGGCACAAAGGGGCACAACACACTTTAAAGTTACCGGAATAATAATTAAAAGAAAATCTAAGATTACTTTAGAAGTTTCATGAATAATGCGCCCACCGGAATTATTTTTCTAATAAAACCTTATTCAAGTGACCGGGAAAAAATGGAATTTGTTTCATTTTCTTCAAAGAAATGGGTTACTCATGAAGGGAGTTCAACTGGGATGGTCTCTGAAAGGAGGTAAAATTAGTATTGAGCCTATGGGAATAAATTTCGTTCCATGAAAAATTGATCGTTCAGGGAGGTGGTCGCTTAATAGAGATGGTCGCACAGGGAGGTTTCACTTTATATATCTTTTGAAATTCACTAACACTTTAATAATAATTAGATATGTCCTTAAGTGGCCCACTACTGGTGCGTTTACCTTAAATGTGAAACATTTATTAGTTTTCAATTAAATATGGTTTTTGCCTGTGTTCTGTAACTCGGGAAGATTGATTTGGTTTAAATAAAAGGAAAGACATCGAAAAGTGGGAAGGGTAGGGCCGGAGCTCTAAATACGTCCGACGACCGCTACGGCTTTGAGCTTGTTATTCGTCTTGGCGACGGTCGCTGGTGGTTGACCTGGGAGACCGTCTCCATAAGACCGACTATTGTTTATGATAAAATTATAATATTCTTGAGATTTAAAGAAGAACTAATATCTAAATCCGTTTGTTTGTTTCGAGAATTATTTCATCTATTGTATATAAAACTTTTTAAGGTATTACTTCGTATCAGAGTGTTTGTCTTTATAAAGACTGCTCTGAAAAATTCGAACATACCAAATAAATTTTCGAGTGAAATATTTTTGCTTTTTCAATTTTTTTTTATCATTTATTTAAACACTGGAAGACATTTTTGGTAGCAAAAGGCAGTTTATAGAAATGACAATTAAGATATTCTTGCTATATAAAAATAATAATTTTGAAATATATATTGACAATTTAAAAAGGGAATAGTATATAAAAGTTGCCCATTTTAAGAAAATTTATAGTACGCTAATTCCAATTTCCGAACTGTCGCACAAATAATCTAGATAGAGAATATATAAATATACTCTCTGTTTCTTTTTTTTAAAAACACAATTTAAATAATAATAAAAAAAAAAATCACTTGCTGTCAAAATATTTATCGCTAAGTAATGAATCTTCACTCCTTTTTTTAGTTTAAGAAATATCTCAGCACAAGATTTTGAGCATCAGTGTATTTGCCTTTAAAATGAAGTCTCTAAAAATTCGAAGATATCAAGGAAAATGTCATGCAAAATTTTACTATTCTCTACAATAAACTTTATCATTTGTTTCAATAATTGATTGCATTTTTGACATGAATTTTGTTAAAGAAATAACATATAAAATTAATCAAAGGTAAAACGAATTATTTTAAGGAGAATTTTTCGTTAATTAGAAGAAAAAGAGAAGATTTCCAGTGACGTGTGTTCAATTTATTTAAAATATACAACTTTAAATATATTGAACATTAACTTTTGAAATATATTTAGTTTTCCTAGTTTTAAATCTCCAGTATGAAATTATTCCCACCTTTTCTTCTTGAAATATTTAAACAAAAATCATTTCTTAAATATATTCAAATATTTATCACTAAAAATTCATCGTTATTTCACTTTTCTTTATTTTCAAGAGACAACACAGTACAAAATTTCAAACACAACAAAATTACCCATGTATCGATCTACTTATTTTCACGTATATGAAGTTATACACGAAAATAGAAGAGTTGGAATTTTTCCTATTCTGTTTACTCTGTTCGATTGGAGGTTTTGTTACTTTCCTTAAAAATTACATTTTCGATGCTTTCTTCGGAGTCAATAAACCATATTGTGTTAAACTTTCACGCTTTAGTGACTTCAGTTTTGCAGCAATATTTATAAGCTGAAATACGACAAATGTAAAATGTAAATAAGCATTTGTTACATTTAAAAGATAATTTAAATTTGAACAGATTTCTGTGTTTTTAATTTCGCTGATGAATATAAACATAGTTCAGCTACATTTGTATCAGTGTTGTTGGGTTTTTAACCCTTTAACACCCATAAGTAAACTTATATTTTCTTTTCAAATTCACAGGTTGTATTGTGTTGTTTTATGTAAAAAAAAAAATAAAAAAAAAATAAAAAAATAAAAATAAAAAACAAACTCTATCAAAAGTAAATTAATCTACGATAAAAATAAATAATTGAATAAATAAGAATAGTTTTCATTAACTAGAAAAAAAAGAGGATTTCTAATAACGTATGTTCAATTTATGTAAAATAAACAACTTATATATCGAACATTAACTTTTGAAATTTATTTACCTTTGTTTCTTTGAAATATTAAGTATGAAATTATACCTATCTTTTCGCCTTGAAATATTTGAAGAGGAACTATTTCTTAAATTTCTTCAAATATTTATTGCTAAAAAGGAATCGTTAGTTCATGTAGTTTTAATTTCAAAAGACACCACAATACAAAATTTCACACACAACAAAATACCTTATATCAATCTATTTATTTTCAAATATGTAAACCAAAAATAAAAAAGCAGAAAATTTCCCCATTCAATTTACTTTTTTCGATTGGTGCTTTTGTTACTTTCTTTAAAAAGTAACATTTCTGAAGTTTTCTCCAGAGTCAGTAAACCATATTGTGTTAAACTTTCACGCTTTAGTAACTTCAGTTATACAACAATATTTATAAGCGGAAATATGGCAATCGGTGTAAAATGTAAATAAGCATTCGTTATATTTAAACGAGAATTTAAATCTGAACAGATTTCTGATTTTTTATTTTTTCTGATGAATATAAACAAAGCTCAGTTGTATTTACATCAATGGTGTTGGATTTTTAACCCTTTAACACCCATAAGTAAACTTATATTTTCTTTTCAAATTCATAGGTTGTATTGTGTAGTTTTCAGTAAAAAAAAAAAAAAAAAAAAAAAAAAAAAAAAAAAAAAGAGTAATGAAAAACAAACCCCAACAAAAGTAAATTAATCCACGATATTTTTTTCCCTTTAAGAATAGTTTTCGCTTATTAGAAAAAAAGGTGATTTCCAATTACGTCTGTTCAATTTATTTCAAATATACAACTTTAAATATATTGAACATCAACTTTTGAAATCTATTTATCTTTCCTTCTTTGAAATCTCAAGTATACAATTATATCTATCTTTTCGTCTTCAAATAATTGAAGAGAACCTGTTTCTTTAACATATTCAAATATTTATTGCTAAAAATTAATCGTCAGTTTATGTACTTTTAATTTCAAGAGACATCACTATACAAAATTTCACGCACAACAAAATATCCTTATATCAATCTATTTATTTTCAAATACGTAAACCAAAAATAAAAAAAGTGAAAAATTTCCCATTCACTTTACTCTTTTCGACTGGTGATTAATCTTTTCAATCACTTTCCTTAAAAAGTAACATTTCTTATGTTTTCTCCATAGTCAGTAAGCCGTATTCTGTTAAACTTTCATACTTTAATAACGCTAGTTTTGCAACAATATTTATAAGCTGAAATACGACAATCATTGTAAAATGTAAGTAAGCATTGGTTACACTTAAAAGAGGATTTAAATCTGAACAGATTTCTGCGTTTATATTTTTGCTGATGTATAGAGACATAGCTAAGTTGCATTTATATCAATGGTGTTGTATTTTGAACGCTCCAACGCCTATTAGCCCAGTGGTAGGGGAGGAAAATAAGGCCGAATTCGGAATTAATTAGGGGACAGCTAGAAATTGTTTTAATCCATTTAGTTTAGGTCTAGAATGAATATGCTAAGATTTCCCCCTCGTACTAGGTGAGAGTTAGGAAATATGTATAGATTTATAGTCAAAAAACACGTTTTTTTTGCATACCATAACAATATCTCAAAACAACTAACTCTGTCAAAAACATTGTCAATACAAATGTTGTAGAGCTTAAACTTCTGAGTAAAATGAGTACCGACACTTAATATTTTTGTTGAACATTAAGGTCACAATTCTACTTTAAGTTTTTTAAAGTTTTAGACCCGTGCTCAGGGAGTTGAACTCAGAATTAATTTGGAGAAAACTGGAAATTGTTTTAATCCCTTCAGTTTAGGTCTAAAATGATCGTACTATGTTTTCTTCCTCGTACTTGGGTGAATGTTAGAAAGTATGTACATATTTATTTTCGAAAAACACGTTTTTTTTTTTTTTTTAATTATCTTAACAATATCTCAAAACAGCTAACTCTATAAAAAATATTGTCAATACAAATGTTGTAGAGCTTAAAATTCTGAATAAAATGAGTACCATCATTAATATTTTTGTTCATCATTAAGGTCGCAATTCTATTTAAAAAAATTTAAAATCGAGAGCTTGAAGCCAGGAGAGACCAAGTTAACTTAACACTATCTCAAAATTGCGGTCTTAATATTGAACAAAAATATTAAGTGTAAGTACTCATTTTATTCAGAATTCTTGATTCTACAACTTTTGTACTGACAATGTTTTTGATAGAGTTAGCTGTTTTGAGACATTGTTAAGTTAACTTGGTCTCTCCTGGCTTCAAGCTCTTGATTAGCGATTAAGGCAAAATTTTGAAATAGAATTGCGACCACAATGTTGAACAAAAATATTAATGATGGTACTCATTTTATTCAGAATTTTAAGCTCTACAACATTTGTGTTGACAATATTTTTTATAGAGTTAGCTGTTTTGAGATATTGTTAATGTAATTACAAAAAACGTGTTTTTCGAAAATAAATATGTACATATTTTCTAACATTCACCCAATTACGAGGAATAAACATAGTACGTTCATTTTAGGCCTAAATTGAAGGGATGATTAAAACAATTTCCAGTTTTCTCCAAATTAATTCTGAGTTCAACCCCCTGAGCACGGGTCAAAAATTTTAAAGTAGAATTGTGACCTTAATGTTAAAAAAAAATATTAAGTGTAGGTACTCATTTTACTCAGAATTTTAAGCTCTACAACATTTACATTGACAATGTTTTTGACAGAGTTAGCTGTTTTGATATATTGTTAGGGTATGCAAAAAAAACGTGTTTTTTGACTATAAATCTATACATATTTCCTAACACTCACCGAGTACGAGGGGGAAAACATAGCATATTCATTCTAGACCTAAACAGAAGGGATTAAAACAATTTCCAGCTTTCCCCTAATTAATCCCGAATTCAACTCCGTAACCACTGGGCTATATATGTAAACTTATATTTCTTTCTAATTTGATAGCTCGTATTGCTTTCACAAAAAAAAAGTAATAAAAAATTAATTTTATCAAAAAGTACAGAGTGTCCATAATTAAACGACCCTACTTTAAAATTGTCTACAGACGAAACTATTGTTCATAAAATTATGAAATTTTGTAAAAGACATAATAAAGTGATGGGAATTTGCTTAAGCAAAAAAAAAACAATTCAAAATTTTAGCCATTAGAGGGCGTTTTATCGTGAATTAACACATTTAGCCTGCATTTCCCATACAGAAATTTCATTTATTAACTTTACCAGATCTTAAAGACAGCATTTCACTACATATTCTTTGCATTTCCCATATCACACTGTGGTCAACTGTGGAACTTGCTATCTTACGATTCGAAATTTTATCTTAAAAGGATGAAGGTCATGTGGAACATTTTTGATCGTAATAAAATTTGTAAACTATCGTAAATGTATGCTAAATGCGTAATTCATTAAAAAACGTCCTCTGGTGACGAAATTTTAAACTAATTTTTTTTTCAAGCAAATTCCCACAACTGTATTATGTCCTCCACAACATTTCATAACATTCGAAAAAATAGTTCCGTCTATAGACAACTTTAAAATAGGGTGTTTAATTATGGACACATTGTACGTATAAGGCTAATAATTCGGACTGTCACCTGTAGGTGAGACGCACATTCAAGATCGCATCACTCTAACAAAAATTAATCAAATATTTAAAATTTTACAAATATCAATTCAACATTTAGTTAACTTCAACATTCAGGTAGAAAAAAAAATATTAGGCTTACTGATTTTCGGACATTTTTATCCAAAAAGAAAGAAAACCAATTATAGTCGTTGCTTGTTTGCAGGCACAAAATTTCGGAAGGTTATAGTATCAAATCAAACTAGTTGGATGTGCCAATCCCAAAACTTTCTTCTATCTCGCATATTTTTATATTTCAAAACGTTGTTACAAACGTCAATATTTCATTTTTATTAGTTTAATATTATATCAACTTTGACTTTCATCTTAAATATCTGTTTCAGTCAATTAATCGGAGTAAAAACGAGTTAATCTCGATCATAATATTTATTAAAATCAAACGTTTTTCGTTATTCTGTTGTATAGCAGCTGTTCGCGAATAATCGGCTTATCAGGATGAGAAGTTCCCGTCGATTCATGAGCCGCCGTCGGTGTACAATAGAACTACGAAAAATCAAGAAAATTACACAAAAATCGCTATTATAGAGCCCGCTTTTTGCGGAATATTTCCAAATTCTAAGAGGGCCTTCTTGCCTTCACCATAGACTAACACAAAAAATTTGGTTCAATTCTATACATAACTTCATACACTCTTCAATGGTACAATATTCAAAATACCACAAAAATTGCTATTATAGCGCCTCTATCGACGGATTTTTTCCAAATTAAGGGAGGACCTTTTTGCTATATACATAAACTTAAAAAAAAAATTGGTTAAATTCTGTGCATAACTTCATACACTTTTCGATAGTACAATATTCAAAATGCCACAAAAATTGTTACTACAGCATCCCCTACTGGCGGATTTTTCCCAAATTAAGGGAGGGCCTGCTTGCCACAGGTAAAAACTTAAAAAAAAAAAATGGTTCAATTCTATGCATAACTTCATACTCTTTTAGGTGGTACAATATTCAAAATGCCGCAAAAATCGTTATTACAACGCCTCCTACCGGCGGATTTTTTCCAACCTAAGGGAGGACCTGCTTTCCATAGCCAAAAACTTTTTAAAAACTTTTGCTTCAATTCTATGCATAACTTCATACACTTTTCGATGATACATTGGCGGCACACGGGCAGACAGACATTTTCTATAAACATGTTTTTTAAGATCTCTAACCCATGCAACGTTTAAATCCGTCAAAAACCAGAAGTCGAAAAAAATTTCGATTACAATACTTCCTTCTATTGAAGATAGAAGAAAGTAAAAATTCGAGATACGTGGTACATTTTTCTATCCTTACGTAAACTAGTCTAGATCTCAACAAAACCCCACGGTACATATTCACTTAAAATCTAAGCCCTCAAAATCTAAGATCATTTGAAAGACATATCGGTCCTTAAAATCTATCAAAGCCCTTAAAAATCTAAGATCATTTGAAAGACGTATCGGCAGTAGGTAGAGCTCTCTGTATATAGGAAATTTTTTATTGTTTCTACCAGTGTCTCTAATCTATAACCTTCAGGATAAATTTCATGATTTAAGGTAAATTCTTTTGAAAGATGCATCAAATTCAAGATAAAATCCTCTGAAAGACGTGTCAGATTGAGAATAAATTCTTTTAAAAGACGTGTCATATTCAGTATAAATTCCTTTGAAAGACATGTCACCTGCAGGTGCAGGCAGGGCTTGCTGTATATAAAAACAATTTTATCACCCCTATCAGTATTCCTAATAAACTTTAGAATAAATTTCATAATTCAAGATAAATTCCTTTGACAGACGAGTCAAAATCAGGATAAATTTGTTTGAAAGGAGGGTTGAATTCAGAATAAAATCCTTTGGAAGACATGTCACCTCCAGGCAGGGCTCGTAGTATGTAGGAAATTTTTTTTGTTTATACCAGTATCCCTAGTAATCATCAGGATAATTATGAACATTCAGGATAAATTCCTTTGGAAGACGTGTCTCCCGTAGGCATGACTTACGTTATATAAGAAAAAATCCCCTATTAGTATCCTAAGGAATAATCTACACGATAAATTTTATCAACATATGCAATAGAAATGTATTAAGAAGCCAATTTTACCAAATTAGTGCTAGGAACAATAAAATGAATGAAATAAATTATTATCGGAAATGTGAATGACATAGAAGATTATTTTTACAGGAA
This sequence comes from Maratus speciosus, assembly GCA_963932465.1. NCBI lineage: Eukaryota > Metazoa > Arthropoda > Arachnida > Araneae > Salticidae > Maratus > Maratus speciosus. The sequence goes on from OZ010798.1 coordinate 428,003,965, forward strand.
AATATTTTTCAAGAAGTAAAAAATTAAGCTATATGGAATATCTAAAATTAAGGATTTGAAATAATTATGCAATTTTACTCCTTTATTTTATAAATGTAATCCTGATGTTTAAAATGCAATATCCAATAAATATATACAAATGTTTATCGTTAAATAATGATAACTTATTTCTTTTCTTTAGTTTAAAGAAAAAATCGCAGCACAAAATTTCAAACAAAACAAAATGTCTTTATATCGATCTATTTAATTTAAAATATGCAAAATTATTCAACAAAAATAGAAGAGCTGAAAAATTTCGCTTTCAGCTTATACTTTTCGATTGTTATGTTTAGTACTTTCTTTAAAAATAACTTGGAAATTTTCTCCTTCACCACTAAATTACATTTTTTGCAGCAAATAAACTTTCGCGCTCTTTCGACATTAGTTTTGTAAAAATATTTATAAACAGAAATATGACAATCGTTGTAATATGTAAATAAACATTCTTCACAAACAAAACAAATAAATAAATAAAACTGAAATCTGAAAATCTAAACATCTGAATAGGTTTTTTTGTTTCACGAATTACAGAGGTTATTCACACATTATTCTAACAATTTTGACGTTCTGTTTGATTCAAATTCAAATGGAAAAAATGAGTCTATATGACATCAATTCCGAATGGCGTTTAATTATCGTCTTCATCATATTAAAAATATTTTTTGCTTTAAAATGTCGCTGGAAAATACACAACAGGGTGGGCCGAAAAAACTTTTTTTCTATTTTCGATGATGGGTAGTGAGGAATTTTGCTACTGGTGGCATTAAGTTTACATAAAAAGTTTGAGATTTTCGGACAATTCTTTCATTTTCCGCAAATGGCTTGGATTTTTGCTCAAAAGCTGATTTTTGAACTTTTTTAGCAAAAATTTTAAAAATGTTAAATTAAATTTATTTTCTCTGAATTTACTTGAAATGCCATGTTTAGTGCAAAATGTTTAAATAAGCTCTGATTATCGATTACTTATTTGTTATGTGTATTTTGAATTAGGAGATTTTTATAGCCTTTTCGGGTGTATGAGCAAAAATTGTAAGTATTGTTTGATTCGTTCGTCGGTTTCTCTCTTTTGTGTTTATTATGTTCCTCGATCTTCCTTCGGTTTTTCGATTCGTACAGAGTCACATATTTGAATGCCGGAACACAGCATGTCTTGACAGCAGTTCTGGAAGGAGAGGAGAATGCGGAGAGTAAACCAATGAAAACGCAATCAGTCATCATGAGGATGAGGGAGGATATAGGAGATGGCATGTACTGCGAGATGGGATGTTAATTATTTTTCTGCTCTAAAATACAGCTATTGTCAGAAGATTCAAAAAGTGGGAACTTTGAAGCAGGCAGTTCGTCTTAATCAGAATTTGAACCAGGGCTTTCAAAAGTAGACACTCTCAAACGCATATCCCTTTACCACACAGCGTTTGCCGCATTTAGAACTGGTATATCATATAGGTAAATTGTATTAAGAGCTTCATATGTACTTCAAAATGCAGGAATTGTGACAACCAGGAATAAGGACCTCGTCATTGAAAAAGACTTGGTCAGGAGACAGAAACGGAACTTGAAAAGAAGATATAGGAGAAGGAATATCTTGGAGGATGAAAAATTACAACCATATTTTTTTATGGTAGAAATAATAACACGATCTTCATAGAAAAAAGGGAACAAGCGGCACCGTCGAGAGGAATATGAAGCACATATCTCTAAGGGCGTGCGAAAATGTACGTGTCCATTTCTACGACCCTATTCATGTTCCATGGACATCAATAATACAAAAGGCTGAAGATTTGAGTACTCTATTAATCTAGCTCCGTTTCAGTTGGTAAAGGTCTTAGGTCAAGTGGTTCTAACATCTAGTTTAGACAGTTGATATCGCTGTTAGAGTGGAAGATCGTTCGTATGAAGAATACATGTCAAATGTTGCAGTTCCCTTCTTGATTTTTTCCAAAGCAGACTTTATTCTGGCTTAGAAAATTAATATATAATGATTTTGCTATTTATCCGCGCGGTGACCAGAAGCAAGTGTCAAGTGATCCAAATATTCCAAATCATGTTCAGATAACATGGTGATATTTGTTTCGTCTTTCTATGTTTCGTCTATGACGATCGTTTTATTTTTTTCTGCTTCAAAAAAGATGCTTGTAATTTTTATTCCTTCAAGATCTTCCTCCTCCTGTATCTTCTTTCCAAGTTTCTTTTTCTGCCGCGTGACCAAGTCTTTATCGATTACGAGATCCTGATTCTCTGTTGTCACAATTCCCTCAATTTTTGCTCACTTATACGCGAAAAAGCCATAAAAGTCACCTAATTCAAAATGCATATAACTATTAAATAATACATAATCAAAGCTTATTTAAATATTTCGTACACTAACCATGGCATTTCATGTAAATTCAGCTAAAATAACTTAATTTTAACATTTTTTAAATTTTTGCTAAAAAAGTTCAAAAATCAGCATATGAGCAAAACTTCAAGCCATTTGAAGCGAATAAAGGAATTGGCCGAAAAATCTCAATTTTTTTGTGTGAACTTAGTGCCACCAGTGGCAACTTTTCCGCACTACTTATCATGAAAAATCGAAAAAAAGTTTTCTTCGGCCCACCCTAATACACAATGAATCGATGTCTATCTATTTGCACTTTCCGAAGATAAATATTCTTATTCGATTATAAAAAAAAGGTGTGACAAGCATGGTTTTAATATTTCTACATGTAAAATAAGTGACATAATTAATAAATAAGGAAAGAAACGTCAAATGACATCATTTGACTTGGGAAGAGATGGAACCTGCATCTCAACAAAGGTAGAGTTGTGAAAAAGAAAAAGTAAACACCCCCTACTAACTGTGCAACTAATTATAATAGAAGAAAGTTACTGGTACCAAACGATTGAAAATAAAGTCTACTTTTAAATGATGTATATAAAATATGCTGAGGGGGCCATCTACAAATCAAAACCGGACCAAACTTTGTTTTTTTTTCAATAGCAACAGCTAATTTTGACAACATATTTTAAATCTTTGGTTCAAACTATGCCCAGAAACAAAATTTTTAAGCCATTTGGATGATAAGTTTTTGAATTATAAACATTAAAAATTTAGAGCTTCTAATCTTAAATTACATTTTCATATTTTTATTAATATCTCCATCTTAAATTACATTTTCATATTTTTATTAATATCTCCATCTTAAATTACATTTTCATATTTTTATTAATATCTCCTGAAACTATAATCCTAATGTGATAATTTTTGTGTGGTTATAATACTAAAAATCCCAAACATAAATACATCAAATTTTTTATTTTAAAAATTTTACAATATGAATTATGAAATTAATATTCGAAACAAAAAAATGAATTGCAACTTGCAATTTTTTTGATAGATTTATATTTATTATGTCTCACTTTATGCAAATTCTCAATTTCAATTTTTTCTTCCAAGTAGTTTTCGAATTAGGATTAAAAAATGACAAAATTATGGTTTAAGGGGCCGTCTATGACGTGTAGAAAAGAATAATTTAAAAAATATATATATATTACTCAATTTATTGAAACATTAGGGCTGGAAATAGTCAAATTACATTAAGCGAGTGAAATGGAAATATTTGCAAGAAATAATGCAATTATAGAAGTGACATAGTCATTCTGCAGAATTTCAACAATCGAGTACCGAACTTCAATTTGGATACAGCCCTTAAAATAGGCTCATTTAAAATAATTAATTTCTCTGAAACTAATCGTACGAATTTCATGAAAATTTGGATTTAGGCTAATTGAAGTATGTCGAATTCATTTATGGTGTCAAAATTGGGTATAACTATAGAAAAAAAAACACAGTTTGGATTCGTTTTTACATCTAAATGCCCTCCTAAGAAAATTTTATATACATAATTTATAAATATAGACTTTATTTCCAATCCTTTGGTAAATGTAACTTTCTTCTACACAGATTTGTTGCAGAATTAGCAGGGGGCGTTTACTTTTTTCCCCCACGACTACACATACAGAGGAGAGACCTAAAAGACTGATTCTGGGAAAACAATGTAAGTTTTGCCAGAGGTTTTATGGTTATTTCTTAATTCTCTTATAACGGAAAACTTAAAATAACAGAAGTAGAAAACAAAAATATCAAAATTAACTCGGATTTGGACAATGTCATAACATAATCTTACTTGGTAGCTTATTTCGAGCCTTTTTTTTTCATTTTTGTTTGCCTATTGGAAAGACGCGTTTAGTACAATTTAGGGATACCCCATAAAGAAACCGTTCAAATTCCAAATACTCATGTGTGATGTACACCCCGATTTTTAAATATATTTTGAAATGAAAAAAACCTCATATCATGCGCAGAAAAATACAGAAACTTTTTTGCCCCCGGAACGGTATGCTATTTCTTTATCCCAGCTTATTTTGTCTCCAAAAAATAACGTTACCTTACAGAAGCTACAGCAGATAAACAAAGCAGATATATCATTGTACAATGAAATGCTCTACAGCAATTTTTTTAATTTCTAAGCATCGCACATTTTCAATGTTTATACCGTCGTATTGGGGAAAAAAAGTATTTTTAAATGCAACTTCTTTGAAAAGTGTATCTCCATTTATTTTTGAAATATTAATTTTTTGTAGTTTTTAGCACCATTTGTTTAATTTTGGCAACTCAAGTACTCCATTTATATAGAAAGTAAAGGGAATATAGTTTAAAAATAGTAATTACATCTTTTTGTTGTCATTTTCTCATAACAACCGAAAGAAAATGTAATTAAAATACGTGCTATTTTGAAAAAAATATAAACGAATAATTTCTACGAATAATAAAACATGGAGCTATTATATACTATATTTAATTTTAAGCAACTGTAGACCCTTTCAGTGTGACGTCAGTCATGATGTTTTGGTTGGAAACTGACTCCAAACAAATGGTTGCTATGCGTCATTTCTTTTTAAATATAAATCGTGGAAAATGTTACCAGTACATATCAAGTATTAAAACACTTAGATGTGAGATATAGATATAATATATAGCTGCAACACAAACAAAATAGAAAATACAACATACCAACCGTTTGTTTGGAGTCAGTTTCCAACGAAAACGTCATGACTGACGTCACGACTGAAATCGTCTATATTAATGTTACAAACAAATGAATGCCTATGAATCATTAGATAGCCGTTTTTTTCTCCAGTTTCTTTAATGACGGTATCTTTTTGCTGCATTTGTGTATTATTTTGAGATAGTGACATCCTATCCATGCTTTACTGTAGATGTTTAACAGTGGATCGTAAATGTGGAATTCTTAAGCGGATGCGAAAGACGTCATTTTACATAAAATGAAAGTTTGTGCTTTAAGTCTTAAAATTGAAATAGGTTTTGTACCATTTATATATACATATATTTTTTTTTTCATCGGGGACGACACTAAATTCTAAAAAAAGCAGAATTCCTGTTTTCTAGTTATTATATTACTATATTTTAATAATTTTTTCTGATATTCTCCTCCTATGTCTATAAAAGTTATTTTGAAAAACAAATCACAAACTTTTCATATGAGTTGTACAATATTTATAAATTGCAGACATGCAATATGTTTCGTTGAAGTTTAATGAATTTTCGTTAAATGTCAAAGGAAAATAGAAAATGGGCTTCTTTGTTATAACAATGATTCTGCCGATGCAACTAAAATATAATGAATCCTGAGTCATTGTTGTGAATAGCTATACTATGAATGTGATTTACAAGAAAACAGAGCAAGTTGAAGTTTTCAATAATATTATAATTAATTTGCTCAATATTTATTAAATTTCATAGTATTAGAAGACATATCTCATCAGAACAATATAAATTATTTCAAGTTAATAAAAGACGAGTTTAACTGACAGAAAAGAGAACAGTAACGACTAGTTATTCAGAATTTCAATTACAAAGTTTTATTGTATTTTTTATCTTTTAAACTTTTGTACAACCAGGAAAACTTTTAGACAGAAAAAAAATTTTATTAATAGATTTTATTAAACTTTATATAAACACAAAATGTACTTTTTAATGAGTAAAAGCCGTACATACATGATACAATTTAACTAGTATCATATAAACATGTAGATCTTAAGCAACAGCGTACGCACATTAAGTAACTCAATGAAGAAATCATGGTTTTTGCAGTCGTAAAACCGTGATGGAAGAGTGGAAGGTCAGGCTGTCGTCCATTGGAATGTTTTCCGAAGCATAATAATCGAAGTCTTTAGATGCATCAAAATGTTTATTATTCGACCATATATTGCACCAAATTCCACTAGTTCTATGTGATCCATGTGCGGGCAGTTGGTACGTCGTAAAATGTACCACTAGATGTCACGTATTAGAACAAATGACGAAGATTCAGGAAAAAAGCTCTCAAAGTGGCGTGGTTTAATTAAGCAACTCAATAATCGTAAAAATCTCCCTCTCCTAGCCCATGCAACGGGTTATATACTTGCGAAAACTACATGCGTATGAATAGAATACACGATAAATGACAAATCCCGTACAAGTAGCCGTAAGGACGCGATAAGAGCAGAATACGATAGGACTAGCTCCAGGGGGAAGGGGGAAAGGCACGCGTGACAACGATGCGATCTATTTAGCCTCGGCGTCAGAATTATTACGCAAACAAATGCTGGGGCGAAGCTTGCAAAGAATTGTGGAAAAAGAACATCATCGAACAATGCTATTAAAAACATTCGAAAGAAAAAGAATTTAGTTTTAGAATAAAATTAAAAAAGTAATTTAATGGGTTTTATAAGATGAAGCGAATGGATTAAGATTTTTAGGCTAATAAAAGAATACGCAGGTTTAAATGCATGAAATAAAAGACAAAAGATATTAAGATATTATTAAAGATAGGTAGAAAAGAAAAAATGTTAAGAATTTGGAATAGTTTTACTAAAATAAAAGTGCGAAAATTTTTATTATTACATACATGTGTTACATTATTATTTATTTTTATTTGGTGTTTATATTACTATATTTTAATAACTTTTCTGATAGTCTCCTCTTGTGTCAATAAACGTTATTTTGAAAACAAATAAAATCACAAAGTTTTCATAATACTTGTATAATATTTGTAAATTGCAGAAATGCACTATGTTTCGTTGAAGTTTAATGAATTTCCTTTAAATGTCAGAGGACAATCGAAAATGGGCTTCTTTGTTATAACAATGATTCTGCAGATGCATCTAAAATATAATGAATCATGCGTCATTGTTGTGCATCGTTGTGCTATGAATGTGGTTTACAAGTAAACAGAACAAATTGAAGTTTTCAATAATAATGTAATCGATTTGCTCAATATTCACTAAATTTCATAGTACTAGAAAACAATCATCAAATATCAGAAGTAACAATATAAATTAATTCAAGTTATTAAAAGACTTGAGTTTAACTGGTGGAAAAGAGAATAGCAACGGCTAGTTATTCAGAATTTCAATTACAAAGTTTTTATTGTATTTTTTATCTTTTAAACTTCTGTACAAGCAGGAAGTTATTTAGTCAAGAAAAAAAAATATTAATGGATTTTATTAAACTTTAAATGAGCACAAAATGTATTTTTTAATGAGTAAAAGCCACATATATATGTGTTACAATATTGTTTATTTTTATTTAGTGTTTATATTACTATATTTTAATAACTTTTCTGATAACCTCCTCTTGTGTCAATAAACGAAACGTTATTTTGACAACAAATAAAATCGCAAAGTTTTCATAAGACTTGTATAATATTTTTAAATTGCAGAACTGCACTATGTTTCGTTGAAGTTTGACGAATTTCCTTTAAATGTCAAAGGATAATCGAAAATGGGCTTCTTTGTTATAACAATGATTCTGCAGATGCATCTAAAATATAATAAATCCTGTGTCATTGTTGTGCATCCCTGTGCTATGAATGTGATTTACAAGAAAACAGAACAAATTGAAGTTTTTAATAATAATGCAATCCATTTGCTCAATATTCGCTAAATTTCATAGTACTAGAAGACATATGACATCAGAAGTAACAATATAAAGTAGTTCAAGTTATTAAAAGACTTGAGTTTAACTGATGGAAAAGAGAATAGCAACGGCTAGTTATTCAGAATTTCAATTACAAAGTTTTTTTTTTTTTTGTATTTTTTATCTTTTAAACTTCTGTACAAGCAGGAATATTTTTAGTCAGGAAAAAAATGTTGTTAATGTATTTTACTAAACTTTAAATGAGCACAAAATGTACTTTTTAATGAGTAAAAGCCACACATATATGTGTTACGTTATTGTTTATTTTTATTTGGTGTTTATAGTACTATATTTTAATAACTTTTCTGATAGTCTCCTCTTGTGCCAATAAACGTTATTTTGAAAACAAATAAAATCACGAAGTTTTCATAGACTTGTATAATATTTGTAAATTGCAGAAATGCACTTTGTTTCGTTGAAGTTTAATGAATATTCCTTAAATGTCAAAGGATAATCTAAAATGGGCTTCTTTGTTATAACAATGATTCTGCAGATGCATCTGAAATATAATGAATCCTGAGTCATTGTTGTGCACCGCTGTGCTATGAATGTGGTTTACAAGAAAACAGAACAAATTGAAGTTTTCAATAATAATGTAGTCGATTTGCTCAATATTCACTAAATTTAATAGTACTAGAGGACATATGACACCAGAAGTAACAATATAAATTAGTTCAAGTTATTAAAAGACTTGTTTAACTGATAGAAAAGAGAAGAGAAATGCTTGATAGTCAGAATTTCAATTACAAAGTTTTATTGTAATTTTAATCTTTTAACTTCTGTACAACAAGGAAGTTTTATTCAGAATTTTTTTTTATTCATAGCTTTTATTAAACATTATTTAAGTATAAAATGTACTTTTTAATTAGCTAATGTTAGACATATACACTATTATTATTATTATATTTAGTGCTTATATTATTACAATATGTTTTAATAACTTATCTGATATTCTGCTCTTCTATCAATAAACGTTATTTCAAAAAGATAATCACAAAGTTTCCATAAGAGTTGTACAATATTTATAAATTGCAGAAGTACATTATGTTCTCTTGAAGTTTATTAATTTTCTTGAAATGTCAAAGGAAAGTCGAAAATGGTCTTCTTTGTTGTAACAATAATTCTGCCTATATTCAACAGAAATATAATGAATCCTGTGTCATTTCTGAAAATCGCTATGTTATTAAACTGAAATATAATGAACTTAATCTTACACTATGTGCAAAATTACTTAAAAGATGAGACAGTATTTAAAAATGTTAAATTACTTTAATACATTAGTACTTTCAACTATAAAAACATAGTCTTTGTCAGAGGAAAATAAGAAATACAACAATTATTAACATCTATTTTTTTTTCTAATTTAAAAAAAAAAAAAAAATTAGACGTTAATAACTGTTGTATTTCTTAAAAATGGTAAATTTCTTTAATACCTTAGTACTTTCAACTACACTGCTCAAAACAATTAAATGATATTTGAAGTTTTATATAAAATAAAGATATAAACGAAATATTTTTTGCCGAAAATAGAAGAAGAGAATCACAAATGCAAATTTTTCTGGTTTTCAAACTGTGGAGTATGCAAATTTTGAGTTCGACGTCAAAAACGTCGCTTCAGCGGCAGCGAATGAAATTTGACTTTCAACTGGATAAAAGGGAATGAAGACAAGGATGATCGGCATTCAGTGATTGCTTTGTTTCGATGAGTACGATGTCTCAGCAAAGTCATTTGACAGATTCAGAAGCTTTGAGAATTGTTGGTAGGTTAGAAGGGGGCCAAACTCAAGCCGAAGTAGCGCAAGCCATTGGAGTGTCACAAAGTGTCATTTCCAGGATCTGGAACCGTTTTTTGGAGAGTGGATGTGCAGGCCGAAGACCAGGGCAAAGTCGTAGACGGGCAACAACGCCCAATGAAGATCGGTATTTAGCGTTAACAGCTCGGAGACACCGAACCATGAACGCTACTCTTCTCCAACAACACCTTCGCTCGGCTACAGGCACCACGATTTCAACTCAGAGTGTCCGAAACCGGCTCCATGCTGTAGGTCTGTATGCTCGCCGACCGATGGTATGTGTTAGATTAACATCAAGGCATCGTCGCGACCGCAGGGAGTGGGCAACCGAGCATGTCAACTGGAGGAGAAATGAATGGAGCAATATTCTGTTTTCTGACGAGCCCCGTTTTTCTGTGCATCCGGATAATAGGCGTATTTTCATCTGGAGGGACCGTGGCAGTAGGAATAATCCTGCGTTCGTGCACGAAAGTGTCAGATTTGACGGTGGAGGAGTGTTGGTGTATGGTGGCATCTCCATTGACGGGCGCACTGACCTCTACATCATTCGATATGCAGCTCTGACTGGTCGCCGATATAGGGATGAGATCCTCAGACCTATTGTAGTCCCTTACGCTGCAGCAATCGGAGATAACTTCATTTTAATGGACGATAACTGCAGGCCACATCGTGCAAACCTGGTGGAGGATTTCCTTTTCGAGGAAGGAATCGTTCGAATGGAATGGCCAGCGTGTTCTCCAGACATGAATCCAATCGAGCACGTTTGGGACGCTCTAGGAAGACGAGTTTCTGGCCGCCAACAACCCCCACAAACTCTCCAAGAACTGGAAAGAGCTCTTCTGGAAGAGTGGGGCAGAATACCCCAACTCGTCATTAATAGCCTCATTGAGTCCATGCCTCAAAGGTGTTCAACGTTGCTGGCCGCCCGTGGAAACCATACCCCCTACTGAAAATGATTTTCTTTGAAGAAAACACCTTTTCTTATTCTTTTTTTCTCATATGCACAAATTGTGTTTTTTTCCTTTAGTACACAAATGCGCAATAAAATGCATTTTTTTTCTGCCAAACATGTGTAATTTATTCTCATATAACCTACTATGTCTGTCGACCATGTATCAATCAGCTAAACAGTTTACCAGATACAAAATCCACCTAAAACTGCAATATCCTTTAATTGTTTTGAGCAGTGTATAAAAACACAGTCTTCGTCAGAGGAAAATAAGAACTACAACAGCTATTAACGTCTACTTTTTTTTTTCTACGTTTTTTTTTTTTTTTTTTTTGTAAAAAAATTAGACGTCAATAACTGTTGTATTTCTTATTTTCCTCTGACGAAGACTATGTTTGTATAGTTGAAAGTACTGAGGTATTAAAGTAATTTAACATTTTTAAAAGGGGCATTCTCACAATCTTTTGACTTTTGGAAAAAAAAAATCTGACAAAATTAAACTTGCTAAAATAACATTTTAATCTGATAGACGAATGCCTTAATGATTCAAAATTAAGAAAAAATGGTCAGCAGCGAAAATTTTTTTATTTAACTGAGGTTCAAGTTAAACTTGCGAGTTTAATTTTCCTTATCATTTTACCACTATAACTTTCTATTTTCTTCTAAATTTTTACTTATAATGAATTTCCATTGTACCCACAGGACATTCAAATAAGAAATAATAACAATGTAGTACTTTTAATACAGAATTTTTGTATAACATTGTCTTAAAGGGGTGTTAAAGAAGGGACGGTAAGGTAAAAAAAGGGGATGATATTGGAAAAAAGGGACGAAATGGTAAAAATGGGGACGGTAAGGAAAATTACCACCTATTTTTAGGAAAATCATGTTAAGACTAAGTGATAGCCACAATGTTTATTGATTTTTAGAAACAGTTGTTAACATTGGATTAATTTTTTTTTTTTTTTTTTTAATTTACCTCGAAAAGTGCAGGAATAAACCTTGGGGACAGTGAGGTAAAAAAAGGGGATGGTATTGGAAAAAAGGGACGAAATGGTAAAAATGGGGACGGTAAGGAAAATTACCACCTATTTTTAGGAAAATCATGTTAAGACTAAGTGATAGCCACAATGTTTATTGATTTTTAGAAACAGTTGTTAACATTGGATTAAATTTTTTTTTTTTTTTAATTTACCTCGAAAAGTGCAGGAATAAACCTTGGGGACGGTGAGACTACCAATAAAGCCACTATGCTTGAAATTGATATTTAAATGCTGATTTAAATTCTACAGTAAATTTCCTGCCAAAGAATTTTAGACATTCTTTCTCTAGCGTACCTCGGCATGAGAAAAAAACTTGAAAAAAATTCTGTGGCTGCATCTGAAATGATTTTCTGTATAATTTTAGAAGAGGGATGGTAAAGAATCTAAAACCCAGGACAGAGTTAAAAAAATAATAACAACCCTAAAAATGTGTGCAGGTTAATTTTTAGCTACATATTTATATAAAACAATAGTTACAGTTTCAGAGAAAATTACATCGAATTATTTTTATTGAAACAATTTTATCCAGACAGCTCCAAACTTAAAAATCAACACCAAGGACACGGGAGGGTATAGGAGTTTTCCAGGTGTTTGGACCCCCAACATCATCCAAAACTTATTTATCTCGTTAATATTGTTATGCAATCATGCTATGGTATGTTCCCCAGTATATGAAATTAAAAAAAAAACACAAGAAAGTGTATTAAAATAAAAATTATTATTCAGGGACATGAAAGTCAAAAGATTGTGAGAATGCCCCAAATACAGTCTCATCTTTTAAGTAATTTTGCACATAGTGTAAGTTTAAGTTTTGCTTTTAAAGATGAATTAAACATGTCTATTTTTTATTTACTAAAATATAATGAGTCATTGTTGTGCATCACTATGCTGTGAATGGAGTTTACAAGGAAACAGAACGAATTGAAGTTTCCAATAATAGTACGATTGATTTGCTCAATATTTATATCCCACTACTTATAGAAAAATTCTCAGAAGAAAAATGTTAAAAAATTCAAGAATACGTGAAATCATGAAATTAAAAAACGATGTTTTATAGACGATCGAATTCGATAAATTTGGATGTTATGGACACGTTCTGAGAATACATCACCTACCTAAAGTTCCTATAGACTATAACCCAACTATGCAAAGGAGGGGCAGACCAGGGACCTATTAAGAAAGAGGAACTGGCATAGCCTTAAAATTGTGAAACTGTAACCGCTTTTGCAGAGGTTAATTAAAACCGCAACAAACATCCACCAGTAAATTTACATAGAAAAATTCGCTCCTTATTTAAATGCCTCATTAATGGAAAATTTCAATAAAAAATAATGGCATAAACTGATATTTATTTTTACTGGTGGAAATTTACATCGGCGGTAGTAGTTCCGACAAATTGTGACAACCAAGATCACCTCCTGTCAGAGTCAGTAAAAACATTATAATACCTGGCAAACTGACACCAGTAAAAAGAAATAGAAAATTTTAACCTTATTTGTGACAGAAATTTCTTATCAATAAGGCATTTAAATAAAACGAAATTTTCTATTCAGCTTTACTGGTGAAAGTTTTCACCGGCGGCAATCAGAAACTGTTGATCCGATTAAATAAAACAGCCGTCATCTTGTGACAACCTCCTCAGTTACTTCACTCGCAACTGCTAGATAATACACTATATGCCCCCTCCTCTTTATTTATAACTCCATTGGGCCACTACCGTCTCAATACTCAAGGCCTCCGGGCTGATTTCGTGACTTACCAAATGAAGATTAACCTCTTGAAGGGCAAGCAATTGCGTTTGTGTAATGCTTAATTCCCACCGGAAATTTAGAAAAATTTTATTTCAAAATAAGGAAAAGCAATTTTGCGACTTTTCTCCACTAATGTCAGAAAACTAAAATTTCCTAAAATTTTTCTGGTGCAAATCCTGATTAATAGTAGGTGGTATATAATATATACCGCCACCCCTCAACCCCTTGAGGGGCGGTGGGATATATTTTATAAGACGGGCAGCATGACCCCCAACATTACAAAATGTATTAACTTTTCTAATATTGTTAGTCATATGTCAGTATTCTTTGCTTCACAAAATCATAGTAACGTACTGAAACAGCGTAAAAGTTTACTTATTTTTTTCTTTTTCAATAAATAAACTTTTATGCTGTTTTGATGAATGTTTTCAACAATATTGTTCAAATGCAGTAATACACTCTATTGAAGTTAAAATATAACTGAATGTTGATTGTGTTATTTGAGATTCGTAAGACATTTGTGTGGACGTTTGCGTGTGTGAAAGCGTCCGGCATAATTTTTACTTTATGTTTGACGATTTATAAATTAATACTTATGAAAACTATTTGTATGGAGATTTGTTTATGATGATTACCTTACATATTTAATTATCTTATGCACTGCAAAAAAAATAACATTAATATAAGTTTTGTTTTAAATCAGCCCTTGATTTCAAAGATTAAATGACGAAAAGACCCGGTTAGGACGCTTAAAGGGTTAAGAAAATATTTAGATATTCGTAATATTTAGTTTTAATGGAAAATAAATAAGTAAAGCTTATGTAAGTTCCTTTTCATTTATCCTTTTTCAAGTGGTGCTTACATAACTCTCCTTATATCCTACTTCGAATTTTTCTGTAGCGATTAAAATAATATAGTTTGGATAAATAATTGTCTCCAGCAGTTTTAAAGTATGTTTTAGAACTGTATTTATTAGAGACAAAAGTACAGGCTAATATAAATGAACTTTCTTCACATACTAAATCAGAATTGAATTGAATCTGATCTTATTAACATGATATATATCTAAATGTATTTTATAATTTTACATGATTTATCATTTCTATATATGATTTTCAAAGAATTGTTAAATGCCAGCATCCTTCTCTTCATTACAGCCTGTTTCCAAAAGGTCGAAAAAAAACTTTTTCGAATACATATAATCATTTCTTAAAATAAATTTTATCGAATTTTAATATTTAGGACAAAAATTTTAGAAAACGTTTAATTAAAAAAAATTACATTCGAAGTTATTTTAAAATTCAAAAACTGCAAATGAGTTGAGAACTCCCTTGCGAATGATTAACAGAAGAAAATGATTTTAAAAACTTCATATAAAAGTAATAAAAATTACGCTAACAAAATTCTTTTAACTTTAATTTAAAGGAAAATCATCTAATGTACAGCACGTAAAGATAAGAAAACTTTTTTTTTTCGTCAATTGTTTTTAACCATGTGGAAAAATGGTTATTGTCCTCGTCAGGGTAGGAAATCAAAAGCATATCTGAAGGTTTTTATAGGTTTAATCATCATTTTATTCGTTTGCTGATTGGTCTATACAGTAATCTGTATTTCCCTTTACTTTCAACAGAGATGAACAACAGAGTGTTGCCACTATGACAAAAAAGTAATAAAAACTACAAAAAAAAATCAATAACTCAGAAACAAATTGAGATACAGCTTTCAAACAAATTGCATTTAAAAGTACATTTTTTTTCTCTATACGACGATATAAAAAGTAATATTGTGGGATGTTTAGAAGTTTAAGAAATAAATTTCCTTTAAAATTGGCCGTCAGATTTCTTGGAAATCTGACCCTGGAACAGCCTTTTCCCGAACAGCCAATGAAATGCTTGGATAATACGTAAGTTTCAGGTGGATAATACGTACGAATCGCAGGCGATTTCTGTCGCTTGCAATTTTTACGTGTAATAACACTATTAATGTTTAATTCATGGCGTACGTAATGTATGATCAACTCCGTGCTATTTTTTATGTCTTAAATTTTAGTCTTTGAAAAAATCATTTTCCAAATGGTCGTTGTAATTTGTTAAATTGCATTTTTTTTTTTAACCATTTAGAAAAATGGTTATTGTTCTCGTCAGGATGGGAAATGAAAAGCATATCTGAAGGTTTTCATTGGTTTAATCCTCAATTTATTCGTTTTCTGATTGGTCTATAGAGTAATCTGTATTTCCCTTTAATTTCAACAACGATGGATACTTTCTGTTGCCACTATGACAAAAAAAAGTAATAAAAACTACAAAAAAAAAAAATAATAATAACTCAGAAACAAATTGAGATATAGCTTTAAAAAAAATTGCATTTAAAAGTAGATTTTTTTCTCTATCCGACGGTGAAAAAAGTAATATTGTCGGATGTTTAGAAGTTTAAGAATGAAATTTCATTTAAAATGGGCCTTCAGATTTCTTGGAAATCTCCAGATTTCTTGGAAAATTGACGATGAAAAAGCCTTTTACCGAGCAGCCAATGAAATGCTTGGATATTTACGTAAGCTTCAGGTAGATAATACTTAAGTTTCATGAAATCTGACGGGTCGCAGGCGATAATTTTGGCTTTCAATTTTTACGTGTCATAACACTATTAATGTTTAATTCATGGCGTACGTAATGTATGATCAACACAGTGCTATTTTTTATGTCTTAAATTTTAGTCTTTGAAAAAATCATTTTCCAAATGGTTTTTGTAATTTGTTAAATTGCATTTTTTTTTTTTTTTTTTTTTTTTCGTATTTTTATTTTGTGTCTGTGAAAGCAAAATAACTTATGGTATTTATATTCCACTTTTTGGGTATTTTAATATTTTTTACTCTCTGTTAACTTGTATCACATGTGTGGAATTATAAAAATGCATAAAAAAAATATAAAAAAATTCCTATACAGAGAGAATGAGAGAAAAAGTAAGGGGGAAAAAAAGTACAGCATAACTTCAAAAATCCGATATCATCGGGACCGAGACAATCCGGATTTTTGAAAATTCCGAATATTTGAAGTAATGTCATAAATAGTAACTAGGTTTATCAAACTACTACTATATTCTTAATGATAATTTTAGCCATAATTTAATTCATTATTAAGTAATAATTATTTGAGAAAAACAGAAAATTAAATGTAAAGCCTTACAATAATTGATATTTTCTGTGTTACAGGGAAAAAAAATCTAATAAAAAGTGAAATTACTTCTTCTCATGTAATTTCGGAAACATCGATGTCAATTTTGTTTGCTTCAATTTTTTTTAGTCGTTCTTTAACAAGTTTTTTTTTTTGTATTTTATATACATGAAGAATCCCTATTTCAAAAACACAGTCTTGTTCTCTAAAGCAGGTATTAATTCTCCAGTTAAATTTATGCATTTTTCTATCGACACCTTTTTTTCTTCCCGTTGTTCATCCTCGTCTTAGGAGCTGTTACTAGCGTTATCGGCAGTTCTATTTCGCACAACGTGAGAAGAGAGACTCCAAAAAACTTTTGTACTAGCCTCCACGCCATTACTGAGCAACGGTGCAGCTCCATGCGAATTTGTTCAGAAAGTAATCGCCTCTGACAAATGAAAAAAAAAAAATGTCAAATACATTTTTTTTGCATCTTTACTTTCGATCTTGAAGTTTTTAATTCATAAACAATTGCTATTTTTCTTCTATCATAACTTGAAAGTGTAAAAGAAAAAGGAAGGGAAAAGATGGTTTTTCTGTCGGATTTTTGAAGTTGCCGGATATCTGAAGCCAAAACTGTATTACATTTAGGATTTTCTGTAGCTGCTTAAATTTTAAAAATGCAGCTTTTTAAAAATCAATGGGAAGACTATTTCATTAACATAATCTTATTTTCCCACCTTATATTAAACTTTTTTTTCTCAATTTGCATTGTCTACTTACACTTTAAGAAATTCTTTCTTCAATTCATGGAAATATTCTGGCAGCAGTACTCCTGGAATATATCCGAGAAAAGAAGAATGTTCGTTTCTTTTTTCTCTGTGACAAGAAAGAAAATATCCGGTAATTGAAGAAATTTCCGTTCTAGGACAGAAAATTTCCGTTCTAGGACAGAAAATTTCTGTAATCTGAAAAAAGAGAGTTTTTCATAAAGTACCTCTCTCTTTCTTCCGTGGATGAGCTTGGCCTTGAACCTGGGACCGCGCGTTTCGAATCGAACACATTAATCACTAGGCCAGCAAGCGCTTGGTAGGGGGCGACTTTAACCTATTTGTACCTGAATTTTTGTTTTATCAAATTTGTTGGAAAAATCACTTTAAAATGTTGCAAAATGAACTGGAAAAATACTAAAAAAAAATTGTATTTACTTGATAAAATGTAAACATACTAAATATGGGAATGTGCATAATATTTGTAATAGTATAATATGTATAATTGTATGTTTTGTCTAAAATTATATAAAATAAGCTTTTGAGTTGTATATTATATACTATAATTAGTATTTTTATGGACTACTGAAAAATTATATTTATTACTTTACAGAGACTAATAACGTTATAAGTATTATTAATAATAAACTAAGAATAATCATATTTGAGGCTTAAAAACAATTTGTTTCATAATAATCTTGAAAAGGACTTTACATAAAATACTGTCCCCTTAATGGCTAATAAAAATATATACTATTCGTGTCTTGCGCCCTATATTTTATATGTTACAAAATTGCATAAAAAACAGGCTTGAACAAAAAATTTCACAATTAAAAAAAAATATGTATTTCAAAAAAGTCTACAAGCTAACATTATGACTTATTTATTTGGATCATTGTTTGAAAAAAACACAAATAAACTTCCTTTTTGCATTACGCCATTTTAAAAGATGAAAAATCTACAAACTCAGAAAAAAGCACATAAATATCCATCTTATGCTGTCACTTTTCGGTAACAGATAAAAATATTTATAGACAATTATTTCATACAATATTCATGTTATAAAAAAGAAGAAAATAATATAAATTTATTAAAATTCGAAGCGTCCCAAAAATGGGACACTAGACATAAATGTGTTAAATGAAGATATGGGTTTTCTTCAGATGGGGGAATTGGGCAAAGCTTGTTAAATTTCTTGTTCAGAAAGCTCGGAAATTTAAACATAATTGCAGGGACATTTTGATGTTATGAAATAATGGTTGGTGTTTTAACAATTATAGAATAATAGAAGATACAAATTATTACATATTAGAGATATTTTTAATAAGACATAATTTGATTGTTAGATGTAAAATACGAATAATGTATTTTTAATTAAATTCGAGAATAAATGTTTACTTTTTTCAATAAAATCTATTTTTTTAAGTTGATTGAACTACTATATATATTTTTTAATGCGCCCGTTTAGAATATATATTACATGCGAATATTTTTTTTTTATACTCTAAAAAATAAATTGCGAATAAATTGAAATGAATGAGAAAATTGTTGTTTATTAAATTTGAAAGCATGATTTTTGTTGGTTTGTTTTAACGTTTGTTGAGACGCTACACTGTAAAAAAAAAATACGACCAGTTTTCCTGTAGGAATCGGAAAAATAGTTGCCCTTATCGAACCGGAAAATTTTCCGACCCAGCTTTGAATAAAATCCATAAAATACCGTTTTATTGATTATTTCTTTTTTTTTTTACGGATTTTATTCCGAGCTGGGTCGGACAATTTTCCGGTACGATAAGGACAACTATTTTTCCGATTCCTACCGGAAAACTGGCATTATTTTTTTTTACAGTGTAGACATAAATATGTTAAATGAAGATATGGGTTTTCTTCAGATGGGGAAATTGGGCAGAGCAATTGGAAATTTAACAATCTGCTTGCTAAATTTCTTGTTCAGGAAGCTCGGAAATTTAAACGTAATTGCAGGGACATTTTGATGTTATGAAATAATGGTTGGTGTTTTAACAATTATAGAATAATAGAAGATACAAATTATTACATATTAGAGATATTTTTAATAAGACATAATTTGATTGTTAGATGTAAAATACTAATATTGTATTTTCAATTAAATTCGAAAATAAATGTTTACTTTTTTGAATAAAATCGATTTTTTTAAGTTGATTGAACTACTATATATTTTTTTAATGCGCCCGTTTAGAATATATATTACATGCGAATATTTTTTTATACTCTAAAAAATAAATTGCGAATAAATTTAAATGAATGAAAAAATTGTTACTTTATTAAATTTGAAAGCATTATTTTTGTTGATTTCTTTTAAAATAAATTAGGAATTTTAATTCATTGAATTTTCGGTTTTTCATTTAAAAAATAAATTAGAACTTTGGTATTAAACCAGTCAATATGCTTGCGTCCAAGGAATATACGGAATTTACCACTCTTTTTCAGACTTTCGGGAAGAAGTAATGGAAAGAGCATGTTTTCTAGGAGTACGGAAATTATTTGTTTAAAAATGACGAATAATTTAGTGTAAAAAGACGAATTTCTCTGACAGTGGACACTCTCAGTAAAAACTGTAAATTTTTTAGCGTTTTCCCTTCAATTTTCACGGGCAACAGCCTTATTTGATGAAAAACGATTTGATCCATTAAATAAGTAGCCTTATCTCTTAGAAACTTAGAAAATTAGGGCAATCCACATATTCTTACATTTCTAGCCCATCTGTTAGCAAAAATACGGTACGACTCCATACATTTTTCTCCGCTAGGGTGCAACCCCTTCATTAGTGGTGTTTCGAAAAATAATGTCACTTAACCGCGACCGTAACATTTTTTTAAGGGTGTATTCGAATCCAAACTGCTTATTTTCTGATTTATTTTTTAATTCATTTTTGTTCTCAAGCGTATCAAACTGCCAAATTCTCTTATTTAGAAACTACATAATGTGCCGTGCTTATCAATTTTTTGATAAATGCAGAAAATATTGCAAAGCATGCTGTCAAAGTTAGAGTTTTGAACCGAATTTTCTGAAGCGGGAGATCTGTGGATGGAAAAAATGGTCATACTGAGAAAATATTTTTTTTAAATCAAATTCTAATTAACTGAGCGAAAAATGAAATCACACGGCCTCTTATACATCTCTTCAAACATCACCTCAGCAAGTTTCATGTTTTTACTTTTAAAAATGAGTCTGAAAATGGTCTCAGAAAATTTCGAGTTGTTGAGGGTGGAGAAATATTTTTTCGAATACACCCTTAACACGCCGAAAAAGCGATTCTGTGATGATTATCTAAGGTGCTACGTGCTACGGAACAGTAAGTAAAGTGTTATAGTATTTAAAGTGCATTATAACCTGTTTTACGGGCTGCACAAAATGATGGGCATGGATTTTTTTTTCTCTTTCTGGGTATGACTGGAATCTCTGCTGCCGGCCTGCCCGTAATTTTACAAGGATATTTTTAACAGTGTATTTCGAACAAGTAAAAAATTAAAGCGCGTTTCAACATTTCTGGGACACACTGCATAAATTAAATGAAGATTTTTAACCATTTGGAAAAATGGTTATTGTCTTCGTCAGGGTAGGAAATCAAAAGCATATCTGAAGGTTTTTATTGGTTTAATCCGCATTTTATTCGTTTTCTGATTGGTCTATACAGTAATCTGTATTTCCCTCTACTTTCAACAGAGAGTGATCCTTCTGTTGCCACTATGACAAAAAAGCAATAAAAACTACAAAAAAAAATTAATAACTCAGAAACAAATTGAGATACAGCTTTCAAAAAAATTGCATTTAAAAGAACATTTTTTTTTTCTCTATACGACGGTGTAAAAAGTAATATTGTGGGATGTTTAGAAGTTTAAGAATGAAATTTCATTTAAAATGGGTCGTCAGATTTCTTGGACGCTGAAAAAGCCTTTTCCCGAACAGCCAATGAAATGCTTGGATAATATGTAAGTTTTAAGAAATCTGACGGGTCGCAGTCGATTTTTGTCGCTTGCAATTTTTGCGTGTAATAACACTATTAATGTTTAATTCATGGCATACGTAATGTATGATCAACTCCGTGCGATTTTTTATATCTTAAATTTTAGTCTTCGAAAAAAACATTTTCCAAATGGTCGCTGTAATTTGTTAAATTCCTTTTTATTTGTTGTTGTTTTATTGAAAATATGTTCAAATATTATATGTTCAATATATAAATTTTTTTAATTTTATTTATATGCCTCAACATAAAACTTATAACTTGTTAAATGCTTTCTTGACAAGTAATCTCTTGTAACTTTGCAACACCAATGTTACAATAAATTACTCGTAGTCATTGGTGTTTCAACTTATTGTAACACCAATCAATAATATAACACGGAATTCTTCATCAAATGTAGAAAAGAGTTTACGTAAGTTTCTGTCTTTTATCTTTTCTGTTGGTGATGCTTACTTTATTTAAGTAGCAACTCACAGTTCAGTTTTCGCTTCAATCGATAAATAATAATATTTCTTTGGACAGGTAAAATTTCAAACAGTTTTGAGGCTTGTTTCAAAATAACAAAAATATTCTAAATTGTGTTGCAGATAAGTAAACATTCTTCGCAAATTAAAGGAAAATTGAAATCTGAATGACTTTCTCTGTTGTAAGAATTGTTTTCCTGATGCAGCTAAAATACGATAATATTCCAATTTTTGTTTTACTCATGTGTTGCTTGATAAATGAACTTTCCGACAATGTTTCACAGTCTTATTTATAAGTCAACAAACACATATCTATATCTATCTATCTATCTATCTATCTATCTATCTATCTATCTATATATCTATCTATCTATCTATCTATCTATCTATCTATCTATCTATCTATCTATATATATATATATATATATATACATATATATATAAAGAAAAAGAAAAAAAATGATGGGGCTTTTGTATTATAACTACATTTCTAATATACGTATTTTATATGGATGTTGATTTGATGTTTTATATGTAATTGGTGACATGTTAAATTGGTAAATGTTTTTTTTTTTTTTCAATTCATATTAAATTTAGCTTATTTAATATTTAATCTAATTCAAAATTAACTTGTTTTTAAATTTTAGTCTACTCAGGACAATATCATATTAATTAATAATAGTATACCATCTTTATAGTGATTAATATGCATATAAGTTTATTTGATATAGATAATGTTATACTGTATGTATTAAAATTGGGTAATTAGTTTTTATTATTATTCCTCTATACTTTTTAATATTGTTTTATTTTCAACTGTGTATTCCATGATTAATTATCGGTTTAATGTGTTTGATTGTCACAATAATATTTTTAAGTTATTTTATGGCTAATATGAAGATAATCCACACACTTTATTTGTGATCTTTAGGCAATTGGGAATTTTAGAATCTGACAATCTTCTATAAACATCCATTTTTTTTCTTTTTTCCTGTTCATTTTATTAATTTATTATTTTTTATATATAATAGTAATTATTAAAGTTTTTTATATTTTTATTATATATAATATATTTTATGTTATAGCATATAGCTATATTCTATATATTATCAATGTTATAAAATTATTTAAATTTCTCAGTGTACATTAAACGGGAAGGTAATATAATATATTGAAAGCATTTTATTAACATTTAATTTATTTAATTTTTGAATAATGATATATAGTATGGTATTATTTATATATTAGTATTTGTGTGGTAATGCAGTTGATATATAAATTTATTAGCTTTTATTAGGTTTATCTTGTGACATTTGAATAATAATAATAGTTTTAAAATACCATAATAGATGGCAGCACCAAAATTTTGTCTTTTAATGCTTCTATTAGAGTAATAATTTTAATTTTTTACACCAGGTGGTATTGAACACTGAATATTGGCAATATTGTAAACTAGAAATTAAAAAAATTAAAAGTGTTTTTAGGTATTTTAATAATATAATTATTTTCTAATTATATTATATTATATTATATTAATTGAATTTATCACGGTATTTCAAAATGAATTAACTGAATCCATAGGTTTTAATTTCAGTGTTAACTTAACTGTTTAATTCACCTTAATCTTATCGTCCTTTTGGATACCATGTGTAGGAGGATATTTTGAAAACAACTGGGATTTTATTCGATATGTTGTGTAATATTTCTATTTTTTATGCTATAAATTAATTATTTAAAAGGTTGTATTGTTTTTTCCATTTCATGCCATTTGATAGTATTCTGTTTTCATCTTGAAATTATTCTGTTGGTCATATTGGTTGTTTGAGTACAGGAGAAAAAAAATTTCAGCTTTTAGCTTTTTTTCTCACAGAAAACACCGATTTGCTTACATCATTGAATTCTGTACTCTTGAAAACGTAATTCAATATATAAGTTTTTCAATTACTTTTTTCGGTATCCATATTATTTTTTTTTTCTTCCATATTAATTCTTGTAATTAAGTATAAGGCACTTTATTTTATACATACAGTTGTATATTATAGGTTTGTGGTATCCATTTTATTGTCATTTCATTCACAATATTGCGGTTTTTGATGATGGTCGGTAATGTTTAATTAATGGTTATATATATATATATATATATATATATTCTATCGAAGATAAATAAACTTCTTTCACATGTTAAATGAGACTTAAAATAGTATGCTAATTATTATTATTATTATTATTATTTTGTAGGAATAATTTTGCTGATGTATAATGGATATATTGGTTTTCGCATAATTTATTTCTTTATTCCCGTTTTGTAAACATTTTGTTAATTTTTATTTTCCATTAGAAAATAAATTAAATAAAACAAAGTTTTATAATACTTACTTACATTACTTTTTAAATTTTTCGTTTGCTACTGTACGTTTCTATTTGGACCTTCTGCCAGTAAATAATATTAAACCAATCTAATATTGTTATATGCCAGTATTTTTTTAAAGGCGTTCATAACGGTCTAGTCAGAATCATAAAGACAGTGGTGTAATGGTGTAATGATGTAATAGTACACCATAAATAAATGGTTTTTAAAAAATATATAAGAAATTAAAGATTTTTTCGATAAAAATACAATTGATTTTCTGAACAAGACTAAGTTATAATTCAGAAAATTCTTTTTGAAAAAAAAAATAATTTCGAAGAAAAACGTCAATTCGAAATTTTTTAATTTGAAAGACCCAGTGTTCTTTTTATAATTGTTTAAAATATTATAATTGTGTAAATCGCTAATCTTGAAAATTAAAATTAAGTGCATGGAAGCCAAGGGACACTTCCGATTTTAAACGTTTTTCCGAATATCTAGAGAAATATTGGATAAATTCATAAGGAACATTTTGACCTCATATTTTTCAGCGAAAGTTTGATCACGAGGGTAGTTAAGTGACCAACAACTGAATGAATAAAAAAATGATAATGGCGATCACCCTGTAAAATAATATGCTGTAAAGATTTATAGCTATAGCAAAGGGACATATGAATCTTGTACAACGTTTGTAGTCATTTGTGAAAGAATAGCAAGTATCTTCATGAATATATAATTAATTATTTCTTTAAAAAGTTCAAGAAATTTCTGCATGTATCACATATAGTATCAAATATATCTCAAATATAAACCTAATGTAAATAATGTATAGGGAGGACTGGGGATGGTTAACCCACTTTTTACAAAATGATTTTTTATTTTTTAAATATTGATCGTAGAATAAAATTTTATATATCATTTTATTCGTCATACAATCAGTTATCAAAATAAAATTGCTACATAAATGTTATATATAAGAAATTTGAAAAATGATTGATTTTAATCATGAGAAAATATTGGGTCAAGGCTCCCCACATATGAGATGGTTGACCCACTATATGGGAGGCTCGACGCACTTTCTTTTATATTGAAATATTAGTGAAGAGAAATAAAATCAATTTAAAAAAGAGCGAAATAACTTTATGCTACATGTTTTATTTATTATTTTAAAAAAAAATATTTTTTTGAAAACATGATGCTTTAACAAACCTGTTTAGGCGCAATCGCAAGTCAGCGAAGAAACATTTTGTTTTAAACAGGATTTTGTCTGAACAGGTATAATTGTACAGCAGGGGAAATGAAATTTTAACATTTAAGACAGTATTCCGTTAGAGACAGGTTCCGTTTTTCTAGGGTTTCATGTATTATTATGTCCGAATTTAGGATCCACTGTCCCGCATTTTCTTTGTCTACTTGATCTACTTTTGTGACACTTGACCTGACAACTCTAGTTGTCACATAGTTTGGCTTCATCTCACTGCATTCATCCTGGTTAAATTTGTCTACGTACCTTCCTAAAGTTTTTCAAGCGTTTCCACATAGCCCTTTTCTAAAGAATAGCACATTGTTATGTTAAACCTAACTTAATGTACAATCTTTGTCCCCGGAATGAAAGCTCGATATTTCTGCATTACTTAAAACCTACTTACTTAAATTTCTATGATGTATTTTATCTGAAAAAAAGCTTACAAAATATTTCTAAAAAACACAACTTTTAGGTTGAAAACGCCTCACAACTGATTTTTTCCACACCTATTTCGATTATCTGTATGAAACAAAGACTGTTGTTTGAGCATTCCAGTAGCTTTGGTTGACACCTATTGATAAAACTCTGAAATTCTTTTAAATATGAAAACTGATGGGTGGGTTAAGACTCCCCTATGGTCAACCGTCCCTAGTCTCCCCTATAGTATAATGTATCCAATATATATAATATACTATATAGAAAACAGAAATTTTATAGAACTATTATTTATGTTTATAAATAATATATACCAATATAATATCAAATATATCCCAAATATAATATATGTAGTATAGTATAATCCCAAATATAAAAATATATAATATAATATATCCCAATTATAATCTCAAAAATATCGCAAACATAATATCAAAGACTAGAAAGCTAAACATTTATTTCAATCAACTAAATGTAGCTTTGAATTCGAGATTAAATATTTTTTATGTTAGTAACATTTATTGAATATCTAGCTATGTTTTTTATCTTTTTACTGCTCAAACTCATGATGGTTAATCTTTAAAATTTTGATTTTTTCACATTCCTTTTTTTTCTTTTGGGAGGGAGATTATTTCCGTTTATCCTTAATGCATTCTTCCGTGAAACATCTGTAATCCAATTTCTAATCTTACACTAATCCTTTGATTAAGTGCATGAAAATGCGATTTTTACATTATATTTATGTTAAACCAAAGGAGTAGCTAGCATGGGAGTTTTTTTTTTTTCTTTTTTTTTTTTTTTGAGGAAAACTGGATTAAGTTCTTTTTCGGGTTGTTAACTTTTTCAAAAATTCATTAAAAATTTTCTATTACTAATTTTAAAGAATAATTTCCGTTAGAATTGTTGATTTTTTTTTTAATCTGGAGCATTATTCAATATTGTTATAATAATTTTATTTAAATGCAACATCAATAAAATTAAATAAAATATTCGCTTTATTCATAATAAAAAGCTTAACAATATTCAAATATGCAAGTTTATAATATAAAGTTGTGCAATGAAATTTTAGAACATTGTATAACATTAAAATATGCATGCATATTACGATTAAAATTTGCGATGGTTAATTTTTCATTTTTAAGATTTATGTATTTTTTTCCCTGGATTTTTTTTCTGAAGAGAGATTCCTTCCGTTTATAATTAATGTATTCTTCTCTAAAACGTTTGTAATCCAATCCAGTTTCTTGTCTTACTATGAAGCTCTGACGAAGGCGTGAACGAAGTGATTTTTACACTAGATATATGTTACAACAAAGGAGTAAGTGATGGCAGATGATTTTAAATGAAAACTAGGTTTAAAGTTTTTTTTTTCTTTTTAAGCTTCTTCAGTTATCTACATTTCAATGCGTATATACTCCTACTAACGAAATTTATGTCTACTGAATTTTCTTCTTTTTTTTACTAACTTCTGTTAGGGTTTTGAAAAAATAATTTTATTTTGAATATTATCCGAAGTCTTCTTAATAAACTTATTAAATCAAAGCGAGGTAGCCTTTAAATAGAGATTCTATAATTCTTTTGGTAGTGAAATTTAAGTTTTTATATTTTACAGTTAAAGTACATGATGTTAATCTTTCATATTTTCCTCTTTTCCACGAATCTTTTTTTGACACTGGGAGATCTTTCCGTTTATCTTTAATGCATCCTTCTCTAAAACGTTTGTAATCCAATTTCTAGTCTTACTGTTAAGCTCTGATAAAAAGCGTGAACGATGTGATTTTTACACTAGATTTATGTTATAACAAAGGAGTAAATAATGGAAGATGATTTTAAAGTAAAACTGGATTTAAAGTTCTTTTTTTTTTTTTTTTTTTTTTTTTTTCGTTTTAAGCTTCTACAATTATCCACATTCTAACGCCTATATACTCATACTAACTAAATGTATGTCTACTGATTTTTTTTTTTTTTTAATAACTTCTGTTAGGACTTTGAAAAAATAATTTTATTTTGAATATTATTCGAAGTTGTTTTAATAAATTTATTAAATCAAAACAAGGTAGCTGCTAAATAGAGATTCTATAATTCTTTTGTTAGCGAATTTTAAATTTTTATATTTTACAGTTAAAGCACATGATATTAATCTTTCATATTTTGCTCTTTTACACGAATATTTTTGAGACTGTGATTTCTTTCCGTTAATATTTAATGCATTCTTTTCTAAAACGTCTATAATCCAATTTCCAATCTTACTGTTAAGCTCTGATAAAAGGTGTGAACGATGTGATTTTTACACTAGATTTATGTTAAAACAAAGGGGTAGCTAAAAAGACGATTTTCAAATTCAACTGAATTTAAAGTTCGATTTCTCCTCTTTTTAGCATACTTAAATATCAATATTTGAACCCTATATGATATTAAAGATATTTATGTCTACTGAAAAAAAAAGTAATTTCATTTAGATTTTTTTTTTTTTTTTAATATTGTTCGTTTTAATAAAGTTACTAAGTCAAAAAGTTGTAGATTCAAAATCTAGATTATATCATTTTTTTCTTAGTCTTTCATATTTTGCTTTTTTTAACGATTTTTTTTTTCTTTTTTGAGACTGGGAATTCTTTCCATTTATTTTTAATACATCCTTCTCTAAAATGTTTGTAATCCAATTTCTATTCTTACTCTTAAGCTCTGATTAAAGGCGTGAACGATGTGATTTTTACACTAGATTTATGTTATAACAAAGGAGTAGCTGGTGAAAAGTGATATTCATATAAAACTCGATTTAAAGTTCTCTTTCTTTTCTTTTTAACCTTCTTCAAATATACTTACTTCAACGCCGACATACTCACATTGACAAAATTTATGTCTAATGGAATAAAATTTAGAATAATTTCTGTTAGAATTTTAAAAAAATAATAATAAATTTATGTTGAATATTGTTCGAAGTTGTTTTAATGAAGTTATTAAGTTAAAATGATGTAGTTTCTAAATCGAGATTCTCTAAAAAAGAAAATAATTTGAAACTGGTGTGTAACAATAGGTATTAAAATATCTTCTTAAAACACCATAAAAAACTTTTAAATGCGCTAGGCCTTTCAAAAGATCTGAGTCTTTCTTCTTCAGGCGTAAAGAAGACGTTCCTCTAATATGAAATCTGCTGAATCTTCTGAGTCTTGCTGCTTCTTTCACAGTAGAAGCACGTCTTCTTTGCGCCTGACGAAGAAAGATTCAGATCTTTTGAAAAGCCTAGCACATTTAAAAGTTTCTGATGGTGTTTTTAGAAGATCTTTTAATACTTCGAGATTCTCTAATTCTTTGTTAGTGAAATTTAAGTTTTTATATTTTACAGTAAGTTCATGATGTCAAACTTTCATATTTTGCTTTGATGTGGTTTTTACACTAGATTTATGTTATTACAAAGGAGTAGCTAATAGAAGATGATTTTCAAATAAATCTGGATTTAAAGTTTGCTTTCTTTTCATTTTAACCTTCTTCAAATATGCATATTTCAACGCCTAATAACTCGTACTAACGCAATTTATGCCTACTAAAAAAAAAAGTTAGTGTAATTTCTGTTAGAGTTTTGAAAAAAAAAAAAAATATTTTGAATATTATTCGAAGTTGTTTCATTAAAGTTATAAAGTCAATAAGTTTTTATATTTTACAGTTAAAATTCATGACGTTTATTTCATATTTTGTTTTTTTCGATTTATCTTTTCAACACTTTCCAACATAGTTGAGAAATGTTTATAAATTCGGTTTGTCTGTCTGTCTGTCCGTGCTCTAACTCGCGTAAATATGGTCGGATTGGCATGAAATTGCTATACATTATTGAGATTTACACTTTATATTCGTTATTGAAAATAAAGAGTGTAGCATTTAATTTATATTTCCTTTACAGGAACACTCAAAAGAATTTCGTTACATTACGATCTATGGTTCCAGCATTTTAAATAACTGCTTAAAATGCTTTTTCTGTTGTTTTTAAGATTTAACTAATTTTTTGCCTCTCCCTTGGTATGTATAAATTTCGTAATAGATCATATACAGGTCAGAACAAAAGATCTCGTGTATATTTCTGTTTATTGGCGAAAATTGCTGAAGAGGAATTTTCAACTGTGCTATGCGTTCCGTAAATGAACTAAATTTTAGCATACTATGTAGTATATATACAAATCTGTAGATCATATACAGGGCTTCACAAAATAATCCGGATATTTTTCCGCCTATTGATGGTAATTGGTGAAATTTATGGTATGCGTTTTCTAAATTTTATATTTTGACATCATCTTTCAACTTATTAAACTATGAAGTTTTGTTAGAATATTCTGAATGCGTTGGGAAGTGTTTCATAATATATGCTTGTCGCATTATTTTTCGAATTTTTTTTAAGACTGGGAATTCTTTCCGTTTAACATCAATGCATCCTTCTCTAAAATGTTAGCGATCCAATTAATAATCTTTTTCAATTTATTCTTTGACGAAATGCATGAATAACGGGATGTTTACACTACATTGTCGAATCAAAGAAACAGCTGATACGAGGATGTATCAATAAGTTTTTGCCCTCACATAGAAATAATTCAGTGAAATTTTTGAAATTTTACATTTTATGAGTCCTTTTCTATATAGTCAGTGTGCTCAGTAACATATTTGTGCAACCGTCATTTCAATGAGAGGGGGGATAATCTATTCTAGGAGGCGCAATAGTAGACCCAAACGGGGACTTTTTTTTTTACTTTTACTGACCCCCACATGTGACATATTGCTCGAAAGGTGTGTGACCACTTATTCATGCTATGCACCTCCCGAGCCCCACCCCCACCCCCGCAAATTTGCCCTACGGGGCACACTTTTCTAAATTTTGCGGATATCATTCATGACTCCCTGGGGGGAAATTTGGGGGGAGGGGGGAGGGAGGTGCATACCATGAATAAGTGGTCGAAGGCCTTTACAAAAATATGTCACATATGGGGGTCAGCAAAAGTTCGAAAAATTGCCCCCTTTGGGTCTATTATCACGTCTCCTGGAATACATCCTCCCCCTCTCTATTAAATACCGTTTGCAGAAATGTGTTACTGTGCACGGTGACTATATAGAAAAGGATTAATACAATGTAGCAATTTCATAAATTTCACTCAATTATTTATATGTTAGTGCAAAAACTTATTGATACACACACGTGCAATACTTCGAGTAACGCTAAATTTCAACTTCTATACTTCTTTCAATTGCTAAAAGATGTAATATTAAAGCATTAAAAATATTTTAGAACGTTTTATTAGGCTGTTACATGTTATGGAAAAAACATCACAACAAAATTTTTGTGTTAAAGAACACAAAAATAACATGCATAATCTGAAAGAGTACGTGTAAAATTGAATGATATCGTTTCAAATCATTACAGCATATATTGTGTAGTTTTAGGATATTCTTATTTGTTTTAATAATGGCTCGGATGGAGTCGAAATATAGAAACAGTCTTATAAAACTTTTAATGTTTTAAATGTTTTTATCGTACACATTTTAGCAATTGAGAGAAGTATATCATTACACGGTGCTATAATTTGTTATACATTTCAAGTTCAATTTTTTTCTGTTTTTAAAACTTTTTGGAAATCCATTAAGAAAATATTAGGTGAAATTTTAGAAGCCTCCACTGATTAGCGCGATTCCAAGAAATTGCCAAATTTGCATGTTTTCTTGTCTTGCATCTTGGAGTTACAAGCCTCCAAGAGGCACTACGCGAAAGCGCGCATCATTCAAGATAGCGACCAAAACAACACAAAAATAATTTTTAGAACAAAAATTGATAAAGAAAAAAACACAGGAAAGCGCACACTATTATTTTTTTATCATATTAACATAGATACTTAAAAAATAATGGCGGAAATTTACAAGCTTCCAAATTGACATGATTATCATTTTCAGAAAAGTCGCTAAAATAAAATGCAGCCAATGAGTGGATTATTGTAAAAATGAGCCGAGTATATTAAACCCAACGCCAAAGACATTTATTTTCACCAATTTCTTAGAATAATTTCTGTTGGAATTTTGTAAAAAAAATATTTTACTTTGACTAATATTTGACTTTATTTTAATAAGATTTTAAATCAAAGCGATTTAGCTTTTAATTTTTTTGTTAGTGAAATTTACTCAATAGTTAGCTAAGTTTTACATTTTTGCAGTTCAAACTCATAAGGTTAATTTGACAGGTTTTTATCTTTATTTTACATAATTATTTTGGTTTTTCTTTGAGAAAGGGGATTTTTCCTGTTTATTATTAATGTATTATTTTCTGAAACAGCTGATGGAAGATGATATACCAAGTAACATTAAATTTCAGTTTCTAGCATTTGAAGATTCTTAAAATGTTTTAGACATCCATTAAAAAAATATTTTAATCGCGATACCAAAGACATTTATTTTCACCAATTTTTTATTTGACATAATTATTTTGTTTTTTCTTTGAGAAAGGGGATTTTTCCTGTTTATTATTAATGCATTATTTTCTGAAGCAGCTGATGGAAGGTGATATATCGAGTAACACTAAATTTCATTTTCTAGTTTTTGACAGTTCTTAAAATGTTTTAGACACCCATTAAAAAAATATTTTAATCGCGATACCAAAGACATTTATTTTCATCAATTTTTTTAGAATAATTTCTGTTAGAATTTTGAAGAAAATAAAAAGGTCATTTTATTTTTATTATTTTTCGAAGTTGTTTTTATAAGATTTTTAAGTCAAAGCGATGTAGCTTTTATTTTATTTTATTTTATTGCTAGTGAAATTTTGTTGAATATTTAGCTAAGTTTTACATTTTTACATTTCAAACTCAAGATTAATCTTAATCTATTGGATTTTTATTTTTTCTTACATAAATATTTTTCTCTTTGAGAAAGGAAATTCTTCCCCTTTATCATTAATGTATTTTTTCTCTAAAAAATTTGAAATCCAATTTGTAATCTTACTTTATCTTTTGATTAAATACGTAGAGGAGATGGTTTTTACAGTACATTTGTTATATCAAAGGAGTAACTGAGGAAAGATGATTTATTCTTTATAAAACTGGATTTAAACTTTATTTTATACTCTTTTAAAATTTTGAAAATATTTTAACTCCCAGATACTAAGAGTAACAAAATTTATTATTAGAATAACTTTTTGTTAGCATTTTATAAATAATATTTCATCTAGAACATTATTCGAAATTGTTTCGTTAGCGTTATGTTCAAAGTCTGGCGAGTCCAAGCATTTTTTTCTTGTGGAAAATAGAGCTAGGTTGAACTGGGTTTACTTTTTTATGCCGACTGTGGCTTTGAACTCATTCTCTCTGGGTCGTGTCAAGGCGGCATTTTTTGTGAAAGTAATACGCTATTTTGCATTTGCTTAGCCGAATATTTAATTAAATTACTATGAATAATATTGTTATTCCACATTCCATGACTTATCGCCATAAAAGATGAAAAATGTTGTATTTTTGTATTATATATACATGGAATCTTCTCTTTAAAAAATTCTAATTGTAGGATAATGCTAGTTGAGAAATATCAGCTCTTTTATTAGAAATTGAGTCGAATGGTGCTTGATTTCCTTGACTTTTGACTGGACCTGCCCATGGACTTCGGGAAAAAATAGGCCAGGTCGTACCTGAACTGAAATTTTAGATTTTACACTGGGTCGGGCCTGGTTCCCATGAATTACATTAGGTCGGGTCTGAACCATATGGATTTTGTTAGAGCCTGGCCTGGTTGTGGAAATTTCGACAGGTGCAATCCTTACCTTATGTAGATGCAACATTTAATAACGATTTTTAGGTAACTAATTCCTTTGTTTTCGTTAGAATACCAAAAAATTTTTTAAGATATAAGATTATGATATAATGTTATAAAAAAAAAGTTTTACAACAATTTCCGTAAAAGTTTAATTTTTTGCGCTGGGAGGGGGCAGTGTTATTTGGATACAGAAATCTTTTATATCTTTTTAATAAAATAATGTACTTATTTTATTTACAATATTTTAATTGTAAATTAATTATAAAATTTAATTGTAATTAATTATAATTTTTAATGTCGTAAAGCTAAGTTTTGAAATTAAAATACAAAATAATATATTAAAGATTAAGTCGTTTATATACACAAATCTTTAAAATATTGGAGATAGAAATTTTAGTAGATATTAGATTTTGCATTTCGAACTTTAAAAAAAAATTAATTGGAGAAATTTAATAAAATATAAAATCGTTACAATGAATGTGTTTTTCCAGTTTGCAACCAATAAATAAAACTATTTACCAATAAATAATTTACTAACTTGTATCTCATTAACTCATTTCCTATACCAACTGCAGATGGTTTTTCCAATAACGTCT
This sequence comes from Maratus speciosus, assembly GCA_963932465.1. Lineage (NCBI taxonomy): Eukaryota > Metazoa > Arthropoda > Arachnida > Araneae > Salticidae > Maratus > Maratus speciosus. Next base: position 428,038,343 of record OZ010798.1, read on the forward strand.
ATGGGCGTATAAGCTGGATTTTTTAAAAATCCCGATTAAAACTAGCATGTTGTGGCCATCACAAAACTTTCTTCTATATAAATCACGTCTATAAAGTAATTTAAATAATACAAGAAATTACATCAATTTGGCATCAATTCATATCAAAGTATATCTGAAGTTCGATGAAAATTCGTGCATTAGTTTTGGCGCACCACGTTCTTTGAGAAATTTTGTGCCATAAAACCCCATACAACTGAATCGTGCATTCGTTCTTGAGATAGAGCTGTAGCGGAAATTCTGAAAAATGTAGCATAGCAGCGCCACCTATTGAGCGATTTGCACCAAAACATAAACATCACTAATTTGATATCAAGGTACCTGAAACTGAAGTTTGATTAAAATTCGTACATTAGTTATTGAGATAGAGCTATAGTGGAAATTCTGAAAAATGCAGCATAACAGCGCCACCTGTTGAGCGATTTGCACCAAAACATAAACAGCAGTAATTCATATCAAGGTATATATGAATCTTTAGTTTGTTGAAAATCCAAGCATTAGTTCTTGAGATAGAGCTAGTGCGGAAATCGCAAAAAAATGCAGCATAGCAGCGCCACCTGTCGAGCGATTTACACCAAAATGTATAAAACGTCAATTTCTGTCAAGGACTAACTGAATCTGAAGTTTGATGAAAATCCATGCATTAGTTCTGCAGATTGAGCTATTGTGGAAATCGTGAAAAATGCTGCATAGCAGTGCCACCTGTTGAGCTATTTACACCAAAAACTAATCAGCAGCAACTTATATCAGGGACTAACTGAACGTAAATTTTTATTAAATTCCGTTCATCAGTTCTTGAGATGGAGCTCCCACAAAATTTAAGTCACACAGAGTCAGACAGACAGACTCACAGACAGACATTTTGTAAAAACATGTTTTTCGGGTTCTCTGACCTCTAAAACATATAAATTCGTCAAAAACCGGAATTTGAAAATTTTCATGAATCCAATACTTTCTTCTTGTAAAGGTAGAAGAAAGTAAAAAAAAAAAAAAAAAAAAAAAAAAAAAAAAAAAAAAAAAAAAGTTGTATTATAAATTGGAAATTGGTACAGAGATTTTACAGATTGTGCATACATTTCACTATTTAATTAAAACTGTGATTTAATAATTGATTAAAAACTTTTGCTCACCAATTTTTATGAAAAAGACATTTACCAAGTCGCATACCGTTACTAAATTAGTATAAAAAATTAAAAAAAAAAAAACACTCAGTCTAAATAACCCTTTTTAAGGAATATATTTTCGTGAGCAAAAGAAAAGCAAAAACGAATTGTAATATGTTATTTGAAGTTGTTTGTACATAAAAACTTGCATTTACTTTTAACTAATTACCGTGCGTGTTTTTTTTTTGTTGTTGTTGTTTGCTTTTTTTCTTGTGCTAAAAAAAATTTTACCCTTTAAGAATGCAAGTACTTACTATTTTCACGTTAAATGTTTATTCCAAATTTACTTATTCGTGATTGTGTTTCCCCATATGTATTCCAAATTCAATAAATAAATAAATAATGCATAATTAATATTTTTTTAATTAAACTTACAAGCTTCTTCAACTCTAGAAGAACTCCTTTACTTATATTGTGAAGAATTGCAAAGAATCTCATGTTCTGTTTATATCAATATGTTTAACACGACCGTTTTCTGCCTATGTCCTGTTTATTAATTGCTAAATAATATGAAAAAAAGAGCGATTAAAAACGCTCATATCATTAAATTTATTATTATATTAAAAAAATTCTTTTTTTCAAAAATTCGTAGTTTCTTCTTCCAAAACCAGCTTTTTTTCATTTTGTCAAAAAGTGCTAAAATAATGAAAGTTTCAAACTTAAATCTTTTCAATATATTTTATAATACATTTTGCTTCTCGATGATGATTTAACATTTCAAACACACATTAACACACAATATTTTTTTAGTTAGTAACATTCTAATAATTTAAGTTAAAGATTAAAAAAAATAATCAACTTTAAAATATGCTAGGTTATCAGACATTTAAATCTAGTTTTAAATTCATGTTTTTTTTGTTGTTTTTCTTTAATTAATTGAAACATAAATGCAAAAGTAAACAAAATTATAAGATATAGGATATTCTTTAGACTTTCACCCCACAAGCTTTACACATGATTAAAACTTAAATATATTTAAAAAATATATTTAAATATTTTCTTATTATTTCAGTACATATAAATTTAAAAATATAGGCTAAAAAAAAAAAAAAAAAATCTCTCAAATTGACAGGAAAAAGCAGTCAATTTTGATGCCAGTGAAAAACCGTTTAATTTACAGAAAATATCTGTAATTTTTCATTAAAAGAGTTTTTTCCTGTAAAAAATACAGATTTTTTCAGCAAAAATTACAAAATACAGCTTTCTTTACAGGCAAAATTGTTTTTTGTTTTTTTTAACAGTTTTTTCCTGTAAAATATACAAATTTTTCTCTAAAAATTACTGATTTTTTTTTTTTTTTTTTTTTTTTTTTTTTTTTTTTTTTTTACAGTGTATATGTACTCTAAATATTAACAAGTGGTAAGTGTGATCACAGATCGCACAGAGGGTTTCGTTTAATATTTCTTTCAAAAAACTATCCTTTTGCAAAATCTGTTAGCTCCACAATTCGCAACTAGGGAGTGCACTCTATTCTAAACAAACGTCTGCCCGACAAAACTCCGTTTTAGAACCTATTCGTACTTATATTAGTCGAGGAAATTGGACCCATAAAACTTAAAATAGGAAAACCCTCCTGGCCAAGTGGAAATAAAATATGAAAGGCTATTTTGCATAAAATGAAAGAGTGGCCGAAGGGTCGTCAAATGATATATCAGATGAGGGGTTTGGGGGAAAATTGACCCCCCCCTCCCGGAGCCTTCAAGGTAAACTAGCTCGCTGTATCTTAATTAGCGGCTAAGTTAGAAAAAATGCTTAAAAAACACAAGTTAGAGCCCAGAGGAGTCAATAATATAAGACTTTTTGAAAAATTTATCATTTGCCGTGTGATCACACGTGATAAGTGTGACACTATAAGTATGCAAAATTTCATATATCCAGCTTAATTAGGGCTCAGTTAGAAATAATTGCTTATAATACAGAAGTTGAAGTCCAAAAGGTTAATTATAAGACCTTTTTCAAAAATTCATATTTTGTCTTATGATCTGACGCGTTCAGCTATAAGTATGCAAAATTTCATGTCTGCAAGGGGCTCAGTTGGAAAGAATTGATTAAAAAACACAACCTGGAGTCCAAAGGGTTAAATATAAATTTCTTCGAAAAAAAAATTATTTGTCGTGTGGTCTCAGGTGTTCTGCTATAAGTATGCAAAATTTCATGTCGCCAACTTAATTATGGGTCTCATTTAGAAAGAATTGCTTAAAATATATATGTGGGAGCTCAAAGGGTTAAATGTAAGACTTTTTCAAGATTTTATAATTTGTCGCCTGGCCTCAGGTGTTCTGCTATAAGTATGCAAAATTTCAAATCTCCAATTTAAATATGGTCTCAGTTAGAAAGAATTGCTTAAAATACACAAGCTGGAGTCCAATGGGTTAAATATAAAACGTTTTTCGAAGTTTATTATTTGTCGTGTGATCTGAAGTGTTCAGCTATAAGTATGCAAAATATTATGTCTCCAACTTAATTATGGGACTCATTTAGAAAGAATTGTTTAAAATATATATGTGGGAGCTCAAAGGGTTAAATGTAAGACTTTTTCAAGATTTTATGATCTGTCGCCTGGCCTCAGGTGTTCTGCTATAAGTATGCAAAATTTCAAATCTCCAATTTAATCATGGGCTCAGTTAGAAAGAATTGCTTAAAATACACAAGCTGGAATCCAAAGGGTTAAATATGAAACTTTTTTCGAAATTTATTATCTGTCGTGTGATCTGAAGTTTTCAGCTATAAGTATGCAAAATTTCAAGTCTCCAATACAATTAGGGGCTCTGTTAAAAAGAATTGATTAAAACACACAAGCTGGAGTCCAAAGGGTTAAATATAAAACTTTTTCGAAATTTATTATTTGGCGTGTGATCTGAGGCGTTCAGCTATAAGTATGCAAAATTTCAAGTCCCCAATTCACTTAGGGACTCTGTTAAAATGAATCGCTTAAAATACACAAGCTGGACTCCAAAGGGTTAAACATAAAACTTTTTCGAAATTTATTATTTGTCGTGTGATCTGAGTTGTTTAGCTATCAGAATACAAAATTGCATGCCTCCAATTTGATTGGGAATTCTGTTATAAAGGATTGCTGAAAATACACAAATTGGAACCCAAAGGGTTAAATATAACACTTTTTCAAAGTTTTATGATTTGTTGTGTGGGCTCATGTGTTTAACTGTAACAATTCAAAATTCCATGTCTCTAACTTAATTAGGGGCACTGTTAGAAAAAATTGCTTAAAATACACAAGTTGGAGCCCAAAGGGTTAAATATAAAACTTTTTTCAAAATTTTATGATTTGTCTTGTTGTCTCAGGTATTCAGCTATAAGTATGCGGAATTTCATGGCTCCAACCTTATTAGGGGCTGACTTAGAAAGAATTGTTTGAAATACACATGTGGGAGCCCAAAGGGTTAAATTTAAGACTTTTTCAAAAATTTTGGATTTGTCGTTTCATGTGACGTGTTCAGCTATAAGTACCCAAAATTTCAAGTCTCCAGCATGTATAGTTTCTGAGAACGGGCTCTGTGACGGACCAAAGCCTTCTCAAGACTATCAAGCCAGACACGATTTCATTCCCCCACATATGGGACGTAACGACCCGGGGCCGGCGCCAATGCCGAGATTTTGAAACTTGTATCTGGTTGTTTAGAATTAAAATGTAACGTATGCACGTGTTGTTTACTTAACTAATAGAACATATTCTTTTGAAGGTAAGTTTTATTTTCAAATTAACTACTTATATTTTATTAGTACTAGCTCTATTTTTTGTGTTCAGAATATCTTTTATTTTTAACTTCTTTAAAATAAATTAACTATTAAATCCCAGTATCGTATTGTCAACAATCCCGTGTATGTGTTTCAAAAGAAAACGATATTATTGTACTTCTGTTTCATTTCAAAAACAGCAGTAATTTAAAGTGGCAAAATCACTAAATCGTATCGAGACTTATATCATTCCCTGTCTATCGTAATTTGCTAAAAATTGGTGCTTGAATGGTGTGAATCGGTGAATTATCACAAAAGTTATTAATTAATAAAGTTTTCATTGTTTAATTATATTCTTTATAAATATGTAAAAATAGCTTCATTTTAATATGTGCCAGAGCTAGACAGCTCTGTTCGGGCCAACACATTTCTCCTTATAATTTGGAAGCTATACGGCCAATTCAGTTTGAAATTTTAATGTCCTATGCGACATATTTTTCTACCTCAACTATTATATTTTCAAGTGGAAATTTTAATTAGTTCTTTTAATTTAAACAAATTAATAAAAAAAACTTTAAAATTATTATTACTCAGAAATTTGCCACTGAAAACTGATGAAATTTTGTACACAGTAAGTACAGCATAAATATTATTAGTTTAAACTTTACCTTTCTTGCTATTCAATAATTTCGATTAAAACTTCTGACTTTATTTACTCGGAAATACTGGCACCAGATAGCTGAAATTTATGTCAGACTGAGTTTCTTGGATACTAATCATGCTAAAACATTTTCGGCCAAAAGTCTTAATTACAAGCTTAATTATTATGTAATTTATAACTTGTCACACCTTCCTATCTTTTTAATTTGTTTTGTTTTCTCTCATTAGAGTGACTTTTAATGATCGACTTTTATTAGAAAACACTGGTCGTGAGAATAGTATAACTCTGATTATTCTGTAGGCAGAATTGATTGGGCTTTAATTTGATACCAAAATTTATGTATTTTTATAGATATTTTCATACTTAAAAATTTAAATGTACAAGAAACTTTCATTATAATTTCTATGGATGCATAACATTGTTATCTTGTATATTTCTTTTAAAGCCCGATCAATATACATACTAATTTATTGGTGTTTTTTAATCTTAAACTCTTAATAAAAATTCATTTTATAATATTTGTTACACAGTGCATGCTTATACATGAGAATTACGGATATGGGAATGATATGTCTGAATCTCTTTATTTTTACAATGACTGTAAACAATTTATTCCCCCCCCCCCCTCCGAATTCGCAAAAATTTTGTGTGTTTTTATATAACTTTTAACGTTTAATTAAAAATAACAATAAATAAAATTATTGTTACATAATTATAAATTTACTTTTCTGTGTAGTCAGGACCCGACTTTGTTTATCTAGGTCCTCGGAGCAAGCACCATTCTGGGACCCCCCCTTTTATCTATCGGTAGAAATTATTCGCGAATAATGCATAAGTGGTTAGTGCTAAACTTCATACGTATTGTATGCATGCATAAATTTCGTACCAGGTACTATTTACATTTGTATACAGGGTATCACAAAAAGATGGTCACAACTTTATGAAAAAATATTAGTAGAATAATAGTAGAAAAAATCAGGGATTTGTTGCAAAGGAGTATTTGTTTGCAAACTTTTATTTGTTTTTCTATTTATGTTATAAGGTGTCTAAAAAAAATACCCCCAATTGGTCCATAATAAATGATTTCAACTTGACTCGTTATGAGGAAAACGTGTATGAAGAATTTCTTTTGAAAACAATGTAATACTAAGTTGTTATAATAAAATTTAAATCATTAGTTTTCTAATGATATATAGTACAATGTCCAAAATCTTAATTCTTGAATATCTGAACAAAATAAATATATGTTAGGAATATTTCAATTCCAATGGATGAAAGTGTTTTCTTTCTTTCTTTTGTTCTCATCAGGTTTCAGTACACTTTTTAAAAACTGTATTGCTTGTACCTTGCATAATATCTTAAAATAATACAAAAATTAAGAAAATAATAATTTTCTGTTTCATGACCTTGTTTTGTTTTATTATGTGAGCTTTGTGTTTTTTCAATTTAATCGATTTTATGTGAAAATTACCCACTTCTGCTAAGTAAAGTTTACAGTAAGAAAAATTTATCTGTGTTGTTACCTAATTTCATGCACTCTGTAGTTTTATTAGTATTTATTTATATTAAATTTATTATACTCCTTTGCATGTTTCAAATCACTAAATATTTAATAGGATATTTATTGTATAATTTCAAGCCACAATGAATAATAAAAATAGCATACAACTTGAATTTGTTTTCATTTAACAATCATTTTTCATCCACTTTAATTTAATTTTAAATGTGGGTTTTAATTGACAGAATATTGGTATTTATTTATTTATTTTTGAAAATGAAATAATTGAAAGCAAAGTAATTCTCTCTATGTGTTTAAAACTACATATATATGTTTATATATATATTATATACATATTTGTAGATTTTGCTTATATATATTTATTAATGTCTTGTTTTAGAATATATAGAAAATAGATAATTGATATTTTTGTAAATTTCAAAGTAGAATAAATAATGAAAACTATTCACTAAATTAAATTTAATACTTCGATTTTTTTTTTCATTAACCAATCATTTTTCTTTAATGTAACTTTAATTAAGTGCACATTTTGACTGACACAGTGATATTATTTCATAATTTTTGTTTTTGTGTTATCGTTATTATTATTGTTTCGAGTGATCGAAATTGATTAAAAAGCACTTAATTAGCGTCTTTAAACTATACGTTTTTATTTTTTTCCCCATATGTTGTGATAATAAGTTGGTATATAGAGGAAAGAATTAATATGTTTTAAATAACGCATGTGCTCTTCTCGGCTGATCTAAGCCCCGCGTCGTGACGTCACGAAACCTTGTGTTTGGCTTGTAGTCTTGAGGCGGTTTTGGACGGACAGGCAGACAGACAGACAAAGGAGTGAGACGAATAGGGTTTCGTCAGATGAACGAAACCCTAAAAATGAAATTATAGTTTTAAACAGTAGCGGGAACAAAGAAAATAAAGTACAAGTAATTTCTTTTCTTTTCCTTTCTTTGATTGGCAACCCCAATGAAACTTTGTGACAAATGATTAAAAAAAAAAAAAAAAAAAAAAAAAAAAGTTTATATATTACTACCATTCCATAATTTTTAATTAAAATTATTCAAAATTAATAAAAATTGTTTTTGTAAATGCTTCTTTAAATCTAGGAAATATATCGGATTTGGGGATTCTAAAGATAAAGTATGCTTTTCGGAACCATTGTTAATTCGTAAGAGGTTATTGTATATTTTCGTTTGTGGTTACGTTATATTTTCCTAGAACGACATGTCCCAAAACGACATTTGTCTTTTTATACAAGATACAAAATTAAATTCTGAACGTTTATATTAATAGTTAAAGGGAATCGGTCGAGCTTGGCTCAGTTGTCTCGAGCCAACTGGTTAGGTAAAAAACAATTTTGAAAAAAAAAAAAAAAATGATTTAGCAGCAATTAGGTACTATACCATATCTGCCACTGTAACTTTTGTAATAATTCGAATTATAAGTAATCGCTTTCGGGCTATTTTCTGTAAGTTATCAGAAAATGAGAAGCAGCAATTAGGTACAATGCCATATCTGACACTATAACTTTTGTAATAATTCGAATTTTTAGTAATCGCTTTTGGGCTATTTTCTGTAAGTTATCAAAAAATGAGAAGCAGCAATTAGGTACAATGCCATATCTGCCACTGTAACTTTTGTAACGCGTTCTCCCGGGTAAAAAAAAAAAGAAAGAAAGAAAGAAAGAAAGAAACGAACAAGAACAAGAAATCAGTTTTCTGCAGTAGTTTCCACGTATACAAAAACAACAATTTCTTTTTAATTAATTGATCCTCGTATTATGTTTTATTCGCCACTAAAACCAACAGCTTCGCTTATTCTTCACAACTTTTCAGCATTTTGTCTTAAAAAAAAATATTTTTTTCATCAGCAGAAACTTCCTATTTTGACATTAACTTTTAATTTAATGTTTTCTTATTATTAATTATGTTTTTTTTATTTTATTCATTATAAATATTATATAAGAAAAGATGGCGTAAGTAAAATAAGAAATTTTTAAAAATAAATTTATAAGACTTTGAACTTTGAAAAAGTTTTTATATTAATTATATTGTAAGTATAATGCTACAAATTTGAAACATCGTTTATTCCCATACATTTGAAAAAACAGTTTCTTAGTTTTTTCTAATTATTTTAAATTTATCACTTACCAAAAGGCTTGTAAAAAGCGTGATTTTAAAGAATTTAAAAAATTGCTAAATCAAAAAAATTTTTTAAAGAAGTAGAATATTTTTTAAATATATTTTTATTTATTTGTTGTTTTTTATCTGTTTTTTCAAAAAACAGGATCTTCTATTTCTCTGAAAAAATGATACAGTATTTAGTTTTTATTAACAGTTTACAAATATCTGCTAATTAATTGCTGTCCGGAATTAACGACTAAGAAATGCACATAATGGCACAAAAAGAAAAAAAAAATTGTGAAAAAGATTTTAAGACGTTTACACATACAATGGAACGTTTCATTTCTTTCTTTTTTTACCATTTTTTTACCTTTAAAAAGTGACTTCTATAGTTTCTTTATTTCAATGATCTAAAAGAAAAATAAATTAAAACAGGGATGTTTTTTAGCCTTGAATTTCTTCTTTTTTCCTTTATTTATTTATTTATTTTTAACGAAATAAATGAGAAACAAAAAATGATCTAAAACACATTTTTTCATGCATAATATCTATTGTTCTTGTGCTACTGTAAAAATATGCACATGTTTTCAAAGTTTATTAATAATTCTGTTTAATCTAAACTTAAAGTCTTAACACAGTATATCAAAGATATGCTTAAAAAACTGTCTTTACAGAAGGAGTTTTAGAACATTTTACGAATTTCGACATAAACGATGTACAAATAACATTGAATCTAAACAAACTTTTTGTTTCATAATTTTTTTTATTAAAAAACCTCCCACAAACAGGAAGCGAATTATTTTCTTTTTAAATAGTTTGTATCGAAACAAAATCCTGCCTTTATTTTTTAATTAAATAACCTGTGTATTTTATTTCTTCATTTGGAAAAGAAATATTATATTTTTCCTCCTTCTGAATACAAAAACTTTCTATTTTGAATCCCCTTCTTAAAACTTTATGTAGTTAATTTTTGATTTCATGTTTGCTTTTTCATGATTATACTTTTCATTGCTTCCATGTAAATCTCAAATTATAAAAGAAAAAAGCAACGAAAGAACTGTATTTTTCTAACTTACAAGATTTTGTTACTTTGAAAGAAATATTTGAATTAATTATACTGTAATAAATGCAACAAAGTCAAAATACTGTTTTTTCCAAGACATTTAAAATAGTGGCTTATTAATTATTCAAATTACATCGTTTTATTCACACACACACACAAAAAAAAGCAGTGTAAGAAACAAAATGTCTATATATATATATATACGAAGGAGAAATTTTTGTTTTATTTTTCTTTCAAAATAAAATATTGCTGTATCAGATAAAAAATTTGTACGATATCTCATTCTTATCAAAAGTTTAAAAATATTTGCTAATTCCTGTCTGCAGTTAATAACTAAAAAAGGTGTAGAATGGTAGAAAGAAAGTGATTTAAATCGGCGGAAAGATTTCAAAATGTTTACGCAAACAACGGTTGGTAGAATTAGTTTACCTTTTTTCACCTTTTTGCATTTTTAAATTAATGCCAAATCTTGTTTATTTTAATTATCTAAAAGAAAAATAGCATTATTGGAGGGTGACTTTCGATATTTAAACTGCTTCCCGTTCTTTTTAAAAATTTTATAACAAAATAAATTATGTTTAACAGTAATTTCATAAGAACTTTAAAAAAAAATTCATATCTTTAATTTTAGAATAAATATTGATAGAGAAAAATTTCTGTAAATTCCTCGTTAATTTCACTTAAATGTTTCGCTAAAATATATATATATATATATATATATATATATATATATATATATATATAGTTTACAAATTAAAATCTCTAAATTAATTTTGAAGTTTAATTGTGGTACTAAAAAGGGTAAATGGTAAATACTAAGAAAGGTGAAAAGTAAATAAAAAAAGTTAAGGATAGTCTACGGGTCAAAATGGGTCAAACGAGTCATTCCGAAGGATTAAATTTCTGGCATAATGTAGTATATTATTATTGTCAACTGTAAAAATATGGTACGTGTCGTAATTTTTTCAACTGGGTGTATTAGTTTCTTGTCCAGGATTTGAAACAAGGACCTTTTGGCTTAAGCTGCCATTGCTCTGCCAATTGAGCTACTTTGGACAAACCTGGTGGACACATGATTCACCGAAAAAAAATTTATTGATTAATGACATCTGGTGTGATATTTGAATCAGCTCAACAGTATACTAAGGTACTATGCAGTATAATAAGGTACTACAGGTACTGGACTAAGCGAAATATAAAAATATGCTTAAATTAAAACTTAGTTTTAATACTTTTTATCAAATTCTATCATTAAAAAAGAAATGTTTAAAAATTTCGTGAATTTTGGCACGAACGCTCTAGAAGTAACTGCCAAATGTAAATAATCCTTTTATGTCACAAATTTTCTAGATTAATAAAACCCAAGATCAGAAAACTTTTATTTTAGTAGTTTGCATGCACACTGTCAAAAATCTGCAGCAAACAGGCCAATCATTCAACCGCTTTTATAAGAAAAACGGTTACATAATCGTAATTTATACTTATTCTAAGCCATGGAAACGCTTCAAATAATGGTCAAGTGACCGGTATTTATAAATACGGTTAAATTACTGGACAGTTCGCTGCAAAATTTTGACAAAGCACAGAACTGGAAAAGAAATATCACTCCCTACTAATTTTGCCGTAATTCCTCTTATAAAAATATTACTGGTATCAATAGATTAGTAATAACGTTTACTAAATAATACTACAACTTAAATTTTGTTTAGGCGGTTGTCTATAAAAATTGTAACAAACTTTCAAATTTTCATCACCTAATTTCGACATCGTATTTGGCTATTTCGTTAAATTTTAGCTTCGGATGCCTAACGGGAAGTTATTCCACTTGTTTCAGAATTATGAGGTTTAATATTTGCAATTCCTAATGAAACTTCAAGAAATCTATTTTTGTGTAAAAAAGTGATATGTTTTAATTAATTTTTTTTCGAAAATTAATTTTGAATATGTATGTAATAATAAATTTTTTTCGTCCTTTTATCTTAGTAAAACTATTCCAAATTCTTAATATCTACCCTTTTTAACTATCTTTAATAATATCTTAAATATAATTTGTCTTTTATTTCATGCCTTTAAACCTGCGTATTCTTTATTTATTATTCTAAATACCTTAATCCGTTCGTAACTTACTTCTTATAAAGCACGCTAAATTACTTTCTTTCATTTTATTCTGAGAGTAAATTCTTTTCTTTCGAATGTATTTAATATCATTTGTTATTTTTTGTTCCATATTCCATAATGCCTTACAAGTTGCCGCCAGCATCCTGTTTACGTTATAATGCATCCGCTGATAGTATTATTTCATTCATCTACGTCACGCGTATTCCGCCCCACCCCGGAGCTAATCCTATCGTTAGCCAGTATTAGAGGTCTGCACGGGCCCGGGCTTGGCCCGAGGCCCGTACCCGGCCCGGCCCGCGGGCCGGGCCGGCGGAATGAAGGCGAATTTTCAAACGGGCCGGGCCGGCAAAATTAGGACTATTTTTTCAACGGGCCGGGCCGGCAAAAACATTAATCGGGCCTATCGGCCCGATATAAGAATTTAAGCGAAGCAGATAAAATACAAGCCATTTTCAATGAATATGATTTTCTCGAGAAGTATAAATGTGCATCACAAGCCGATGCGAGTTTAACAACATCAATACAGAAATGTAACATGTCCATCATAGAGATCGGCATCGTACAGTTGCAAGATGTCTGATTCCGAGTTTAATTTTTTTTTCAGCAGACTCGTGCCAGGACGGAACTGGTCTTATCGATCTCAGGATGTGTAGAACAGTCATTGTGTTTTGTAGTTTTAATAGTGATAATGAAATTCTCTTAACAGTATCTTTGGAAATATACCTTAAGGTGGTTCTCATATTCACTGCTCAACAATGCGAAGCTTTCAGACACATTTTCTGACAAAATATTTAACTATAAAGGCATAAAATTGAGAGGCTTGCCTATTGAAGGCATTTGGAAACGAATAGCTTTTTCCATATTTGATAAATTTCTTACAGAGATAAAAGAGATTCCTGTCACGTGACTGTACGTTTTTCTCCTTTCCTGTGCCATCGCTTCCGGAAATTCGATTCAAAACGCTAACTTTGACAGTATTTTCAGAAAGATATATTGCTTTTATCTATGAAAAAAAAACGACATTTACATAGCTTCTGAATAAGAATGCTTGCCAATCTTACGCGTTTCCGAAAAGAAAAGAATTCATAAATGTGTCGAAATGTAGCTCCTTTGGATTTGAGAAAAACCTTAAAAATGAGAGAAATATTTTCACAAATCAACTTTTTATTATACAGCTTCAAAAGTTATCATGTTTTTAATCCTTTATTCTGATGGACTACATTAATCTTTTAATGAATCCTTATTTCCATTTTGAAATGTCTGTAGACACGATGACTAAAACACTGTAAGTAATCGGTAATGTTTACTATTGTGTGTTTTCTGTTTTGCGAACATCATAGTAATGTAAAATATACTGTAAAATGTTCCCATAAATATGTATGTAGTATTCATTAAAAGAATCGTAATTGTATGTTGAGAAAAAACGGATTTTTTTTTTTTTTTTTTTGTAGAAATTCTGTCGGGCCGGGCCTGTTTTCCCTGATTTTTGTACGGGCCGGGCCGGGCCGAGAACTGTGAAAATGCAAACGGGCCGGGCCGGGCTCGGGCCGAACTTCCCATTTCTACACCGGGCCGGGCCGGGCCAAGATAGCTTTCGTTCGGGCCGGGCCGGGCCCGGGCCTCGAAATTCCGGCCCGTGCAGACCTCTAGCCAGTATTGCCGCCTCTTTTTATGGAATTGGTTCTTTTCTTGTAATGTAACCGTTCGCGTCCTGTTTCTTTGAGCATTTATGTCGTTGCATTGGCTGGGAACAGAGATTTTATACGTTTTTCGTTTGCTTAATAAAAATCCGTCACTTGGTGGTTTGACGTTTGATTTTTGTAGATTCTAATACCTTTTAACATCGTAGAGTTTATTATGAGGTGGTACAGCTATTATACGAGAGCCGATGGATAATCTACTGGAATTTCTACGAAATGTGTTTGCAAATAAACGACGTTAAGTTTTTGATGCCTCTATTATTTATTGAACGGGAAATTCTTCCTAATGTTTCTTGAGTTCTGCCTTCTACTTGCCACCACGACTGCACTCCTGTTGTTCAATGACGGAGCATTGGTAAAGTTTATAACATGGATTCGTAAGCTACTTTACGTAGATATACAGAAGTGTAACAGGAATTTCACAGAAGCCGGCAGGATTCGAACCTGCGCGGAGAAACCACAATGGATTTCAAAGGCTGTTATATTTATTAATTATGTTTATACTGGTAAAGTTTATAACATATATTCGTAAGCTACTTCACGTAGATATACAGAAGTGTCGCAGGAATGTCACATTTATATATATTATATATGTGTGTCAGTGTGTGTTGTAATAAAACTTTTTGCGAATAATCTATATGTTTAAAATACAAGGCTGTTTTTTAGTCATCTGCCATGAGCATTTTACTAAACCAATTTTACTAATTATTATTATTATTTTCTTTTTAAATGAAAGCTGTTCATTTGTGGATGTGCCCGCACTAGCTGTTTTTTAAAATATTCTAATTTATATATATGTTACCGGCCAAACCCGATTTTAGGCCAAACTAATTTATCCTAACGAGCATCGGATAAACTAGTTTTTCCTAGGCCAAACTAGTTTATCCTAACGTCCATAGGATGAACTAGTTTTTCCTAGGCCAAACTAGTTTATCCTGACGCCCATAGGATAAACTAGTTTTTCCTAGGCCAAACTTGTTTGGCCTAACGTTCATAGGATAAACTAGTTTATCCTGCTATTCAGTACGCTGAACTAGTTTATCCTAGGCCATTGCAATTTGGTGTGCATTTATTGATCCCAAAGACCGCTTCGGCGCCAACATTCTAGTTTATCCTAGGCCAATTCAATTTGACGTGTTTTAATTGATGCCAACCAGTGTTGAGCACGCTCACAAAAAAAAAAAAAAAAAAAAAAAAAAAAAAAAAAAAAAAAAAAAAGAAAGAAAAGAAAACGAACTCATTCAAACTTTAATTCTGTTTCTCAAAAATGAGTCCAGTTCACGCTCAAATTCAAAAATTTTCAAACGAATCCGCTCAATTCAAACACATCTATGGAAGTGAGCGAAGTTCACTAAAAACTCATTTTTTATTTTCTAATTTTTTAATATAATAGAAGTTTAGCGTTCAAATTTACAGAATTTTGTGAGCTAGCCTTTTGGTTATTCGATGTATGGGTCTTTACGGGCAAGCCCAATTTTCCTTCCCGACACTCGGTCCGGGTTTTGTTTGGGGATTACTTTTTTCCAGAGGTTCGAACCGATATGGACTGGGACTCATTTTTTTTCCGGCTTAAGTCGGGACTGGACTGCATTCTTCTTAAGGTCTCCACAGGCAGAAATTTCCAATTTCTAATTTCCAACCCAGCTCATATGAAAATCATTTGGACCGGCAGGATCTCTGGTCTGTTCAGTAAAAATATCAGTAACATTTGGGCAGGCCCAATTTTTTTTAATGTACGTATTTTTAAATCGCTATTATTCCACAATTAAAATTTATATATTTATTAGCCCCGATATGCTATTTCTTTCGGCCAGCAATAAAAATGTCGTATCTAAAAAACAACGTTCCGTTGTATAAGCCAGCCATAAAAAAGCAGATGTATCAATGTATGGCTAAATACTCTACTGCAATTTTTTTTAACTTCTAAGCATCGCAAATTTACAATTTTTATACCGTCGTATTAGAAAAAAATATACTGCAATTTGTTTGAAAACTTCATCTCAATTTATTTTTGAGACATTAATTTTTTTGTACTTTTTAGCGCCATTTGTTTAATGTTGGCAACTCAAGTACTCCATTTTTGTAGAAAGTAAAAGAAAATAGTTGAAAAAAAGTAATTATATTTTTTTGTTGCCATTTTTCCATAACAACCGAAAAAAAATGTAATAAAATATGTGCTATTTTGAAAAAATATAAATGAATGATTCCTGATAAAACATGGAGCTGTTATAAACTATATTTAATTTTAAGTATCTATATTAATATTACAAACAAATTAAGGCATATAAATCATTAAATAGCCTTTTTTTTTTTTTTTTTTTTTAGTTTGTTGAATGACATCTCTTTTTTTTTTTTGGATTTATGTATTATTCAGCGAAAGTGACGTTCTATGAATACTTTACTATGCATGCTGTTTAAGTCTGGATCGTAAATAAGGATTTATTCAGCGGATGCGAACGACGTCATTATATATAAAATAAAAACGCGAGTTTTAAGTTTTAAAACTAAAATAAGTTTTGCACTATCTATTTTTATCTACATTTTTTTTTTTTTTTTTTTTTTTTTTTTTTTTTTTTTTTATCGGGGAGCGACACTAAATTCTGAAAAAGCAGAATTCCTGTTTTCTAGTTATTTTTATTAATTTTTTTAAGATGAGTAGATGCATTTTTAGGTAATAAAATTAAAGTACGGTAAAACCTGAGAAAAATAACCTGCCTATGATGGAATTCCGTGTTTAACAAAAAGAAATATGTTGATATATGTAAAATGAGGATATTAGTACATGCAAAAAGAATATAATGCATTTACAACAGAGATGAACCTTCTATAAGAAAACCTGCCGATAACGGATTTTTCTTCTTTTCTATGCAATTCATTCGTAGACGATTTTATTGTATAGAATTTTTTTAATTTTTAAATTTCCAAGCCATAGAATTAGGATTAACGATATTAATAATTCTGTTGCAAACTATATTGATTTTTTAATGATCTCTGTTTGTATGTAAATATCTGAATAATTACTAAGACCATTAATTTTTTACACGGCTTGGAAACTTGAAAATCTGAAAAATTTTATACAGAAAAACCTTCTAATCCCATAGGAGATAAAAAAAAAAAGAACTTCGTTATAGTTAAGTTCCTTTTTAGCAGGTCCGTCCTCTCTAGCAAATGTATTATTTTTTTTTTTTCAAACGGATTATTATATCCAATTTACACCGATTAAAGAAAAATTCCGTTTAAAACACGATTTCGTCATACACAGATTCTTGAACAGATTTTACAGTTCTGCATACCCTTCCTTATCTGTACTATTCTTTAAAGATAATTTTAATTGTGGAATAATGGTAGCTTAAAAATATATGTGTTTTAGGCCAAACTAGGACCGGGACTTCGCCAGATTTTTGAAAATTCCAGATTTCTGAAGGTATATGAAATGTACTTCTGATATTCTTAATGGTGCTTTTATTCATAATTAATTCAATGCCAAGTGATATTTATCTGAGAAAAGAAAATCAATGTTTTTTTTTAATATTTATTTTTTTCTCACATAAATATCACTTGGCTTTGAATTATTTATGAATAAATGCACCATTAAGAATATCAGAAGTACATTTGATATTCTTTCAGAAATCTGGAATTTTCAAAAATCCAGCGAAGACCCAGTCCCGACGATGCCGGATTTTCGAAGTTATACTGTACATAATCCATCCTCTAAATTCTTCCTCTGCTAAATTTTATGATAGCCTCTCATTCATTTCTTCGGTCCTCCAGCACACTCTATGTCAAATGGAACATATTTTGTAACTACTGGCGGTGGTGAAATGGGAAAGATAAGTGTCAGTATCTCACTCCTCATCGAATAAAATATATTATACAGGGGTGACGGCAAAACTACTTTGCACAAAGTTGGCGCCGTAGCGGTAGTTGGGATCAATAAAAGCACGTCAAATTGCATTGGCCTAGAATAAACTAGATCGGCCTAGGATAAACTAGAAGATTGGCACACCGGCGGTCTTTGGGATCTATAAAATCACGCCAAATTGAATTGGCCTAGGATAAACTAGTTCGGACCAATGAATAGCAGGCTAAACTAGTTTATCCTATGAGCGTTAGGCCAAACTAGTTTGGCCTAGGAAAAACCAGTTTATCCTATGGGCGTACACAAATCTTGAGATGTTGAAAATGATGTTAGGTTTAGATTTCACGGGAAAACAAATTCTATGATTGTGCCAAAGTGATATTCAAAGTGAAATTAAGCATAAGACCCTCAACTAATAACTACATCGTAATTACTTTGATTATATTTTACTGATTAATACGAGTAAAGTTTATTTTTTCAATAACGTGAACAGTTGAAGTTTATGAAAATAGCATTTTGGTAATTTTAGGATAAAATAATAGTTATTTTACGAGTTAGACTAACCACTTTTTAAAAAGATCGACTTTTTGTTATGATTAATTTTGTAGGTTTATTATAAATCAGTGTAACAGTTCTTTTTAAATATTTTCTTCCCTCGAAATTCGACGAGTTTCACCTAGTATAACTATTAAAGCAGAAGATAATTTTTTAAAAGGAATACAGATAAATCAAATAAAGACGTGACAGCATAAAACATTACAACAGAAAAATGGAAGTTTATATTGTGAACGTTTTATCAAGGACAATATTCCGCAATATGCTTATCAAATTCATTTATCAAGTCGCAAATGATTTCCGTTTAAACGCGGCAAGCCATATATAATTAGAATGTTAAAATTGCAAAACCATATAAGAAATATGAAAAGTAAACATATCTTGTGTAACCTATGAATCTTTTTAAAGTAAATGATTTTAAAAAGCTTCAAAAATGCGAACAAAAATTATAGCTCATTCATCCACGGTTTTTAAGACTTTACAACAAAGGTGAAAGTTTTTATGCATTAGGTTTGTCTGCCCGTCTTTCTGTCCACGCTCTAACTCGCGTAAATAAATACGAATTTCTATGCAATTAATACATAATATTGATGTTTACCATGTCATGTTCGGTATTGAATAGGAGGTGTGTAGCATTAATAGTTCATTTACAGGGGCATTCAAAAGAATTCCGTTACATTATGATCCATGGGGGGAAAATCGTTTGAAGAGTATTTTAATGATATTATGCTATTTCAAATATGTTGACTTTGATAGAAATGACTGAATTTCATCATAAGATGATTACTATAGAATAGGGCATTCATAGCATTTGTAGTTCATTTAGAGGGACACACAAAAGAAATCGGTTTCAGTACTGTCTTTGAGCAAAAATTGCTTGAAGTGCGTTTTCAATTTCGGTACGCGCTTTTAAATTTAACACATTTTTTGGATGTTAATCGTTGTATATAAATTCTGTACCGTGTATACAGGGCTGCACAAAAGAATTCACGTACCATTCACCTTATTAGCGGAAATTGCTGAAGGGGAATTTTAAACTGAGGTATCTATTTCCTAAAAGAAATAAATTTTTACATACATAGAGTTAATAGATACAAATATATATATATATATATATATATATATATATATATATACAGGGTCATTCATAATTCCCTCCGAGGTTTCGAAATGTTATAGTAAAAAAACGAAGACGAATGTGAAAAAAAGAAACATATGAAATTATTCCGAAACTATTCAAGTTTTAATTTAATTAGTTTCCGGTAGATGACAGTAACATCTGTATTGAAGTCAGTTGTAGTAAAGAAAAATGGCGTTTGCAGGCGAAGAGAAAGCTTTTTGTGTGTTGGAGTTTGCAAAATCTGAATCAGTGGTGTCAGTTCAAGGGGCCTTTCGTAATAAATATCGAAAACAGGGACCAACTGACAAAACAATTCATGTGTGGTACCGGAAATTTAAAGAAACGGGATGCCTATGTGACAGGAAACGATGTGGTCGGCCTGGTCCATCTGCGGACACCGTAGATCGTGTACGGGAAACGTTTTTAAGGAGCCCGACGAAATCAACCGCTAGCGGAAGCCGAGAATTGGGGATCTCTCAACCAACAGTGTGGCGAATTCTGCGAAAACGTCTTTGTTTGAAGCCGTACAGATTGGGACTGGTGCAAGCGTTGACTCCAGCAGATTGCATTTCTCATTTCACGTTTTGCATTGATGTCCATGAACGTGAAACACTAATGTCGAAATTGATTTTTAGTGATGAAAGCACATTTCACATGTGTGGCACTGTCAACCGCCACAACATACGCATTTGGGGCACTAGAAATCCTCATTCTGTAGTGGAACACTATCGGGATTCCCCAAAAGTTAACGTGTTTTGCGCTATGTCCTCCTCACGTGTTTATGGGCCATTCTTTTTTATAGAGAAAACCATTACCGGTGTAGTGTACCTGGATATGTTGCAGCTGTGGCTAATGCCGCAGTTAGAGGAACATGAGGATGATTTCGTATTTCAACAAGACGGTGCTCCTCCCCATTTTTTGTGTGATGTGCGTGAATACCTGAACACACACTTACCTCATCGATGGATTGGACGAGCTTCTGAAGATGACGTACCTCTTCTAAAGTGGCCTCCACGGTCACCGGATTTAACACCGTGTGACTTTTTCTTGTGAGGGTATGTGAAAGACCAGGTTTTTGTACAACCTATGCCACGTGATTTAGCTGACCTGCGTGAAAGGATAACACGTGCTACAATAACATAGACAGTACCATGTTGAGTAGAGTATGGCAGGAACTGGACTATTGCATTGATGTATGCCGTGTGACCAAGGGTTCACACATAGAACACCTGTAATGTATGTAAGTAAAACTTGAATAGTTTCGTAATAATTTCATATGTTTCTTTTTTTCATATTCGTCTTCGTTTTTTTACTATAACGTTTCGAAACCCCGGAGGGAATTATGAATGACCCTGTATATATATATATATCATATGCAGGGCTTCTTAAAGAATACGGATAGTTTTCTGACTGTAGATCAGGTTACTGAAATTGCAATTTCAAATGTATTATGCGTTTCCAAATGTTTCAATTAGACATCCTATTTCAACTTATTAAACGGTGAAGTTTTGTTACATTATTCTGAATTTGTTGGAAAGTGTTTCAATTAGACATCCTATTATAACTTATTAAACGGTGAAGTTTTGTTACATTATTCTGAATGTGTTGGAAAGTGTTTCAATTAGACATCCTATTTCAACTTATTAAACGGTGAAGTTTTGTTACATTATTCTGATGTGTTGGAAAGTGTTTCAATTAGACATCCTATTTCAACTTATTAAACGGTGAAGTTTTGTTACATTATTCTGAATGTGTTGGAAAGTGTTTCAATTAGACATCCTATTTCAACTTATTAAACGGTGAAGTTTTGTTACATTATTCTGAATGTGTTGCAAAGTGTTTCATAATCTGTACTTGAAGCATGACTTTTTTCTTTCTTAATTTTTTATATTTAAAAACTACCTACATTAGAACCTTTTTTAGGAATAACTAAATATGAACTTTTCATTAGGAATTTGAAACTATGAACTTTCATAATTCCTAAGCTACTTAACGGAATGATTTCCCATTCCGTATCCTAAGATAAAATTTGCCGAAGATATCAAATGTTAAAATTCGGGGTTCGTATTATAATTTTTACGCACGTTGCAATTTCTGTATGTAAACTCTCTCCTGTGCAAAATTTAAGTTTCATATTAATTACGAGGGTTGTTCAATAACTTTTGCCCCTAGTGTACATAAAATATTTATACTGCGATGGTTGTTGTGGAATATCGAAGCCTAATGTCTTAGATGCCTATATGCTCAATTTCAGAACCGTAGCTGCTATATTCACTCAGTTTTGAAGGGAGGAGTGAAAGGTGGGGGGGGAGTGAGGGTGAAAGGCTGATTTTTAGCTTATAGGGCTAGATTTGTGACAGTGGATGAGACATAACTACTGTCGTTTGGACTCGAGATCATGGTGATGTAGGCATATCTCATCCACTGTCCAAATGTAGCCTCATAAGCGCCGAACTAGCATTTCACCCTCAACCCCTTCTTAAAAACTCCCCCAAATATAGGTCTTTAAAGCTTACTCCTTCCTCTAAAACTATGTGAATATAGCAGCTACGGTTCTGAAATTGAGCATATAGTTATTTAAGAGATTAGGCTTGGATATTCCACATCAACCATTACAGCACAAATATTTTATATACATTAGGGACAATAATTATTGAACCACCCACGTAGTATACGTTATTACTAATCGAATGATACTAGTCCCATTTTTATACAATCATTTGCGGCAAAGTTAGTAGGGGTGATCAACATTTTTTCTTTCCAGAACTGTTTACAAAAACATACATTTAATTTTAATTAATTACTTCACGTGTTATACTTCTTCATTTGCATCTGAAATATTATTTCTCTCTTTCTGAACACAAAAATTTTCTATTTTATCATTCGCATTTGATTTCAGGTTTGCTTTTTAGTGATTAAATTTTTTCATTCGGAGCCATATCTCAAATAATAAAATAAAAGGAAAAAGAGCATGTAAACTTTTAAAATAAAACTTACAACATTTTGAAACTTTGTAAAAATATTTGTATTAATTATATTTTAATTAATCCAACAAATTGAAACATGTTTTATTACAATAGGTTTAAATTAAGGGGTTTTTTTTCTAATTACTTCCTTCATATTATATCCAAAAAAAAGAGGTGTAAAAAATATGTCAAACTATTTTTTTAAGAAAGAGAAACTTTTTAAGTCTCATTTTCCTTTTGCAAAAAGCTTCCTTTACTTCGCAAAAGAAAAAGAATAAAAAGTATAGTTTTTATTAACATTTAAAAATGTAAATAAAAACTAATTAAATTTTCCTGACTGGAATAAATGATTAAATAAGGCACAGGACGTAAGTAAAATAAAAAATGGCGAAAGATCTTCAAGATATTTTAGGAACAGTGGAACGTAGAATTAGTTTCACTTGTTTCGTTTATTTATATTTTTAGAGATTTTTTACATACTTAAAGTTTAATAAAACAGTTTTTAAAAACGCTCGTCGTCGGCATCTGGCACCTACTTTCAAACGATGAAAACCGTATTTTTAGATGCGTTCGTAATTATATAAATACGTAGCACATTAAGTCATCGTTTGGCCCGTCTTTCTGTCTGTCCGCATATAACAGAGCAAAAACCACCCAACCGCATGACTTTAAAGTTAATATATATAATCGTTGCAGAAGTTTGTCGTGTCATTTCAAATTTTATGAAAATCGAATCAAAACTTAAAAAGATATTAATAGAAGTTTTCTTCATTCTATTAAAGCCTATCATACGTAATTAATTCAATGATATCCCATGATAGGTAGTGATTCTTGGTTATCAGGGTGATGACGTTCTATTTAAGATGGAGTGGTATTATTTCCGTATTACTGAATTTAATATATATAATAGTAAAAAAAATTATATTCTTGCTTTTTCACATAAGAGTGCAACAGCTATTGCACCAATATCTGAATATTTATAAAACTAGTTATAGTACGAACGCACCTCATTTGCCACGTTTGGCGTACAATTGCCGGCTTTAGTGTCTCCCCTGGTTTCTTTATTTCAAAACTTTAACAGAACTATAATATTTATGCTTGTCTTCAACACAATTCTTCTTACTTTTTGTCTGTTTGTGTTTCGTTTACTTCATAAAGAAATAAATTATTACCACCATTCTTAAATGCATTTTTCATATGTAATGCATGCTGTTATTGTCTGTGTAAAAGTATGGAGTATTTTTTTTAAATTTATATATTATATGTATTAATCCAAACATAAATTTTAATTATAATTCTGTGTATGTCATTAAAAGTTTTAACTTCCTAGTAGAAATTGTTTAACATCTATGGAAGTTTCTCTCCAAACATTGATCAAGATGAAAACATTCGTGCTAAATAAACTTTTAAAAACACAAATTTTCCAGATTAAAAAAAGCAATAAGGGAACTGTTTTTCAAACGTTTTGTATTTACATAAACACTTGGATTTATTTTAATTAACTTGCATCTTTAGTGTCCCTCCACATGATTTTATGGAATGCGAGAAGAATTTTTGACATTTCTCTGAGGGTTTTTTTTTTGTGTTTTTTTGTTCTATTATTCCAATACATTATATCGGCAGTGATAGACTATTCATTGCAAATTTGCCAGTCTATTGTATGAAGTAATGCATTTATTTGCGACATCTGGTGTTTTGCCAACTAAAGATTAAACATCCACCTATTGATTTGGTTTCTTAAATATTTCTATCATCATTTGATTTCTATATTCCATTTGTTATTTAAATATGTTCGATTATATTTAATTAAATTTTATCCGACTTCATAAGTTTTTACATATGCTTTTGTTTCATGTTATATTAGAAATGTACAGTGCTTCTTATTTAATATAATATTTTGTAATTTTTCTTGTGACAAATCTATGGATTATTATTTGCATTCTCTAAATTTGAGTTTCGGTCACTCTATTGTTCGAGTATGTTAGCTTTTTAACTTCATATTGGGTATTCTATAGATAAACTAATTATATACCATCTTAAAACTAGAGATTTTTGTCAGATTTTGTTAAAAGAACTTGTAAGTTGTCTTTTGATTTTCAAAGGTATTATATTTATATATATTACGTATATATAAAGCTTTTTTCTTTTCTGAATTTTTTTTAATATGGACTGAAAAAAGTTTCATCTGAATATAATACATTGTGTTTTGCTGAAAGAAAAAAAAACTGAAGACACGTTTTCGTTCAATACGTTTTAATTACTGCTTTATTAATTTTCTGATTAATTTGTACTTATTATTCAATAAAACTCTTGAAAGGAAACAAAAGTAATGCCTCGTTAAAAAAAATCATATTGTTCCAAAGAATTTTTTTGTACAAAAAAAATCATTTTTGACTGTTCTTTTATTTTATGCCTGCTTATTCGTAATTACATTTCTTTATTTGTTCAATGCGAAGAAAAGAAAAGAAAACAGATAAATATGTTTTTAAATTAAATTTACCAAAATTTTCAACACCAGAAAAATATCTGTATTATATTAATCATAAATAATACAGAAAATTCAAGCACTGTATAATCTAGTGCATTAAAAGTGATGATTTATAATTCCTAACACTTTCCAAAATAGTTGAAAGGTGTTTATATACATTCTGTTTGTCTGTCTGACTGTCCGTTTGTCCGTGCTCTAACTGTTGTAAATAAACTCGGTTTGCCATGTAATTTTTATATGTTATTGATGTTTATTATAGAATGCTCATTATTGAAAGTGAAATGTGTAGCATTTATAGTTCATTTATAGGAACACACAAAAACATTCTGTTACGTGAGGGACTGTGGAGAAGGATCGTTTCAGATGCATTTTAATGATGTTACAATGCTTCAAAAATAATGAAAATTGTATATTTCCCTGATGGGTACTGCAAGATGCTTATTATAAAAGTAAAAATTAAATTTAAAAAAAAAATCCCGACTGCGTAAAAAGCGAACTAATTAATTATTTCTCATCAATGTGAAACCATTTTTTATATTACTTACCTATTTTTTTTATTTACTTGTACTGATGACTTTTATGTTGCGTTTAATTGTTAGTTCCTATCTGTAAACACTGTTTTGATGAGGCCTATAGATGTCCATGATGGTTAGAGTAGCAGTAAAGCTAGAGATCCTACCTACACAACTTCCAGGTTGTGTAATATTTAAACGGACCTCCTGACTGTAAAATAGTCAATGAAACATCCTCTTCATTTTGGAAGACCTATCCAATGTTGTGCCACTCAATATGGTGCGTAAAAGTTTTTTCGTCTCTACCGCCATTTTGTATTTTTCGGCCGCCATTTTGAATTTATAAAAACAAAACCTAGCCAATACCATCGGACGGTTAAAGACGAATAGATAGAGACCTCATTCATTAAAATCCATCTAGCCGTTGGGACGTTTTGAGGGTATAAAGAAATCCACATACCCAGATACGCGTGATACACATAACCCTACTTGGCAGTCGGGTTAAAATAAGGCTTGTACACTATTCATCGTTGAGTTACAAAGGCATACAAAAGAATTCCGTTACAGTACTTCTATGAACAATAATTGCTGGAAGTGCGTTTTCAGTTGTAGTACGCGTTTTTAAATGTAACTAATTTTTTGCACATCAGTTATTGTGCATGAATTCTGTTGATCATAAACAGGCCTGCACAAGAGATATCGAGTTCATATCTATTAACTAACGAAAATTATTGTAGAGTAATTTTGAACTGTGCTATGCGCTTCCTAAAGGAACTAAACTTTAGCATGCATGTAGTTAATAGATGCAAGTCTATGTATCATATACAGGGCTGCTCAAAGAATTCGGAAATTTTGGATGGATGCGAAATTTTGTAGATGGGAGTAACTGAAATTAGGTTTTCAAATGCCTTATGCTTTTCAAATGTTTCAATTAGACATCCTATTTCAACTTATTAAACGGTGAAGTTTTGTTACATCATTCTGAATGCGTTCGAAAGTGTTTCATAATCTATGCTTAAATCATGAGTTTTCCTTTCTTGTTACATTCTTTTTTTAGAGGAAGAATTTTCTACTAGTTTTTTTCGGATGAGTGAAGAACGGTTTCGGACAAGCCCCACTTTCGGTTTGACTGCGTTAGAAATTGGACGGTTCAGACTTCCAAATGGCTCTGAAAATGAAAAGAAACTCATCAATTAATTTACATTACGAGTTGATTCAAAAGCATCTTTGATGTTAACTTTCTTTTCCTTCTATAGATAAAAAAAAGAAACGATTTGGAAATGGTCCAATGAAAATCTGCGTAGATACAGCGAAACGCATCTGATTGGTCAGAGCTTTCTGACGCTATAATGGGGAGGGGGGGCTCTGTCGCCAAGTTTGTAGCCAACTTGGCGATATATCGCCAAATTTGGCGCCCAAAGTTAGTCGCCAAAAGTGACGTCAACTTGGCGTTATTTCCAGTATTTCGCAAAATTTCCATAGACTCCCATTGAAATCCAATAGGGTTTACTTGCTTGCAGAAAATCAACAAATTGAGATATTTCAATGCAACAAAAACTAATATTAGCTTATGGATAGAGCTTAATTGAACTATTTACATTAATTTTAAGTAGAAACACTAACTATTTCCAATATTCTATATATACAACACTATATATATAACTCTATATTTAGTCATTCTTATAATTAGGAAACAATATAAACTCTAATGATTTTGTGCTTGGAGATAAGGAAAGAAAATTGTCAGGAGTTGGGAAGGAGCGCGTTTTTACCAAGTGGAATCTAAAAATTAAATGCATAGAAAATAAGGGATCGCGAAGCGATTCAGAATGGAAACGCGAAACAATTACGTCTTGGGCTGGCTAGAAAATAAGGAACGCGGGGGGTCGGTGAGCGTAGCGAGCAAGGGAGCGGAGCCCCCCTAGTACATATTAATATTTCTTTATACGTTATGGGTTTTCTTCACTGTTAAAAAAGACGAATGTTTCTTAAACAACGAAGATGTAATAATTTTCGTGGTTATACGAACGAAAATATACAAGAACCTCTTCCGAATTAACCACGATTCCGAAAAGCGGTCTTTACTTTTAGAGACCTTAGAAATCAATATACAGGATTAGCCTAAATGATACTTCGGGCTTCAAAAGACGGTTTATGGACGGGTATACGACGTACAAGGACATGTGATACATGAAAGCATACATACAGCCACCAAGTTTTTGGTACACACTACAAATGTTCAATATGTGCGCCCTTAGTCACCCGGCACACATCCCAACGGTAATCCAGTTCTGTCCATACATTCAATAGCATGTTTCTGTCAATGTCCGTCACAGCAGCAGTGATGCGTTCCTGCACGAGTCACGAAGCGGGATTTTAAACTTGGTGAGTTTATTTATCTTGTCATGTATCATCTGTCTTTGTAGGTAGTATACATCTCAATACACAGTGTTTTGAATCCTGGTGAATCATTTAGATTAACCATGTATATATGCAAATCTATAGGACATGTGCATCCCCAAGGTGGGTTAAAACGTGCTTTTTCGATAGTATAGAATAAGTAGCATTTATACTTCGGTTATAGGGACGCGCAAAAAATTCCATTACGTTATGATATAAGGGGAAATAGTGCTTGTGGTGCATTTTAATGATGTTGTGATACTTCAAACATAATGAAATTAAAAAGAACATATATGGAGCACTGCAACATATTTTGAATAGATATTCGATTGCGTAGCATTTATCGCTCATTTCCAGAAACTCACAGAAGAACTAAATTGCAGGACGGACTATTATCAATTGTCTATAATCGTCACTTCGGACTATAATCGATTTCATTTAATGGAAAAAAAATAAAATTTCTCAATACTATTTTGTTAGAGTTGGAAAGTGCTTCATAATCTATGCCGATGCATGATTAATTCACCCTTGCTTCTTATTATTTCGAGTTTGCGGTTTCCTTAAAACTTGTAAAAAGAAAAAAAAAATGTTTAACTACATAATATGCACTTTAAAAAGTTCACCGCTTACTTAAAAGGTAAATACATAATAATAATACAGATGTTACAAGTTTTAAAATATACATTTAATTTAAATTTCCGACTACTTTCTATATGCAATCCCACAACCATCGTCAGGGAATATTTTCATTAATTACCGCGTAATTCATTCAAATGCGTCACTTCGTTTAAATGGGAGAGTCTATAATTCCTAGGGTAGCTGGAATAGAAGTAGTAGTACTTCGGATTAAACTTATGTAGAGGAAAATATTTAATTGCCGTTCCATTCATTTTTAATACGTCACTTTGTTTTAAATGCGACTTTAAATAGACTCTCCCATTTCAAACGAAGTGACGTATTCGAATGAAAAGAACGGCAATTAATGAAAATATTCCTTGACGATGGCTGCGGGATAGCAGACCGAAAGTACTTGCAAATTTACATAAAATGTATACATTTTCAGATTTTTAACGTCTGTATTATTGTAATGTGTCACCTTTTAAGTAAACGGTCAACTTTTTAAAGTTCACATTATGTAGTTTATGATTAGATTAAGGTAAAATGTTGCTTTTCGTCTTATCCTCTTCGTTTCCAAAGCTGAAATAATACTAAAAATACTCATTAGGTTTTAAACAAACAAAATGACATCATAGATGACAGAAAAGAGAACTTTTCGGAAATTGATACTTTAGGAGACTAGTAATTTAGGTTCACTAATAGGGATATAAAATTACAAATCCCCTTAATATATCAATTTAATTATGACTAACCTAAATTCACACAATCACAAATTTAAGGCCTTTAAACATGTGAATGATCTACAACTCCTCAAAACATTTTACTGTAAAGGTTAATAATAAGCTCGAAGCAGCAGCTGTCGTTCTGTATTAGATTAAGGGCCCCTAGGCCACTCTTCCCGCTTTTCGGTGTCTTTAATTTGTGTAATTTCTCTTTTAAATTTGTCCGGTTTTAATTTTCGATTTTTTTTTTTAAACCTGGCTTCTGCTAGAGTCTCTCATACTCTGGACGTGGCTGGGGACTTATGAACCTGGCTTTCTCAAAAGTGTCGGAATAAGAGAAGAATAAAGGACCGCGGACGGAAAGAGGCCGCTCACCGCGGCTGTAATATACTCGGCCTAATTATATTACAGCCTTAGTATTTATTATATATACTTTATATTATATTATATTATATTATACTAAGATTATATATTTAGATAGATAGATAGATATATTATATATATAGATAGATATAATAAATACATTTATTATAAAACAAACTTTCCGTCCGCGGTCCTTTATTCTTCTCTTATTCCGACTCTTTTGGGGAAGCCAGGTAATAAGTAAGTATAACTAAGTATTAAGGCCAAATATGATATTGATATATATAATATGATATAATAGAAATTACATATATAAATATATAATATAAAAATATATATAATATATACTATATATTATATTATACTTTCTCTCTATTCTAAAAAAAAGTAACTACCGCTGTCACCGCCGCCGCCGCCGCCGCCGGTTTTGAATTTTTTGTGACCGGAGGTCTTTCTTCGTTAATATTAAGAAAAATAATGCATACAAAAATATGAAAATCGGTAGTATTATACAGAAATGTTTGATAAACACGCTGATGCAGACAGTTTTCAGATCGAAGAATTATTTTAAGAGATATTTAATGCTAAAGTTGGACAAAATCGTTCCACTAAAAAAGTTTTATAGGAGCAAAAACTGTTCATAGGAATTTAATCATTTTTAGATCATTTTATGCGTTAAAATTTGCCGGAGTGCAGATTGCATTAATTTTTTTATTTTGACTAATTTTTTGAGGTTTTATTTCTATTTTAAATTCAGATTTTCAGCATTTCTAGAGATATTTTTAACAGATTTTAGAAAGTGATATTAATTTAAACTGTTGCCAACTGTATAAACATCGGAAGCAATAATGTTTGCTTCAAAAAAAAAAAAATATTTATACGTGTAAATAAATTAAAAATTTATTTACACGTGACTATTATAAACAGAAAAAAACATTTGGAATTAGAATTAAATAATTATGTACAAAAAGCAGGAACTTATTAAAAATTATGTCATAAAAACTATAATTACACGTGAATTTTAAGAGAGAAAGGAATTTGTAAAGCAATAAATTTATTAACATGCGTTAGAAGTCTTAAATAGAAGAAATTACGTCATATTTACGTCACATTACAGTTATTACATAAAATGAACACAAAATAATATTGCAAAACGGTTTAAATTTAGAAATTGCGCTAGACATTTATTTGATATTTTAAGAGGATACTTTTCAACTATTTTTGTTAAGAAAGCGCAAATAATATTTAATTTCTAACACAAGTATTTTCACGTGAATATTAAAAAGAGAAAGAATAGTTTGGTCAAAATTACGTCAGATTAAAAACGATTAATTTAAAATGTCTCGTTTAAAAGAACTTTCTTTTCACTTTGTTAAAAAATACCAGGAGACAAAGACTCTGTTTACTTAATTCCTTTTATATTAGCTTATTTTGAAATGTTGTTACACGTGTCTACGTCATCAAGTTATTTTTATTTCGACGTTTTATTTGTATTTTTATTAATGTTGTACTAATTTATTTGTTTTTTCGTTATTTAAAATAAAAATTATGTCAATTTGTATAATTTGGCGAGTGGTTTGGCGATTTATATAATTTGGCGAAATGGGTCGACGGGATAATCAAGTAGTACCACAACGGATTTGGCGTTAAAATTCCCCAATCAAAGAGAAATGAATAGAAATACTCTTATAGAGAGATCGCCAGTGTTTTTTAAATTATAATTCAATCTTTCGAAATCTTTTTAAAGCCTATCAAATTAGCGTGCATTTAGAGTCTACGGTGTCTGGACGGGGGTTGGCGAGCGTAGCTCGTAGGGGGCCGAGCCCCCTAGTATATTATATTAATATTCATAAGAAATATAAGTATTATAATTCGTCGAGCTTATTATTAAAGGTAAAGTTAAATAATTATGAAAATTTCTCACTGTCTACAGCACACTGTCTCAAAGGCTTTTTGTAAACCCAGATGAAAATAACATTTATTTTATAAGGAAATCAGCATAGATGTTGCTATTTACTGGTTTGTTATTAAAGCAAAAACATTCAGCTATTAAGAAATGAAGTTAAAATGTAAAAAATTGTACGGTTTAGTTTCTTTGAGAAAAAGAATAGAGGTCCAAATATGTGGACCCAGGTAGGGAAGAAGTTATGATTTTAATTCTATTTATAAAAATGTTACTTTAAAGAATCTAAAAAAGTACTGAGTCAAAATCATTTTTAAAGAAAGATAAATTAACTTATTTCTCTTTCACGAAAATTTCCTCTCCTTTGCAAGGAACAAAAAAGTACGACATCTTATTAACAGTTTAAAAATATTTCCTAATTAATTCCTGTCTGCAATTAATGGATAAAAATGTATAGAATGGTAGAAAAAAAGGAACTTAAATCGGAGAAAAGATTTCCAGATTTTCATACAAACAATGACACGAAGGGCGGGTTTCTTTTTTTCTTATTGTTTGTTTATCTTTTTAATAAGTTGCCACCTGTGTTTTCTTAATTTCAAATATTTAAAGAAAAACATTATTAAAACGTGATAGTTTTTTGAGGCTTCACCTTATTTCTGTATTCTGTATATATATATATATATATATATATATATATAAGATGAAATCACAAATATATGAACAAATGGTAAAATTCTAAAGATGAACAAGATATTAACATAGGAAACCAGAATGTAAAATAAGAAACTATGAATAACCCGCAGAATCATGAGAGGTGCTTGTTGGTTAATTCATAGTGAAGATGCGTTATTTCATCCAATTTTGTCGGCATTAAGCTTAAAGTGACAAAATTTAGCACCTAATAGCGCATCATAAAAGAAAAGAAAAGAAAATACCAAGAGATCTAAAGAAATTTACATCTCACATACGATATTAAAAATTATACGCGCACAATACCTCAATTAGATACAATGATTCAAAACATCATAAAGTTGACACACAATGTTATAGCATGTGAGGATGCAAACAGATTAGGACTATTAGAACATGTGGTCAGAAGTTGCTGAGAATGAGGACATTACTGCCAGCTGGTATGAAAAAGGAAAACTATATTGTAATTAGGATTTTAAAAAGAAATGTTTAGTGCTGCCATCTATACCCATCTATGCCATCTATGCCATCTAAAGTTGAACGAAAAAATAGGAATAAACGTAATAAGTTCTGAGTAAACATAAAATAAAATAAGTAAGTATATAAAAATAAGTAAATAGAAGGGCATTGATTAAATTAACTAGTTTAAAAACGAATAGTATAAAAAAATGAGTAGATAAATAGCATTTAAAAAACAATGAGGATTATTTTGAGATAGTAAAATATGGCCTTGTATAATGTGCCAATATGTGAAAATTAATGAAAAAATATGATGTTAAATGCATGATACCATATGTTTTTTTTTTTTTTAATATATATATAATTTATAACGAAATAAATAATGATAAAAAACTTTGCAAATTATATTGTTCATATATAATATATATTGTTATTGACCTCATATAATACACTAAATATTTGTATTAATAATATTAGAAGGAAAGAAACTAAATCCAAACTATGTTTATTCCGGTACTTATAAAGTGCTGATTTATTTATTTGTTTGTTTATTGTAATTATTTCAAGTTTCTCAACCCAAAACAAAAATTAAATGTCATTAATTAAAAAAAAAAAAAATACTATCTCAAAAATAACTCTTAAGCAAGAAGGAAAAATCATGTGTGAAGTATTAGATTACTACACACTTTCCAACACATTTAGAATACTGTTATAAAACGTCGCCGCTTAATAAGATGAAAAATATCTAAGTAAAGAATTTGCAAAACGTAAAGCACGTATGAAAACACACTTTCAGTAATTACCCATCTATAACAGGAAAAGTATTAAAATTATTTTGTGAATCCTTGTATATGATCTAAAGATTTGTAAATATACTACATAGTATGGTAAAATTTAGTTCACTTATGAAGCGCACAAAGTTGAAAATTCCCATTCAGCAATTTACATCACAGAGGGGAATTGTGCTCAAATTCGTTTGTTCAGCCCTTTACGTGATACATAGAATTTATACACACCAGGAAATATGAAAAAAAATTAGTTATATGTAAAAATTCACGCCACAATTAAAACACCATGTTATCAATCATTGCTTATAGACTGTACTGTACCCGAATTCTTTTGTGTGTCCCTGTAAATGAACGATAAATTCTGTACATACCACATTCTACAATAATCATCTTATGGTGCCCCTCAGTAATGTATATTCATTTCCATATGTTTGAAATAGTGTAACATAATTAAAATACACTGCAAACGATTTTTACAGATTTCTTTTGAGTGCCCGTGTAACCGAACTCTAAATGCTATAACCTTTAATTTTAATACCATACATGCCATAATTCACATCAATAACATATGTAAATTTCATGGCGATCCCAGTATATTTACGCAAATTAGAACGCGGATAGACAAAGGGACAGGCAAATCCAATTTATAAAGACTTTTTACTATGTTAGGAAATGTTAAAAAAGTTTTTTTTTTTTTTTTAAATCTCTCTCCTTAAAAAAAGCAGAAGCACAGATTTAATTTTTTTGGTAAAATAAAACAATCAAACAAAAAAAAGACAGAGAGAAAGAGTACAATATTTATTTTTTATTAACAGTTTGAAAATATATACTAATTAACTTCTGCCTGCAATTACGGACTAAAAGCTAAAAAGAATGGTAGAAAAAATATAAATAGCGAAAAAAAAAAAAAATATTTACACAAACAATGAAAGAAATCTTTTTCACTTATTTCTGTTTCTTTTATTTTTTTTTTAATTGGTATCTTATCTGGGTATTTTTTTTTATTATTATTTTAATGGTGGTAAAAAATAAATAGTATTAAAATCTGGTAATTTTTAAGCATTATACCTAAGTCTTAATTTCTTTGTTTTATTCTACAATAAAACAGATGATGTTCAACATTTTTAAATGCACTTCACCACCCTCTCTCTCACACACACGTATATACACTCACGTGTGTGAGGAAAAAAAAATGCTAAAGTGAAATTAATGTGTATAATTTCAGGACAAACGTCACACATGTTTAAAACAATTAAAACTATAGTATTATTATCATTAAAAAAAACCAATGTAAAAGATAAACAAATAAAAAAATAAGTGCGATTTAAAACCTGTTTGTTTAAGACATCTTTCTCCTAATTGTTAATTCTTCTTTCTTATTTTTACGATGAAGTAAATGATGGCAGTCATGCTCAAAAACATAGTTCACAAAAAATACTACAGTAGAATCATTTCCTTTAATTTCACTTCAAACTTTACAAATGACTATCATATTAATTTTACGCTAATATCGACTATAACTACATGTTATTTATTTATCTTTGACAAAAACAAAAATTACTTTAAAAGAATTTATGTACGTTGTTACTATGTAATTATGAAAACTTAGGGGATCGAACCCGGACCTCCCGCGTTACAGAATATAAGGGAAAACCATTTAATTGTATTAATATATATTTTTTAATTTCTCACTAACAACATCCATGCGCATTTTTATTTGAAAAGTATCGATTTTCTATTTAAATAAAGTTTTGAAATTTATTAAAAGCCAATACTTGCGTATTAGTTAGCCGAAAAAATCGTCAAAGATTTCGTCAAAGGTCCTTTTTAATCCTGATCATTGCAGTTGTTTAAGCGCGTAGTTCGATTACATGTCTGTTGAATCTCCGTTGTAATTTTATTTTATTTTATTGATGAAGTTTTAACTTCGTTATGGGATACCAGCCGGAAACAAATTGTGAACTATTTATGTTCATAATCGTTTGCACGCGGTAAAGATAGTTAAAAAAATAAGTCATGCTTGAAAATTCTTTTAAAAATAATAGAAATGAGTAAAGTGCGAAAAAGTTTTCAAACAAACTGCAATACCGTTTTGAAGCAAATTGCATTTGTAAATACATTTTTTTTCTCTATTCTACGCACTGTGGGACGTTTTGACGATCTAGGTGGACAAAATTATTTCGTTGAAGTTTAATTAGTTTTTGCTGTTTTTTATTTTTTTATTTTTTTTTTTATGCATCACTAATAAAATACTCAAACGGTGATAAATATTTGGTTATTTAACAACAATGTCTTAAAATAAAAATATAGGGTAAGTCCGTTCCCACCCTCTTAACTGCCGAACGACTGCATCTATATTCATAAACGTGGTGTCTAAGGGATATACGTGGATGGTTCAATAATTATTGTTCCTATTGTATATAAAATACTTGTATTGCGATGGTTGATGTGGAATATTGAAGCCTAATCTCTTAAATGCCTATATGCTCAACTTCAGAACCGTAAGCTGCTATATTAACATAGTTTTGGAGGGAGGGGTGAAGTTTAAAAGACCTATTTTTGGGAGAGTTTTTAAGAAGGGGGGTGAGGGTGAAATGCTGGTTCGGAGCTTATGAGGCTACATTTGGACAGTGGATGAGATGTGGCTACATCACTATGATCCCGAGTCCAAACGACAGTAGTTACGTCCCATCCACTGTCACAAATCTAGCCCCATAAGCTAAAAATCAGCCTTTCACCCCCACTCCCCCCTTTCACTCCTCCATCCAAAACTATGTGAATATAGCAGATACGGTTCTGAAATTGAGCATATAGGCATCTAAGACATTAGGCTTCGATATTTTACAATAACCAACGCAGTACAAATATTTCATATATACTAGGAACAATAATTATTGAACCACCCTCGTAGTAAAGAAGCTATGCGCTACTAGATGAGATCGCTTACAGCGCCACCGGGTTTAATATCGCTGATTTTCAAACAAAAATGGGTTAAATCTGACCTTGACAAATCTGCGACATATGTTCAGCAAACTCGTGCTTTCAAATAAAACAGAATAATCATGACATGCTTTCAAACTTAGAGGAAACTAGTGCAACTTTTGAAATTCACTCAAACCAACTACACAAATGTCTTCTTTACGTTCATCATTAATTGACACCTCTGATTTTTTTTTTACTAAACTCGTACGGATCTCGAAAATACAGACATTCAGCTACCAGTAGGTACACGCGGTTTTGACAAATTCCGAGATAATCGGAAAAATGAATTTTGTCCACCTAGATCATCAAAACGTCCCACTCTGCGACGGTGTAAAAATTTGAAATGTGTGATGTTTAGAAGTTAACAAAATTACAGTAAAAACGAAATTTAATCGTCTGCAAATTTGCCAACTCCAAATGACGTATGTGTTACTGGTGGACTCTTTATAATACAGATATATAATTGACTTTTTAAATATAGATATGCATAATTTTAAGGTTTTTACATAACATCCTTTAATAAAATGTTAGAATTTTAATACTTTGCATTTTTTGCTTATTAAATTTTACCTTCAAAAAATAATTTTCTAAACGATTCACGAATTTTGATGCCAGTTGTCTAGAATAGGAGTCTTCAGCCTGTGTCCCGCGGGCCACTGTTAGTCCACAAACATCAAGAAGTAAAAGTTTTCAGCAGCATCTAAAGAGAGTTTCGAATATCTTCTTTAGTTAACTAGTCAGACGTGCCAATCCCAAAACTTTCTTCTTTATCATACAAGTTAATATTTCAAGAAGTTTTTACACATGTTAATACTTCAGTGTTATTGCTTTAATACTACACCAACTTTGATTTTCATCTTAAGTTTTTGCTTCATTTTACTAATTAATGCAAAAAAGAGTTAATCTCGATCCTAATATTTAATAAATTCAATATTTTTCTGTTGTCCACCAGCTGCTTGAGAATCGCCGGGTTAGCGAGTTGCGAATTGCCCGTCACTGCATGAGCAGCCGATGTTAACAGCTATGAGCAGCTGAAAATGGCACAAAAATTTCTATTACTGAGCCCTCTTTCTTCCGAATATACCAAAATGCAAGTGGGATCTCCTGGCCATAGACAAAAACATATATATGAAGTTTGGTTCAGTTCTATGCATAACTTCATACCCTTTCCGATGATAGGACATTCACACGGTTTCACAAAAGGACAGACAGACATTTTGTGTAAAGATGTTTTTCGAAATCTCTGACCCCTAAAACGTGTAAATCCGTCGACTGACGGAAGTCGGAAAAAAAAT
Organism: Maratus speciosus; assembly: GCA_963932465.1. Lineage (NCBI taxonomy): Eukaryota > Metazoa > Arthropoda > Arachnida > Araneae > Salticidae > Maratus > Maratus speciosus. The sequence goes on from OZ010798.1 coordinate 428,076,145, forward strand.
TGTCGATTAGAATACTTAATTCTTTAGAAAAAAAAAAAATGTGTCTAAAATAGCAAAGTGTAAAAAAGTTTCTCTGGTAAGGTCTCTGGTAAGGTTTCTCTGGTCTGGTCTAAGGTAAATTTCGTCATAAAAAGCTATATGAAATAAAAGTTCGTAAACAAACACACAAAATAAATAAACAAATAAAACACGAAAGTAAAAATTACTCAACAATTTTGCAACATTGTTTTCCTACAGTTTCATTTCCAACTTCAATAAAAGTTAAAACAAATAAAATATAATGTTACACATTACGCGTGTTCGTATTGTTAAAAGTCGAGAAAATTGAAAAATATTATAATTTTTGTCCCTTTATATTTTAGAAAGCCCATATTTTAAATCCACACTATTTTGCTGATAATGAAAAAATATGGTTTAAAAATAGATACTTTTATTCGATTTAGAATTTGTTTAAAAATATTCTTAGATGAAAGTCAAAAACAATTTGTAACTTTTTGTTGGTAAAATTGGTTTGAAAACATGCGCAAACAATTACATATAATATCTTACTCTTAACAGAACAATTCTACTTTAGAAACATGCGTCAGACACTGTAGCATATCCTAAACTTAAATTTGTAAACATTTTAGCAAAATTGCTATTTCAGAAATAAAGTTGAATGCATGTGTATTATTACCAAAAACATTGAGAGTTTTTTATGCAATTTTTTTTTCTCTGTTTGAAACTGAAAACAAATTTAAGTTTAGTACTCTTAAAATATACGAATAATGCATAATCTAAAAACTTTATATTATAGTTAAAAAAATTATATGTTATAGTGTATGTAAAAGTTAATGTATCACAATATTAATTTTTTATATCAAATTAGGTTATTATTATCATATGAAGTTATTTTGTTAAATTAAAAACTATTAAGTAGTTCAAAAGCTATCTTGAACACATAAAAAAAGACATTTTGGCATATACTATTTAAAAATACTTTGTAATTAATACTCATTGAGGTGAAATTCCTGATACATTTTTAATCATAACTAGTATCTCTCTATTCTAAAAAAAAGTAACTGACACCGTCACCTCCGCCGCCGCCAGTTTTGAATTTTTTTGTAACCAAAGGTCTTTCTTCGTTAATATTAAGAAAAATATGGCATACAAAATATGAAAATCAGAGGTATTACAGAAAAATGTTTGATAAACACGCTGATGCAGACAGTTTTCAAATAGAAGAATTATTTTAAGAGATATTTAATGAAAAGTTGGACAAAATCGTTCCATTAAAAAAGTTTTATAGGAGCAAAAACTATACATGGGAATTTAATCATTTTTGAACATTTTATACGTAATAAGTTCACGGTGTGCAGACTGCATTTATTTATTTAATTTGACTCATTTTTGAAGCTTTATTTCTATTTTAATTTGAAATTTTCAGCATTTCGAGAGATATTTTTTACATATTTTAGAAAATGGTATTAATTTAAACTGTTGCCAACTGTATAAATAGCGCAAATAATAATGTTTGCTTCTAATTAAAAATTTATTTACACGTGACTATTATAAACAGAAAAAAAACCTTCAAATCAAAATTAAATAATTACGTATAAAAAATAGGAACTTATTGAAAATTACGTCATAAAAACTATATTTACCCGTCAATTTTAAAAGAGATAGGATATTGTAAAACAATAAATTCATTGACATACGTTAGAAGTCTTAAATAAGAGAAATTACGTCACATTACACTTATTACGTAAAATGAACAAAAAAAAATATTGCAAAACAGTGTAAATTTAAAAACTGCGCGAGACATTTATTTGATATTTTGATATGATCTTTTCAACTATTTTTGTTAGGACAACGCAATTCATTTCTACCAAAAGTATTTTCACGTGAATATTAAAAAGAGAAAGAAAAGTTTGGTGAAAATTACGTCAGATTAAAAACGATACATTTAAAATGTCTTATTTAAAAGAACTTTCTTTTCGCTTTGTTAAAAAATACAGGGAGACAAAGACTATTTACTTAATTCATTTTATATTAGCTTATTTTGAAATGTTTAACGGATTTTATTTAATCAAAAACGAAAACAGCCATTGTATCATTTAGCAGGCGCTGATTTGGCCTTAAAATTCCCCAATCAAAGAGAAATGAATAGAAACCCGTTTATAAGGAGATCATCACTGTTTTTCTTAAATTATAATTTAATCTTCCAGAATCTTTTTAAATCCGATCAAATTAGCGTGCTTTTAGAGTCTGCGGTGTTTGAACGGGGGTTGACGAGCGTAGCTCGTAGGGGGCAGAGCACCCTAGTAATTAATAATAAGCAAGGACTTTACGTTTTATACTCAAATGTTAAAACAAAGCATTAAGTTGCTATCGAACGTACACCTTATTTAGAGATTTTAAACAAAGATGTAAAAATTAAATAAAAAAAATAAATAAAAATCATACTCGACGTTTCAGTTTATCTTTAAAACCATCCTCAGGAGTTAATTTTCTAAAATACAAATCGGCAAAACATTTTTGTTAAATTTCTGTTACTTCTTTCAGTTTGAATATGACTTCGATAATGTAACATGTAAGTATTTTTTTGCCGATTTGTATTTTAGAAAATTAACTCCTGTGGATGGTTTTAACGATAAACCGAAGCGTCGGGTATAATTTTTATGTTTGTGATTTTAATTTTTACGCCTTTGTTTAAAATCTCGAAATAAAGTGTACCTTGGACAGCAACTTATTGTTTTGTGTTCACATTAGTATAATTAATTCAAACTTATAAGTTTCCATGCAATGTAAAAAAGACAAACGTTTCTGAATCTACGAATATGTAACTACGAATTAAAATTTACGATAGCCTTTGCGAGTCACACACTATTCCGAAAAGCGTTCTTCATGTTTAGAAAGCCCAGAAATCAATATATATTTTATATACCGGGTGTCCCAAAAAGGACTGACTGATTTTAAAATTCAATAACTTGCAAACGGTGACAGATATTTAAAAAATTCTTGCAGGAGGGTTATGCATAAGGTCAAAAGTTTTATTACAGTGATTTTCGATTTTAGTTCGAATTACAAACAATAGATGGCGCTGTAAGCAATAGTCGCTAAATACAGGCTCGATTTCTGGTCCTTTCTCTTGTTCCATGCTGAAAAAGGAGATGGAAATGTATTATCCGGGCCACGAAGTACCAAAAATCGAGCCTAAATTCAGCGTCTATTGATCGCAGCGCCATCTATTGTTTGTAATTCGAACTAAAATCGAAAATCACTGTAATAAAACTTTTGACCTTATGCATAACCCTCCTGCAAGAATTTTTTAAATATCTGTCACCGTTTGCAAGTTATTGAATTTTAAAATCAGTCAGTCCTTTTTGGGACACCCGGTATATATATATATATATATATTTAAAGAAGTATTAATATAAACAAAGTTTCTTTTGCTGTCACTGACAAAATTGGGTAACCAATTGTGATTGTAATTGTAAATCTCACAGTAACCGAAATAAATCTCAGCAGCTTGATCAGGGACCCGACGCTCCCTCTCAGACTCTGGTTGAGAGTCGGGAGGAGTGGATGTGGTCTACCTTTCGGGATTGCACTAACACTCTAAAGCGAAAGCTGAGTTCCCGAGGTGGTCATAGCTGTCACTGACACCTTTCCTGAAACGTTTTCCGAGTAGATTTATAGTGTAATTATCAGTTTTCTGAAACCGGAATATCAGTTTTTAGTATACTATCAACTCTTAAGTAAACATTTTCAGCTTCGTAACTGAATTTCTATATGCAAAAGTAATAAAATAATATTAATGTTAATGTTAATGTAAATAAACTATTTATAACAAGTAATATAAAAATTTAGTTTTTAAAGTCAATTCCTTCTTAGGTCATCAAAGAAAAATTTAATATAATCCCTTCAGCTAATATTAGTTTTTGTTGCATTAAAATATCTCAATTTGTTGATTCTCTATAAGAAAGTATGTTTACAATGGAAGTCTATGGGAATTTGGCGAAATATTAGAGATATCGCCAAGTTGGCGTCACTTTTGGCGACTCATTTTGGTCGCCAAATTTGGCGATATATCGCCAAGTTGGCGACAAACATGGCGGTATTTGGCGAGAGAACAGGGTCCCCTATAATAACCCCCCTTACAGATATGAAGATGCATTAAATGCTTCAATAACCAATGGCCGCCATTTTGTCTCCCATGTAAAACTAAAGTTAGTTAATTAAAATTTAATTAATAAATTAATATTTGAAAAAAACTGCATTAACATCAGTTGTCATCCAGTACAAGTTTTAAAAAATTTATTTCAACTTGGTAGGATGAATAATAAGTATTTTATCAACGATTGAAAATTTGAACAAGATATATAAATGTATAAATAAATATAGGGAGAGTGTGAACTAATAGTAGGAATTGAAAAATCACTTAAAAAAATAAAATAAACACAATATTTGCTAATAAGTGATACAAATAAATTTTAAAAAGGCAAAATATCTTTATTTATTTACATTTCGACATGTTTCATTGCATCAGACGGCAACATTCTCAAGAAAATAAAATGATAAAAATATTTTCGCAAGAAATTCTAATTGAAAAACTAGTAAACAATTGGTAAAGTAAGTGGTGTTAATGTAAATGTTGTTAATTTGTCACGAAAATCTTCGTGACAAAAAATGGCCATAATTTAAAAAAAAAAAAAAAAAAAAAAATTATGGGCATTTTCTTTCCCCATTTTGACCAGAAAATCAGAGTTCTAACTTTTTACGGCTGCTCTTTCATCATCACCTAACCCATTTATAATGGCTGTTTCATAATAATAGAAGCCACCAGTCCATCAGAAGAAAATGAAGTAATGGAAATGCCGGGGGCGACACTAAATTCTGAAAAAGCAGAATTCCTGTTCTCTAGCTTTTGCTTTCCTGTTCCCTTTTCTTAAAGAATAAACAGAGCAAAAATTAGATATTTTTTAATCATTTGCCTGAGTTTTCTACAAAGTATTAAAAAAAAATGAAATTTTCATGATCGAGTTCGTTTCGACGCGAAATTAATGTATTGTAACTGGAATTTTTTGGAAAAATATTAAATTGCACTGAAAATTTTATGCGGTATTTTCAAGATGACCATTGAGTGTTTTATAAAAGAGTGTTTTTTTAAACTAGTTTTACTTTTATTAAATTATTACTTTGCATGTTATAACTCTATAATTGTAAAACTAATCACTTATGTCTCACTTCTGGGATCTGTGCATTAACATAAAAAAAATAAAAAATCCTAAAAATGTCAATATTTTTTTAATCGTAATAATAATTTTTTTTATTTAATGTCTGTTTCTTCTTGATTATACTTTTACATTTCAGCCATGCAATTTCACACACGCAAACAAAAAAAAAAGTAAGAAAAATAATTTTCATTTTTAATTACACAATCATTCAAATTCGCAAAAAACCCCTGTTAATTATATTATAAGATAATGCATCAAAATTCAGACACTGTTTACTCATATGCGTTTATAATAATAGGTTTGTTATATTTGAAAGTGTTTCGTTTTTACAACTTATTAAGATAATTGGGGTAGAAAAAAAAAAGTCATTTTAAAGCATTTAAAGATTTACAGAATCAAAATAGCTTTTTAAAGAAGGCTATTTTACTTTATTTTTTTCAATCTTATTTCTCTTTAAAAAAACAGTTTTTTTTTTTTCAAAAGAAAATATCACGAAAGCTTATTCTTTCTAACAATTTAAAAAATATTTGCTAATTAATTCTTGTATTTATTTAATGACTAAAAAATTCACAGAATAGTAAATTACAAAAAATTAAATTAGTGGGACTATTTCAATATGTTACACGCAATGGAATTTGGCGTTAGTTTCATTTGTATTTCTTTGGTTTTCTTTCTGTTTTTTTTTTTAAATCATTTTCTTTTCGATTTTTAAATGTAAAATAAATAGTAAAAAGAACAAAAAATCATGGACCAGGTATAGATTATGAAATATTTTTAAACACTAATAGAATAACATTTCATTTTTAGGTGCGTTCGTAATTATATAAATACGTAACATCTATAGACGTAGTCTGATCCGTCCGTCTGTCTGTCTGTCCGTCTGTCCGCATATAACAGCGCAAAAATTACCCAACCGAATGGTTTAAAATTTAATATATATCACCGTTGCCGAATTTTGTGGAGTCATTTCAAATTCTACTGGTGTAAATGCCCGTCCTAGGACGGTGGGTAAAAATTATGTTTTTCACTTCAAATTTGAAAAACTGATAAAAAATAATTGAGAATATGGAAAGGTTTAGATGAGCAAAGTTCGGCTAGTTTATGTTCTAATACACACAATTAGCATTTACATTATTTCTGGGTAAACCAGGTTTTCCGGCTAATATACTATAACAAAACTAAGATTTCTTAATAAAACAAAAATTTAACAAATATGCAGTAAAACTGCGTAATTAAAACAGTCTGCTTCAACTATTGAAATAATACTATTTCTTTAATAACACTTTGAAATTGTATTTTCATCGTTTACCCCTCCCCCCCTTCCTCCCCCTCCAAATTGTTTTATATGTATATTGATTAATAAATAGGTATCTCGGGTTGAATCCCACCCGAGAGAACGAAGAGGAAGCATTGTTAAAGTGTTCTTCACGCCTATTGGTGTTTTTCTTCTGTTTACCCGCGGCTGACGTCACGCAGCAGGGGTGGGACAGCTTCAAGTGATGTCATTTATGTCGTCTCCTTTAATATTTATAGCTCCATGGTTTAAATTTTTTTTCAATGAATCACAAAAGGAATGACCTCTACCACGGCTTCTTATTTACGTTTTACGCACGAAGTGTGCTATGTTTGTTTTCTGAAATGGCTGCGTAAATCATTGAAATTTTATTAGTTTTGAATCTTTTATAGAAAATTATTTTCAATAGAAGGGATTTCAGGTAGAACAGATTTGTATTTAGGCATGTTCGGATAATCGGCGCTCTACTGTAATTTATTAATTTTTTTGGCTTATACTGGGGATTCTTACAGCTAAATAATTCATGAACCTATGAGCGTGAGGCGTAAAGTAACACGTATGTTCCATTTCACTTGCGTCACCTTCTTTGTTCTCTCTCTCACTCGCTTGCTCAAATGTTTTCTATTACGTGTAAATACAAATTTTGAAGGAAATCTGATTGAGCCATTTAACCTTTTCTGAAGCAGTGGTCCCACGTCATAAACATCACAAAAATTACCTGTCCAGTTATCCGAACTTTTGCTTATCAGAACTAGTGCCGGTCACGACAGGTTCGGATAATCGGCGCTCTACTGTAATTTATTAAATTTTTTGGCGTATACTGGAGATTCTTACAGTTAAATAATTCACGGACCTATGAGCGTGAGGCGTAAAGTAACACGTATGTTCCATTTCACTTGCGTCACCTTCTTTGTTCTCTCTCTCACTCGCTTGCTCAAATGTTTTCTATTACGTGTAAATACAAATTTTGAAGGAAATCTGATTGAGCCATTTAACCTTTTCTGAAGCAGTGGTCCCACGTCATAAACATCACAAAAATTACCTGTCCAGTTATCCGAACTTTTGCTTATCAGAACTAGTGCCGGTCCCGACAGGTTCGGATAATCGGCGCTCTACTGTAATTTATTAAATTTTTTGGCGTATACTGGAGATTCTTACAGTTAAATAATTCACGGACCTATGAGCGTGAGGCGTAAAGTAACACGTATGTTCCATTTCACTTGCGTCACCTTCTTTGTTCTCTCTCTCACTCGCTTGCTCTAATGTTTTCTATTACGTGTAAATACAAATTTTGAAGGAAATCTGATTGAGCCATTTAACCTTTTCTGAAGCAGTGGTCCCACGTCATAAACATCACAAAAATTACCTGTCCAGTTATCCGAACTTTTGCTTATCAGAACTAGTGCCGGTCCCGACAGGTTCGGATAATCGGCGCTCTACTGTAATTTATTAAATTTTTTGGCGTATACTGGAGATTCTTACAGTTAAATAATTCACGGACCTATGAGCGTGAGGCGTATAGTAACACGTATGTTCCATTTCACTTGCGTCACCTTCTTTGTTCTCTCTCTCACTCGCTTGCTCAAATGTTTTCTATTACGTGTAAATGCAAATTTTGAAGGAAATCTGATTCAGCCATTTAACCTTTTCTGAAGCAGTGGTCCCACGTCGGAACCACCATTATTTAATTCCAAACTTACAAATGGCGCTAATAATATTTTAATAAAATTTTCTTTTTACATTGAAAGTTTAAAGTAAAAGGTTTTTAATTTATAAAAAAAGTCGTTTGTAAATTCCGGTGTCAGTCAATCATTTCATAATTTTACGAACAGAGTATTTCTGTGCCGGAAAGGGTTAATGGATTTACCTCTACAATCTCGTATAGGTCAATTACGTCTAAGGTAGTTCCCTAATCGTCTCTAAAGTGGAATACTACATGCCACTATAGCCATGATCGGCAACTGGCGGACCGCGGTCCAGATCCGGGCCGCTGAAGTTCGAAGCCTGGACCGCCAAAAAAGATATTGCAAATGAAGAATTTATTCATTTTCAAACAATTCTTAAATATAAAAAGAAGAATTCCGAAATACATACAGCAATAGTCCTATGTTTTATGTCAGATCTTGAGAAGGAATTTAAAGCAAGATTTGAAAGCTATTACTATCTGTTTTCTTTTTTTTCTTAGTATAAAATGTTTATTTGTTCTATATAAAAAAAAAAAAAAAAAAAAAAAAAAAAAATTAGAGGGCACAGTTAATTTTTTTTTTTTAAATTAATACATTGAACTAAACATATTTTAATTTTATGATTATAACCGTTCTTATTTTATACCAAATGTATAATGAGAGCATCTCATAATATTTTTAACATTAGAATATTAATAATTATAATGCATGATCTTTAAGTATTAATATCTTAAATTAATATAGTAATAACAATAATAGTAATCAAAGTATGAGAAAAATAAAATATAAAACACATGGATAGATACCAAGTACAAAAAAAATCAACACCAACAAAACAATTTGCCGAAACAGGATAGGGATAGGGATTTTTTTATTTTTTCCCCATATCGTTATGCCGTCAAAGTTTTAACATTATGGCATTAAGCTGTCCTTATCCGCTACTGCGCATAACAGTCCAGGAAATTGCAAGCATACTGAACATTTCGTACGGCAGTATGCCCTCCACTGTTCATGAGCAGCTTGGATTTCGCTGTGTCCGAGTGGTTATTTACGCATACGGAATCGAAAAGTTGGTTGATCGTTCCGAGAAATATTTACAGTCTCTTGGGGACTACGTGGAAAAGTGAACTTACTTTGTATGTTGTCATAGCCGTGTTGCCTATGTATATGTGGTTTAGTAAATGGCCGTAATTTGGAAGTGTAACTTATTTTTTTTATTTGCTCTCGTAGCTTATTCTGATTTCTGGATGACAACTGCATTAAATTTTGTCTTTAAAGTGAATATATTGCTACTTTTCTTTATTTTTTAATCTTTATTAGTTTTTTATTTTTTGTTCTTTATCTGACATAAACAAATTAAGCTCACAAATCTTATCCAAAGAAACGATTTTATAAAGAAATTTATAGCTTCTTTTTGTACTAAGCGATAAAAAAGATCATGTTAAGTGCTATCAGAGATATAAAAGCATTTTTCCTTGTTTGGAATACGTGTTTTAAATTAAAACTTTACATCTCGCGTGCCATGCTTTTTCTGTATTTACAGTTTTTCGCAAGTGTAATTTAAATTCAAAACAAAATTTTAGATAACAGCAAATTGTTGGACATTAAAAGTCTAATAGTGCAGCCGTTAAAACACTAACGTTCAGCACGAAATTTTTTTAATACTTTAAAACTGATTGAATTTTCTTTATTTGAATAAACTTTAAAATAATTATAGGGTAGCATATTAAATTGGCGATTTTCCTTTATTTAATTCGAATCAAATGGATTTTATTTATTTTGTTTAGTTATTTAAAAATGTAAACGAAATTGCGTATTTTGCCATAAATATATTTTGCAATGTAGAATAAATTAATTGTGAAATCTAGTAACTATTTAATCGCTGAGGCGCACCCGCACATAAAAAAGAACAAAAAAAAAGAAATGAAAAAATAAAAGAAAAATAAAGATACAAATTATCATGATTATTTGAAGCAATGTTACAGGATAAAAATAATGCTAATGGATGGTATATTGCATTGTAAGTGTAATTTTTTATTTTCGAAGAAATTAAAGTTTAAATGTTTTTATGTATTTTATATAAAGTTAACACATTTATGCCTACTGTCCCATTTTTGGGACGTTTCGAATTTGAATAATTTTTTATAATTTTCTTTTTCTTTACAACTTGAAAATTGTATGAAGTAATTGTCTATAAATGTCTTTATCTATTACCGAGAAATAACAGCATAAGATTGATATTTATTTGCTTAAATGAAGGCCTTTCTTTCTGTGTTTATAGATTTTTCAATTTTCAAGATAGCGAAATGTAAGAAGTAAGTTTATTTGTATTCTTTATATCAGGGATCTAAATAAATAAGCCATAATCTTAGCTTGTAGACTTCTTTGAAATACGTATTTTTTTTAATTGCGAAATTATGTGTTCAAGTCTATTTTTTATGCATATTTGTAACGTACAAAATATAGAGCGCTAGGCGCAAATGGGTACATATTTCTATTTGCCATTTAGGGGATAGTTATTGATGTAACGCCCTTTTCAAGATGATTTTGAAATAAAATGTTTTTTAGCCTCAAATAGGATTATTCGTAATTTATTATTACTAATATTTATAATGTTATTAGTTTGTATAAAGAAATAAAAAAAAAAATAATAGTTTATAAAAATACTAATTGTAGTATCTATTATATATATAAAATCCAAACGGAAATTTCGTTCCGAACGCCGAGATTTCGAGTTCTACCGCATGGATTTTTACGGAACTTATACCGTTAGATAGGTATCGTTCCAGGGAAGGTTTTAAGCTATAACACATCATTCTACCTAGATTTGTTATAGAATTATTACGGAAAATTCTATTATTTTGGACTTTGTTACTTCATATTTCCTTAAATATCTGGGCTCCTATTGGTCGTAGAGCTTAGATCTCGCGCCAAAAGTAGCTCCGAAGCACCCAAGCAAACTTTTCCCCGCGATTATTTTGCCGTCATCCGATTTCCTCTACCTCTATTAGGCGCCCGCGTAGGGCCCCTTTAAAATATTTTTCGTAGTAATTTCAGCAATTATCTTAAATTATTGGTTAAGACCGCCACCCTCCCGATTCATGTATCTACGGAAAGGTTGCATGAAGGAGTTTCGTTCAGATACGCTTTCGTTAAGAATAGAGTGCGCTCCCTGGTGGTGGAATGTGGAACTAACATAACGCGGTATTGTTAAATTTAGGAAATCTAACAATGCGATCTGTTTTAAACTTTGAGATAGTTCATATCACATAATCTATTATCTATTCTATTATATATATATAAAATCTATTATCTATTCTATTATCTATTATATATATAAAATCCAAACGGAAATTCCGTTCCGAACGCCTAGATTTCGAGTTCTACTGCATGAATTTTTACGGATAAGGTTACCATTTTATTTCTTGGCGAAATTCATCGTTGATAAAAAAAATTGAAACGGCTATTAAACCTCGAAAAATAAATGAAAAACTGTTACTTATTTTATTTAAATGAAAAAAAAAAGAAGAAGAAAATCCGTTTTAATGAGTGATAATATTAAAAAACGGAAACATTTAATCAAAACCTGAAAGAAATATTTGTAATGCTTAAAAATTAATTTAATAAGAAATATTACACTTGATACGCAATATTTGGCTCTTTATCGCTTGCGTTAGATGTGGAAACGAATCTGAAAATTTGATTAGATGAAATTTTAACGACATTTTCTTTCTGTTCTGTTCTTTTCTTTTTTTATATATCTAATTGTCCCATCGCGTGACTTATAGAAGAAACAAGCAGATGTAATTGTGAGTCACATGTGTAATTACTATTTGTTTCTTTACAATTTTTTATTTTTCTTTTGTCGCCAAACAATGTGATTTTAAGCCAAAAATGCATAAGCGTGACATTAGCTTGAGGATGTTCTCACAAATGGTGTTTTTTTAGGTGAAAGAGATCATTTTTTGAGTACATTTTCATATTCAATTGTAACTTATATAGATATCAGTTAATATTTTAAAAATGGAATCGAATACTTAAATTTCAGTGTGAATTTCTGCCACACATACATATTGTAAAATAATTTCATACTTTTTAAAATGTTTTTCGCCGTAATTCCGAAAGCATGTGATATTTATAAACTCGAACTCAGATCAACGAATATTACCCATTTTATTTAAGCAAATATTATCTATTTTCTCAAGTCATATCGCCAATTTCATTTATAGGAAAATTCACAGATTCGAAATCTAGGAAATAAAGATAATTTTTAAGGAAATTTATGTTTTAATACGTTATTACTATGGAAAAATTCAACATTTTGAAAAAAAAAAAATTACAAGTCTTTTGTAATTCGTCATTTCTTCTTCGCCTTTCTTCGTACTTTCTCCTCTGTTATGTAATATTTCAAATGATATTGGACTAATTTTCGATCATCGATTCACCGCAAAATCGCATATCTAATATAGTATATAAAATAAAGTCTGGATTAGGGGACTAATTAACGCACAGCGCAAACTACTGAACCTAAAATCTTGAAAATCATGGTAAAAATACTTCTTATGACATAAACTTCTGCTAAGAAAGGATTTTCTAAAGTGTCACCCCTAATGGTTTTTGCACGGGGAGGGGGAAAAAATCGAATATCAAAATTATGCGTCAAATGATAGCATATTTTAATGTAGTTTTGAATGCTGAATCGAATGCTACCAAATAAATTTTTATAAGCCCAACAGTTCATGACACATTTCATATTTTTCTAATTTGGCGGTGTCTTTGGCATCTAAACCTCAAAATATCTATCATTACATCCGTTACTCTAGCAACGGAAAAAATTCAAATCAACCCTTTTGGCTAAAAAATAAAAACGGCTCTATGAGTTTGAAATAAAAATGCAAGCATCTTAATTTTTTTTTAAAAATAGTAATTTTATGTAAAATAAAAGGGAAAAAATTACTGAGAATTTTGCGTTATAAAACAAAAATGGAAAAGGTACTACTTAGATATTCCGTCGACCAAAAATCTATCGTCAAACTATAAGATTAAATGCCAATAATGGTTGATCGTAAATATCAAATTCACTTGAATTTAAACAAACTGCACGTGTTTACGTCATCAAGTGATTTTAATTTCGACGTTTTATTTGTATTGTTATTAATGTTATACTAATTTATTTGTTATTTCGTTATTTAAAATAAAGATTATGTCAATTTATATAATTTGGCGAATGGTTTGGCGATTTATATAATTTGGCGAATGGTTTGGCGATTTATATAATTTGGCGAAATTGGTCGATGGGATAACAAGTAGTACCAATGAAAATATTTAAGTATGAAAGCAATGTTTGTAACGACTTAAAAATTATTTTCATATATATAAACTCGGTTTATGGCGTCAGATGCCGTCATCCGAAGAATGTACAAGAGTCTTTTTCCATTTTTTCCGGTCATAGGTTCCTCAATGAAAGAAATTGGAATTGGAATAATATTGTGCGATTTATAAATTGCTCCTCGATAAGAAGAAAAAATGGGTACATTTATAACAACCGTGCGCACATCTCGCTGATAGCATTTTTAAAATTCCCAGTAGCAGTAGTTACATTTTGCGTATGTAAATTAAAAATATTTTTTTTGTTTTTAATTATGGCATTATTTCCTGTTATTGTTTGTCTTTTCAGTTTTTTAAATGAAATTAGTATAAGGCATGCATTTTAAATTAAATGAGTGAAAGGTTTGTGTTTTAAATGAAAATAATAAAATAAGAATATGCTATGAAAACAGTCTTTATTGATTTATTACCTGTGCCCGGCTGACATAAAAGTATCACAAAAGCCACATATTCTTTTTTCTTTGAGTAGTTGCTCATGAGAATTCAAGTTAACCTTCCGTAATCGGATACTTCACATATTGGTGTATTAGCTTTAATGTTGAAAGCATCGTTTTTGTTTGAAGCGAAAACTTTACTATGAATTCTATTACACAAAATCGCATCATTATCATCTACTATATATTTGCAACGGAAATTTGCATTTCATTCCGATTGTTTATAATACTTTCGTAGGATATACCACAATTAGTTACGTAATAATTTCGGAAATGTTTTAGTGAATACATATTGTTCAAGGGTACTTAGTTATAGAGCAGCAGTAAAAGTTCAAAAATTAAGTGAACCTGATTATGAAAGTTTAACCTTTTAAAAAAAATCTACAGAACATATTTTGTTACAAGTGACCCTGTTACATGACTTTTCAGGAATGGTATTAGTATATAAGATTTCATTATATGTTGATTAGTTATAGAGCTATTAATTCCTGTTGTCATACCGGTCTCATTACCCTACTAAAACTGCACTGTTTATAATCAACTAAAGGAATTACTTCTTAATAGCTAAATTTTGTCCAACGCTTAAGATAACATTATATCGCAATGGCGTTCGCATCGTTTTCAGTAATGTGCAAGGTCAAGCTGAAGATCCATATTGTTTAAAATACAAGTTCAAATTCACCATTTAGTTTAATCCAAGGTTCATTTTGAAATATTGTCCAGTGCAGCGGGCATAGCCTGCTAGTATAATATACAATTCAAAAGCATAATTCATATAAATTTAGACAAAACATATAATTATGTAAAAATAGCAAATAAAGCCTTTGTGCAACAATATTAAAAAGCAGAAAAACCAACGTTTAAAATGCACAAATAATATATGAAAAGCAGCAAACAGCTGTTTCGAATCTACTAGCGAGATTCTTCTTCAGTGCAAAAGGAACAGCGTGCTAGAAAAAGCAAGGCTGAGCAAAATCATAGACAGAGACGCGCTGGCTTTTATACCCTATGCGGGTGGCGAAGGCGCCGAAACAACCAATGAGAGAGAAGCAGTGGAAACGACTGGGTGGACAAGTAGCGACATCTACCGGAGAAGTAGAGAAAAGAAACCAAAAAAGGAGGAATTAAATTAATGCTTTCCAAATACTTGGAAAATCTGGAGTACTAGATAAATCATTGACTAAAGAGTGAGAATTTTTAATGATATGGTAAGCTTCCCAAAAATCAAGATCAAGGTTAGAAGAACATTTTTGGATAATGATGGCTGAGGAAAAATCGAACCTATGTTGAGAAGACCAAGAATGTTGAGCAATAGAAGAACGTTTGAGCGTCCTGATTTTTAACATAACCTTCATGCTCTTTTAAACGAAATCTAAGAGCACGTTTAGTCTGACCAATATAAGAAAGACCACACTGACAAGAGATCTGGTAAATGCCCCAATTATCTAGGCGATCAACGGGGTGTTTGAGATTTGAAAAAGGGATTTTATTAACAGGAGAAAAAATAACTTTAAAATCAAACCTTCTTAGGATTTTAGCAACTTGCTGACTGATTTTAGGAAAAAATGGTAATACAACTGAAGTATTAGAGTTGGAATTAGAATGCTTTTCAGAATGGTCGGATTTCGTCAATTTCTTATAAATAGAATCGATAATATTAGAGGAATAACCACGATCGACAGCAATAGCTTTGAGGTAATTAAGTTCAGCACTAAGTAACTGAGGAGTGGAACAAATATTAGTAGCCCGAAAAAGCCAAGGCCGACAAAGGTGGTCAGATTGTTCTTCTCGACAAATCTACGTATTTGGAAAAAACCCATAAATTAATTAATGATGGTCCGTATGTGGATATCCGCAAAGACCCTTCCACTAGTGAAATTAACTCTATTAAGTCTGCCATTAAGTCTTCTTCCATTATTCCTGCTAACTTTAAGAAGTCCCTTATTCCGTCTATTGCGCATTGTGCCAGGTTTTATGCTTTACCTAAGGTCCATAAACCTGACATTCCTTTTAGACCTATTGTCTCTAGTATCGGTACAGCTTCTTATAAGCTTGCCAAATATTTAGTTTCTGTTTTTTCCCCACTTTTGAGCAGTAACTGTTTCACTGTTAAGAATTCTTTTGATTTTGTTAAAAAACTTCATAATTTTAAGCCGCAGGGTCACATGATGGTTTCTTTTGATGTTAAATCATTATTTACAAACGTTCCGGTTGAGGGGGCTTTAGATTGCCTCAAGAAAAGGCTTTGTGAATTCCATTTCTCTTATTTTGAAATCGAGGAACTTATACTTCTCACTCGCGCTTGCTTGTCGCAAAATACTTTTGTTTTCAATGGTAATTTCTTCCGTATGATTGACGGTTTGGCTATGGGTAATCCTCTTAGTCCAATTTTATGCGATATTTATATGCACTATTTTGAGGTCAAGCTTTTTGAAATCTTAAAATTTCCGTTCTATGTTCGTTATGTTGATGATGTTTATGTCCTGATTGAAATGAATTCGGATATTAATCATATTCTCTCTATTATGAATTACATTGATCCCTGCATTCAATTTACCTCTGAAATTGAGACCAATAACTGTCTTTCTTTCCTGGATGTCCTTGTTATTCGTTGTGAAAATGGCTTTCAGACTACCGTCTTTCGTAAACCTTTTGCTGTCAGTCTCCCACCTCACAGGTATTCTTCTCATCCCCCTAACCAGAAATTCGCTGCTTTCAATACTTTTGTTTTTCGGGCTACTAATATTTGTTCCACTCCTCAGTTACTTAGTGCTGAACTTAATTACCTCAAAGCTATTGCTGTCGATCGTGGTTATTCCTCTAATATTATCGATTCTATTTATAAGAAATTGACGAAATCCGACCATTCTGAAAAGCATTCTAATTCCAACTCTAATACTTCAGTTGTATTACCATTTTTTCCTAAAATCAGTCAGCAAGTTGCTAAAATCCTAAGAAGGTTTGATTTTAAAGTTATTTTTTCTCCTGTTAATAAAATCCCTTTTTCAAATCTCAAACACCCCGTTGATCGCCTAGATAATTGGGGCATTTACCAGATCTCTTGTCAGTGTGGTCTTTCTTATATTGGTCAGACTAAACGTGCTCTTAGATTTCGTTTAAAAGAGCATGAAGGTTATGTTAAAAATCAGGAGCTCAAACGTTCTTCTATTGCTCAACATTCTTGGTCTTCTCAACATAGGTTCTATTTTTCCTCAGCCACCATTATCCAAAAATGTTCTTCTAACCTTGATCTTGATTTTTGGGAAGCTTACCATATCATTAAAAATTCTCACTCTTTAGTCAATGATTTATCTAGTACTCCAGATTTTCCAAGTATTTGGAAAGCATTAATTTAATTCCTCCTTTTTTGGTTTCTTTTCTCTACTTCTCCGGTAGATGTCGCTACTTGTCCACCCAGTCGTTTCCACTGCTTCTCTCTCATTGGTTGTTTCGGCGCCTTCGCCACCCGCATAGGGTATAAAAGCCAGCGCGTCTCTGTCTATGATTTTGCTCAGCCTTGCTTTTTCTAGCACGCTGTTCCTTTTGCACTGAAGAAGAATCTCGCTAGTAGATTCGAAACAGCTGTTTGCTGCTTTTCATATATTATTTGTGCATTTTAAACGTCGGTTTTTCTGCTTTTTAACATATAATTATGCATTTTTCCACATATGGATATTCCCGTATTTAGTATGTTTATATTTTATCAAATAAGTACAAAAGTATTTTAGCGTAATTTTTCTTAGTATTTTTCCAGTTCATTTTGCAACAATTTAAAGTGCTTTTACCAAGAAATTTGAGAAAATAAAAATTCAGATATAAATGGATTAATGAATTTGGAGAAAGAAAATAGCACCATTACTCACAACTGACCAAAATGTATGATGACTGAAATGTAACACTTATAAGGTCATTATTTTTATTTACTAAATGTGATGAGCTTTCTGATAAGTTTTTCAAGTTAGGTTACATTTAGCCTCTTATTGAATTTTAAATGCCAAATATAACAAATAAAGGTTGAATATTATGTTTTTAATTCTAAACTTATTTATTTTGTACAAATTGAATCATTATGTGTAACTTAAACAAAAAAATATAGCTTTGTCACATTTAAATCCTTTCTGTCAAATTTACAGTAGTTTAAGGGGTCGGATACCTTTGAACACATAAAAAAAAGCAAAAAATATCACTATGTTCCAAGTTTCAATACTTGCATAATAAGTCAAAAATAAAACTCCAAGTTTATTTAAATATAATGCTCATATTTAAATTTATATTTAAAAAATATATACACTTGTAAATTCATAAATAAATATTGAAATGATAAGTTTAAGAATATATATGATAATATAACTAACGATATATATGATAATATAAGTTTAAGAATATATATGAGAAAAAAAATAGTACGTCTTGCGCGCATGATAAAATCTGAAAATATGCATATAAAGAGGAACCTTTGGTGAAAATAAATACATAATAGTGTTACTTTTATACTAAAATCAGAATATTTGTAAAAAATATTGACTAAATTAAAAAATTTACTTCATAATTTAAAAAATTAAAAATTTTAAATTTTTTGAAAAACATTTTCAAAGTACAAAAATAAAAAATAAATAAATAAATAAAATAAAATCTTACCTTTTTCTGGTTTTAAGTTGTAGATAATACAAAAATTTCTTTTGAAAGCCATGCATAGTTTTTTAGTAACACTGCACGTAGTATCAAAATTCATCGTTTTCAATAAACGCGCGACTCTAAGTTTAATTATCATTTGTATAGTCTTAATAAAACAGCTATAATTAGTAAACTAATGGGAATTTTTTAATGCGGTGATTTGCATATTGTTCAGAAATGATTACGAAATCAAAATGTGTATATATAAAAAAGAAAAATCGAAAATTTTGAAGGTTTAAAGGTATCCTACCCACTTAAGCCTAAATGAGATGTCCGAAGTACCCAAATGTGATAGTATCACATTTATAGCCTCCCTTTGGTTTGTTGTTTTTTTATTCCATCTGTTTTCAGTTACCCTATATTTAATAAAATCTGCCTTATATATATGTAAAAACAATGATTTCAATAATTGATTCTAGAACATCTCCTTTGTAGATTCTCGAAAGTAATCGATGACTGTATCGATTGTGTATTTTATGATAACGATTTTTTTTCGATTGGTAAATTTTCGAGAATCGCCCATCACTAAGCCCTATATCACTACTATGAAATTGTCGGCCAGAATAATAGCTAAGTTTTCCAATAACTGTTTTTAGCTTTTCTCGTTATAATCGATTGTAAAACATCTCGATTGTAGATTCTAGGAATTAATCGATGGCTGTATCGATTGTGATTTTTTACGATGACGATTTTTCTCGATTGTCGAATTCTCGAGAATCGCCCATCACTATGTGATACTGTATTTTATGCATACCAATTTATTTTACTTTTATTAATTTAGTAGTTATTTAATTGTTATAAGCTTAATACCGTATTATAATTAAATATTGAATCATTTCACATCCATACTTTAATGTATATGCCTATGTTCGGAGCGCTTTTTAGGTTCGTTCATAACTATATAAATATGTAGCACCTATAGCCGTCATCTGGTCTGACGGCCTGTCTATATGTCCGTCTGTCCGCATATAACAGCGCAAAAAATACCCAACCGAATGGTTTGATATTTAATATAGCAGAATTTCGTCGAATCATTTCAAATTTTATAAAAATTGAATCAAAACTTAAAAAGTTATTAATAAAAGTTTTCTGCATTCTATTAAATGTTATCATACGTAATTAATTCAATGATATCTCATGACAGGTAATGATTCTAGTTTGCCATGGTGATTATTTTATTAACGCCTATTTAATTCAATGATATACCATGATACGTAATGACTCTAGGTTGCCATGGTGATTATTCTATTGAATCGTATCATACGAAATTAATTCAATGATATTCCATGATAGGTAATGATTCTAGGTTGCCATTGTGATGACATCTTATTTAAGATGGAGTCCTATTATTTCCGTATTACTGAATTTAGTCTATAGATAATCGTAATAAATTTAATTCATGTATTTTGCATAAGTATGTAACAGCTATTGCACAAGATCTGAATATTTATAAAACTACTTATAGTACGAACGCACATCATTTGCCACGTTTGGCGTATAATTTTAGACTTGCTTGAAAAAACATACATACTGAATAAATACACATATTTTTATTTCAAATGTAAAAGCATAAAATGGAAAAACATAAATTCCTAGCAATTTCTTCATAATATTTTTAAAAATTGGTCTTTTGTCATTTTTTTAGCAATATTTCCTATACTTACGCCAGCCAGTGTACAACCAATTCAACTAAATGTATTTCAATTTCCAACGTACTATATACTATTACATTTATCTGTGCATTGAATTGGAGTTTTACAATATCGTCAAAACTAACTGAAATATTTCAAAACGTGTCAAAAAATACATATTTTTTATTAATCCTTTATGTACGGAATTATGAATTCGTGAAAATTTTATTTTCTAAAGCATTTTTCGTGAATTGTTTAAACTACATTAGAAGATTTACATAATCATTTAATAAATTTTAGAAGGATTGAAGGATTTAGAAGGATTAATTAAATTTGAATTTGTGGGGATTTTTTGCAATATATAACCCAACTGAAATCTTTTATTTTAAATATTATTTTTTAGTATTTTGTAGAATCAGGAAATGTACAAATATAATGTTCTTACAATAGAAATAGAGAAAAATGCCCCCCCCCCCCCCCAACGCCAAGAAAGCTGAAAGATGCAAAGGCAAAAGAAATCATCCTTTTAAAAATATTTTTGTTTTGTGTTACCAATAATGCTTTTGGAACAAGATAAAGTAATGTATATATAACTCATTCTAAAGTGTATTACAACTCATCGATGTATTAAATGAATTTCATAATAAATAATTTTAATGGTACTTATAATTACCGCCAGTAGATAAAGGGTTAAAAATTACCAATTTTTTAATAAAACAATTAAATTATCACATAGAGCTTAGATTCTAGTTCAGAAAATAGTGGGCAATATTGAAAGCCTTCTGAGAAATCTTAACTGAAATATTTTTAAAACATTAAAGTTTATCGTACATGGAAATGACTGAAAAACTGATTTTCCAGAAATCATATTTAAAGATTTCTTATCTACATTATTTCTTACCTATAAAATTAATCTAAAAGTTTCAATTAAGATTTATTAAAATTTTTTTGAGTAGAAAACATAAGAAAATCGTGCATTCTTTACATTTCTCCTGGTCTTCCCGCTCACTACCAGTATTTGACTCATTACTTCCTTTTTTATAAATTGGCCATAACGCTTTTAGTAATCATAGAAATAAAATTAAAACAGATTTATAATCGTAAAACTACTCATCCAAATAAAACAATAAAACAAGTTTCGAAATTTTCCCCCAAAACGACCTTTTTAATGACCATTTTAACAACCTTAAACCGATCTGGAATCGTAAAAGTATTCTTTCAAATAAAACAAGTTTCGAAAATTCTCACCAAAACGGCCATTTTAATGACCATTTTAACAACTTTAAACAGATTTGGAATCGTAAAACTACTCTTTCAAATAAAACATGTTTCGAAAATTTTCACCAAAACGGCCATTTTAATGACCATTTTAACAACAAACAGATCGTAAAAATACTCTTTCAAATAAAACAATAAAACAAGTTTCGAAAAATTTCAGCAAAATGGCCATTTTAATAATCATTTTAACAACCTTAAACGTTTAGACCAATTAACAAACAAGATGTAAATATTGAATGAGCAGCAACACATTAATTTTACCAAAGCATTTTTTATTACTGTATGTTTTACAAATATATTTTGTAAATAAAACTTTGATACTTCGTAAATTTCTGCAACACTGTGTACCTTAACCATTGCGATATGTGATAACTTCTTCAATTTTATCAAGTTTAACTAATCTTTTATCGCACTGTTCTGGTCACATTTTCAATTCTTGGGATGTCTCATTACAATTTTGCTTGCTTCCGCTTCTTTATCGATCTTACTAGTAACAATTCCATTAAAACATTCATCTTCATACTCAACGATTAGATAATTTCTATTAAAAGATTCATCTTCATACTCAAGGATTAGATACCTACCATCTTTAATGCTATCGTTACATTCCTCAATAAGCATTTTATCAAATAAGCTAGAGTATAAACTATAATAATAATGATAATAATAATAATAAACATTTAGGTTGCTTTCCAGTGTTACATATTATACAGATATAAACAACCGAACACACGCACACACACATATATATATATGTACTGTTATTATTTTAAACACTAAACAAATCGGGATTCTTATTCACATTTTATAAAAATATTTCCCATCATAATTTTATTTGAACCGATTTCACCTTTTTAACTTATTTCTGCGTGATTTTTATTTTGTTTATTTTATGAAGAAATTTCTTGTTCCAATAGAATTATTTTCATTTGGTACCATCAAATGACCAGTTGTTGTTATATTTCGTGTTAAAAATATTTTCATTTAAATTTACAAATTTCTATAACGGCTATTTTTCCGTGTTTTACATAAATTTCTAAACCTTCAAGTGCGCGGTTAAATTTCAAAGTTGGAAATTATTACTCAATGAAATATTTTGCGCTTTTCGAATATGTATTTTTTATTTTTAAAATTAACAGTTTTTTGCTTAAGGATAATAATATTATTTTGAAACTGAACTTTATAAAAGCACGTAAATTAAGTAAGTGCCTATCTAAAAATTTAATACTTACTTTTTTCTGTCCATTATTTAAGTTTCTGTGTTATTTTAAAAAATGAACTGACGAAGAAAACAAAATAGTTGATTTTCGGTATCTTTACTATATTTTAACATTCTCTATATCTGCTTGTAATTCAATTACAACGTTGTGTTTGATCCCAAATTAAAGAACTATTTCATTAGGATTTTTTCTTCGGCTTTTATATTTTATCTTTCTGCAATGCTTGATTCATTTGATATCTGATATTTATACGTACATTAGTATGGAGAATTTGTCCCCTGTAAGTAAGCAGTAAGCGGTTTTATGTTTGTTTCTTAGCATTTCTTTATTTAGCGGGTTTATTTTTATTTATTTATTTATTTTAAGTATGGTATGGCAGTACGACCGCCCTGTTTGATTTATGGGATGAAATAAATATTAAATTTCTGGCATTTCTTTTGTATAAACTTACAAAACAGAGGTTCACAGCTTCTAATACATGTTACAAAAAGTGCATTTTTCATTAGAATTACATAAAATATTTTCACTCGTTTAGTTGTGAATACTGAGTAATTAAATTAAACGTGTAAAGCACGAATTATAGTCTAATTAGCATTTTAATTAACGCATGCAAAATTTATCAGGGTGTGGCACAGTGGAAAAAATACGTGATATGCATACCGATGCCCAAATAATTTTCAATGAACTTAATTCTAAAAACAACATTTACCTTATTCTACATCAAATTGCGCTTTAAAAATTATACTTAAAAACTGTGAGAATATATCCATTTACCGGAAATATCGATGGTTTTCTTTTAAAAGTACACCTTCTGCTCAATAGTAGTATAATTTATTTCAAATTGAGTTGAAGAATATGAAATTGATGCGTAACGAAGCCCCAATGTAATAAAGTATATGGAATGTTTATAATTTCTTCTTAAAATTCCTTATATATCGATGTTTTTATATAGCTCTTGGAATATATTTTATCTAGTGGTTTGAACGTACAAATATGTAGGCGATGAGGATCTAAAAAGTGTATGCTATTCATCAGTGCCCATTATGGAGATTGTACCGTATTTGCAATGTAAACCTAATATTTTCGCAATATGGTCGTTGCATTGCAAATATTTCCAATGCAAAGCCAATATTTCTGTCATAATGATCTTTATTACAAATGTTTACAATACAATATTGATATGTAAAGCAACATTGAGAGTGTTTCCGATTAATGAAATGTTGGTGCAATACTGAGTGCCAAAATAATCAATATAACCAATACAGGTTCTCAGCAAAACACTGTAAAAAATTGTATATACACGAGTTGTTTTTGTTATGTCTTTCACAACTTTATAAATAATAGTTTTGTCGGTACACAACTTTAAAGGGTATGGTCACTTAATTGTGAACAAACACCCTGTATATATTTTTAATATTGGCCATTGCTCACATTTATTTCAAAAAACAAAAATTACCTGTCTTCAATTGCGGAAAAGAATACGGGGGCGGGGGGGGGGGGGTTACCTAAACGGAAGTTTTGTGAAAAAACAGAGAAAATAAGCCAAATTTACTGCCGGTAAACTTCCTTTTTTTCACGGAATGTTTAATATAAATTATGGCTTCAAAAGATATTATATAAATACGAATGCAAGCTATAAAGAGCCAAAATTTGTCGATACATTTACTGATATTATTTTTTTTATCTTATTACTCATCTTATATTAGTTACAGCAAAACAAATTAAAACTTTTTTTTTTTTTGCTTTTCTTTTCAGAAGTTTGGAAGTCGCATGGACCTGAGAGGGTGGAAATGGAAAAGTCCATGGGAAAAACGAAATTATTTACTATGTGTCCTATTTTACCTCACCTTGCTCCTTCAAGGACGCCACACACTTGCAGATGGAGGATATAGACAGGTAGGTAAACAGGGTACATATGTTTCTGTACAATTAAACTTTATTTAAATTAAGTATCTTTAAAATTACGCGTTATATGAAAACACGCAATATTTTCTGCACTTATCAGCTTTTTTTTTTGTCTTCAAATCTGTGGTGGAATCTTCACGCCCGACCACTAAAAGAATAGCCATTGAGATAACATATTACGGCAAAACAAACAAGTTTATTCAAAAACTGTAAAAAATGGGTTGCATTGGAACGAGCAAAGCTTAACTATACGATACTCTAATTTAAATAACTCTCAAAACACAAAATGCAAATTTATCACTTTTAAACTCAACGTAAGAAACATGGCTGTTCAAAATCGTACTCAAGACGACTTCAACGTCGAAAAATCGCTACAACTGAAATCAAAAATATCAACAGCACGTCAATATACGTACAATATTTCTAACTAACTGGAATCCAATGGAGGTCGAAACTCACTTTATTCAAGTATGCAGATTAACATTCTACCAAAAGTAGAGCTCATTGGGTAACACGAAACGATAATATCCCAGAGCACGTAACAGAAATGCAATCTTCAAGTCTCAAAAGCAAGAAGTTGCAGTCTCTTTTTTTCCTTGAAATGCAGGACTCGGCCCAATCTGCATGCTCAAACTCTTACTCCTATATTTACACTCGCTAGCTGACCACAGAAAATTAATTAACATATAACGGCACAAAAGTAACCGTGAAGCCCTGAGTCAGAGAGGTACAGTCATGCTTGTGAAAGTAAGAGAAATGACAGTTAGATGGCAATTTCACGCACAAGTTTTAGATATCGGACAACACGCTTACATAAAAAACTAGACTATATTCAGAAGCGAGTAGCTTATATTGCTATAAATCTTTGCCCTGAGACATGGAATCTCTTACTACCGACTGAAGTGAGCTAGCCATTACACCACCAAAGCAATCGTTATTACTCTGGTTCTAATATTGCACGCTTCAGGATAGAATCAACCCTTCCTTATAACAAAAGCCGAAAAAGTTTAGCCAGTTGCAAATTCTGTAGTCACGTTAAGAGGAAAATTAATGGGAATGCGCAGAGTTGGGCAAATTTGTAATCTCAATTATCCGCAATGAAATTACAAGTTAATTGCATGTAATCGATTATAGTTATACACATTCAAACGCAGAAATTTCGTCATATAATGGGATAGGGGTGGTTCCGGCTGCAGTACGCAAGAATTTTTTACGGCATGTAATTTTAACAATAATTAATTACAAGCAATTAACTTGTAATTTCATTGCGAATAATTGAGATCACAAATTTGCCCAATTTTGGCACTGCGTCATAGATACGTAATGTTTGTAAGAACAGGAATTTATGTCAAAAAGTTAAATATTTCTTATAAAATTACATAAAAGTACTTTTAACTGCATCTTAACTGCACTACTCATGTGAAGTATCTTCGTGATTCTCTGCGAAGAAACAATCACAGCGTCTGCTCATTGGCACTTGAGAATCAACATGTGTATCATTCTGCTATGAGAAAAAGACGTAAAAATCACCATATTAAATAAAAACATTCCATTTTGATTACGTTGTGAGTGTGATATTTGCGACCATTTGTGAAATTTATTGTCATTTCATATTGATTAACAGTACTATTAAGGATAATACTTCTGCAATACTGTTGTTTCACTGCATATATTTCAATGTAAAACCAACGTTTACGTAATCGGTGCATTTTGAAGCCAATATTATCACCATATTGATATTCTATTAGAAATAGTTCTAATTATCTAATATCGCTGCATTATTGTGCCTCAGTACAACCAATATTGGTTTGTCACTAGGGTTGCGCAACATGAAATTTAGATGCTGTAAATTAATGTACAAAGTTTAGAAGAATTCATTAATATATTAATTTATCATTAAGTAAGCGTGTTCCTCAACGAGAAAAATATTCATGACGCTATCTTTAATAAATTTAGACTTTCAATCAACTAAACAAGTAGAGAGTTAATCACATGATTCATTTTAAGATTTGAAATCTAATGTCGTCTTATGACAAAATATTTCTTGCATAAATTATGAATATATAGATGCATAAAATGTATTATTTTACTACTTCCTGCACACAAAATTATTTACTTACTCAAAACTGAATTCTTCTTCTTGAAACATTGATCTACAATTGTATACTATTCGTCAATGTTTGGAATTTCCTATACGACAAATATTTACGCATTGTTGGCATATGATGTTGACAGAATAATACAAATAACTGAAATAAAATGTAAATATTAATAAAATATTAAAATGCAATTGTAAATACAGGGTGTTTTAAAAGTTCGATGCAAAAGTAAAACGCGATTAAAAAAATAAAAAAAAAACTCTAGGTCGGAGAGACATGCGGTTTGCAGATAAATATTCAGCGCGGTACGGGATTTTGTAAGACACACACACAAAAAAAAATTGTTCAAAATCTCGACAGTAGAGGGCGCTAATGTAGATAATTCCATGGAATAATTCCATACTGCACACACAACGCAAGATACAAAAAAGTTAAAGAATACTGCATGTACACTTTTTTGTATCCAAATCTTGCGTTGTGTGAGCAATTTGGAATTATTCCATGGAATTATCTACATTAGCGCCCTCTACTGTCGAGATTTTGAACAATTTTTTGTGTCATACAAAATCTCACACCACGCTGAAAATTTATCTGCAATCCGTATGTCTCTCCGACACATAAATCTTTTTAACACTTTCCAACAAAGTTGAAAAATGTTTATGCATTCGGTTTGTCTGGCCGTTTGTCTGTCTGTCCGTCTGTCCACGCTACATTCCGTATATATATCCCGTAAATATACTCGGATTTTCATGGAATTGATAAACCTTATTTAGGGTCACCAAAGCATGATTGGTATTGTATATGAAGTAAGTAGGATTAATAGTTCATTTACAGGATTACTCAAAAGAATTTCATTACATTATGGTATATGGGGAAAAATCGTTTGCAGAGTATTTTAGTGACATTACGCTATTTCAAATGTATTGAAACTGATATAAACCACTGAATTTCACTACGATCACGTTAGAACAGGACATTCATAGGATTTTTTATTCCACTACAGGGAAACACAAAAGAAATCGCTTACAGTACTGTCTTTGGGTAATAATTGCTGACGTTTACAATTTAAAATTGGGTATGCGTTTTTAAATGTAACTAATTTTTTGCATGTCACTCGTTATACATAAAATCTATACCTCATTTACAGGGCTGCACAAAAGTATTCACGTACCATTCTCCTCATTAGAGGAAATTGCTGAAGGGGAATTTTCAACTGAAGTATATGTATTTCTTAAGGGGTCTCAGGACTCTTAAAATTGGAAAAAATGAAAAAAAAAGACAATTTTCAACATTTAATATCTTAAAATGTATTTGATTTTAAGACACAATTTTAATTGGGAATAAAAGATATAAGTATGTTCTTTCATTTCATGTATTTAAAAAATTATAAGATGCAGAATTACTACTTACAGGGGGCTCCAAGCTGTTACACATTTTTCGAGCAAAAAATCGACATAACAGCTTACGCGCACGATTACAAAATAAGTGTTGCAACTAGAATGAAAATTTTGGTATCTACTTATACTTCAGATTGTAATAATTACCCTGAACCTAAATAAATTTGTATTTAAAGCTTTTTTATATTTTTAATACAAAGTTGTATTTAGCTAATGCAAAATTAAGAAAATTTCAACAGTATAATCACCTAAAAAATTATCTTTTGAACAATAAAAAGGAAATTTTAGGTTCAGTTCATACAGACTAACATGAAACATATGTTTTAAAAATTTCATGAAAAAATATTCATAAGTTTTTGAGATATCGTGCGCGTTATGCCCAAAAACGTCTTTTGGAGAAAAATGGCTTCAAAGTTTCCAAAATGACGCTTCAGCTATTGAACGTGTATAAATGTAAAAGCCGTAACTTCAGTTCTAATAGGAATTTCAAGGAAACAATTATATCAAAATGTTCAGAAAAGATAGGAGTTTAACATATAAAAAAATTTAAATTTCGAAACTTTTAAAGCTTTAAGAGTCCTGAGACCCCAAGTGAAGTAAATTTTGGCACGCATGTAGTTAATAGATACAAATCTATATCATATATACATAAAGGGTTGCTGACAAAATTCGGAAAGTTTTCCGATTGTAGACGGGAACAGCTGAAATTGGGTTTTGAAATGTGTTATGCGTTTCATTATAGTTAAACTAGGACTTCCCTCAGAGGGATTAGTCTGAGCGATATTACTGAGAACATAGCTTTAATAATAACATGTGGAAGCAAAGAAAATGAGATGTTATCTTTAATTGTCCATATACTGCGAAAAATTGAAATGATGAAAATAAACGAATTGTAGAATTACAAAATCTTATATGTAAATTCGTATACACTGTTTAAAAAAATGGGAAATCAAACCATTCAAGACAGCCATGCATGGATATAAAATTGAAAGTACGCAATATATTAAAAGTAAAATAGAAAATGAGACACTAATTTACTTATATCTAAATTTTAACTGTATAAAATGATGTCAAGAGCGTAATCAGACGCTCCGCACCAATTTGAGTAACTTTAAATGACAAATATATGATGTATTAAAAGAATGGACTATACTTTATATGGTGTGTGCTCCCCCGGAATAGTTAATAATTACAATATCTGTTTTCCACGGATGCAATGAGGTTGTCGATAATATTTAAGGAATTTTCTTCTCAAAATCTAATATAGTATCAAAGTACCGAATACATCAAAAGTGGCATGCAATGCTTCGTTAGATTGTGTTTTAGATATGCTCGATCGTATTTAAATGATGAGTGTATGCTCGCCACTACATACGCTGTATTGTTTTGTTTTCAAACATATTCTGCACAAGTTGAGCTGTATTTAGCATGTATTAAATAAAAGAAATCGGCAATGATTACAACATAAAGTATGACACAAGATCTGAATATATCGTCTGCATAACTTTTGAGCTGTCAAAGTGTCATTTGAAGTAATTTACAAATCCATACATATTTATTCAGCAAATCATGCAAGCTAACATACGCCAATATGAACCCGATTACAAAATTTCACCAGAATAAGTTAATATATAAAAAATATACTAATGATAATTGAGAATATGACCTTATGATAAAATGTCTAGAAAAATGAATCGGATAAAAAATTCATATCACATTTAAAACGGCACTTCCCTCTGTTAGTGGCCTTGGCGAGAGAGAGAAAAGCCTAGAGAAGGAACACTTTAACAAGTACTTTTGGGCAACCTACTCACTGTTTCATACAGGTCTTTATTCAATATTTATACAATTTATTTAATGCTAGGTGGGTATCTATCAGCTTTGTTGCATTTAAATTGCATGTTTTGCGGAGGGAATGCGGCATTATCAAATATTTAAAGTTGATGTACCTAATAATTCCAAATTAATGATAATTGAGATCGCTTTCCGTTAATTTCATCTCTTTAAATTTTTAATTTTTTAGAAACCATTCACAGAGACAATTGTATATTTTAAAACTAAACCGAAGCAAAATTTCAAGATTTTGGGCTCAGCAGAAACACAGAAAAAGAAAATTTTCGAAAGTTTTTTTTGTTTCTGCACTGTTTTATATAGCGGCATTTTTAGAAATTGCTCTATTGCGAGAATTTACGTTATGATAAATACAGCCATGTCAATTTTCATGTTTATATTCCTAAAAATTCCATGTACTTCGTTACTTAGATCATCTTTAGATCTTTTTCCGCTTTGTTTAGTCGTTCGATTTTTTAGAATTCGTTCTACAACGAGCATTTACATCTTATAAATTAATACTACGTTCTAGTTTCTAACACAACAGTATCCCAAAAATTTCAGCATTCCAAATAAATCATAGTTTAGAACCTTTCTAGAAATTTTTACGTTTATCCGTCCAATTGAACCTTTTAGAGAGCGTTCATTACGAGTATTTACATCTTAAAAGAAACTACCGCACCAAATTTAAAGTTTCTAACCCAATCAATATAGCTGAAATCGCAATTTTAGAACTTTTTTGCTCCTGCAGCTATGTGGGTTCTTGCATTGACATAAAATACAGTCTTTTTTTCGGAGCAGAGATGGCCACCAACATTTTTTTAAGTTGGCTATGTAGTTTCAGAGGTAACACCTCACAAACGTACAAGCTTTAATGTTATACACTTTATAATATTATAACGCTTTATAATGTTAGCATTAGATGTACAGATACAAAAGCCATTTGTCTGTTACAAACTAAAGTGAACGGCGTTGCCCAGAATTTGAAGGATATTTGCTCTGAAAAATCAATTTCAAAATTTAACATACAATACAGCACAAAACAAACATAAAAAAGGCAGTCGAAATGTTGTATGAATGAATCATATGAAAACGCTATATAAAAATGTATAAATGTATATAACAGACGCAAAAGAATACAGCTATAAATGAACTTATTTCAATTTATAATTGGAGCAATAATGTTAAAATACGCCAATATTTCCCTAATCGGGTTTTTATCATGCTTCAATACATTTTCCACACTCATATGGCGTTATACTATATCCACCACGTCCTTTATATTTCCAATATGACGTAATTTTTTCCTCTTTCACGTGGAAACCTTGAAATAGAAAAGTTAGGAAGTTATATTCACTTTAATTTAAATTCGTCAGACTATTTATTTCATTTACATTTTTCACGTGAATATCTTGCAATAGAAAAGTTATGATATAATATTCACCCTTTTTTTAAATTCGGCAAACTATTTATTTCATTTTCATTTTTCACGTGGCAATCTTGCAGTAGAAAATTAATTGTTGTAGTAATAATTTTATTGTGTATTTTAATTATTGGCAACAGCTATAACGAAAAACGTTTAAATTTGATAAGAAATTGCTGTTAAATTGGTGGTTTTTTTATTAATTAAAATTAACTATAAATTATTTCGATTCCGGATTACTTTAGTTGCCTCGGCCATGTTTTAATACACATGTACGTATCTTTTCACAATTTTGGCTTCCAAATTGTGGATTTTATAGAAAATCAAACAGACAGATAGAGAAGTTTTCATTTTTATATATTTCTCTATTCTAAAAAAAGTAACTAACGCTGTCACCGCCGCTGGTTTTGAATTTTTTGTGACCGGAGGTCTTTCTTCGTTAATATTAAGAAAACTATTGCATGCAAAAATATGAAAATCGGTGGCATTATAGAGAAATATTTGATCAACACGCTGATGCATACAGTTTTCAAATCGAAGAATAATTTTAAGAGATATTTAATGCTAAATTTGGACAAAATCGTTCCATTAAAAAAGTTTTATAGGAGCAAAAACTATACATGGGAATTTAATCATTTTTAGATCATTTTATTCAATAGAAGATCCCGGTGTGCAGATTCCATTAATTTTTTTTTTAATTTGACTCATTTTTTGAGGTTTTATTTCTATTTTAAATTCAAATATTCAGCATTTTGACAGATATTTTTTACATATTTTAGAAAATGGTATTAATTTAAACTATTACCAGCTGTATGAACAGCGCAAACAATAATGTTTACTTCAAATAAAAAAATTATTTACACGTTACTATTATAAACAGACAAAAACCTTCAAATTAGAATTAAATAATTAGGTATGAAAAGCAGGCACTTATTGGAAATTACGCCATAAAAACTATATTTACATGTGAATTTTAAAAAGAAAGGATATTGTAAAATAAATTCATTAACATGCGTTAGAAGTCTTAAATAGAAGAAATTACGTCACATTAAACTTATTATGCAAAATGAACAAAAAATAGTATTGCAAAACAAATTAAATTTAAAAATTGCGCGAGACAAAATATTAGAGGTTAAATATTAGACTTTTTTAAAATTTTACTATTTGTCGTTAGATGTGAGGTGTTCAGCTATAAGTATGCAAAATTTCATGTCTCCAACTTAATACGGGCTGAGAGAGAAAAATTGTTTAAGATACACAAGTTAGAGCCAAGAGGGTTAAATATCAGATATTTTTCAAAATTTTATTATTTGTCGTTTGATGTGAGAATTTCAGCTATAAGTATGCGAAATTTCATGTCTCCAACTTAATTAGGGGCTGGGTTAGAAAAATTGTTTAAAATACATAAGTTAGAGCCCAGAGGGTTAAATATTAGACTTTTTAAAAATTTTATTATTTGTCGTTTGATGTGAGGTGTTCAGCTATAAGTATGCAAAATGTCATGTCTCCAACTTAATTAGTGGCTGAGTTAGAAAAATTGCTTAAAATACAGAAGTTAGAGACCGGAGGGTTAAATATGACTTTTTCAAAATTTTATGATTTATCGTGTTATCGCAAGTGTTCAGCTATATGTATGCAGACTTTCATGTCTCCAACTTAATTAGGGGCTGAGTTAGAAAAATTGCTTTAAATACACAAGTTAGAGCCCAAAGGGTTAAATATTAAGCCTTTTTCAAAATTTTATTATTTGTCGTTTGATGTGAGATGTTCAGCTATAAGTATGCAAAATTTCATGTCTCCAACTTAATTAAATTAGGGGCTGAGTTAGAAAAATTGCTTAAAATACACAAGTTAGAGCCCAGAGGGTTAAATATTAGACTTTTTCAAAATTTTATTATTTGCCGTTTGATGTGTGGTGTTCAGCTATAAGTATGCAAATTTTCAAGTTTCCGACATATATAGTTTCTGAGAACGGGCTCTGTGACAGACGGACAAACAGACAGACAAAGGAGTGAGACAGGTAGGGTTTCGTTAGATGAACGAAACTCTAAAAACATGCTGCGGATGACTGTAACAACATCCTAAAATTACATTACCATCAGCGATCTACCAATCCCGAATTTAGTTTATATTCGTTTCACATATTCTTATTCTTTTGTGAGGCCCTGTAAAATAATTATCAATATTATATACAGTAAAACCTCTGAATAGCGGACACCCCGAGAATGCAGAATTTGTCCTCTATTTAGAGGTGACCGCTACTGAGAGTAAAACATGTACAGTTATTTAAGAGTTGGTAATCGAAAAAATGTCCGCTAAATAGAGGTATCCGCTAATCGGGTGTGTCCGCTATGGAGGTTTTATCAGTAAAACTTCTGAATAGCGAACACCTCGGGAGGGCAGAATTTGTCCTCTATTTGGAGGTGTCCGCTACTGAGAGTAAAAAATGTACAGTTATTTAAGGGTTGGTAATCGAAAAAATGCCCGCTAAATAGAGGTGTCCACTAATCGGGTTTGTCCGTTATGGAGGTTTTACTGCATAATAATATCATCCTTTACAAGAAAATTGCATGCTGTATGATAGACAGACAGACATCCAGAGAAAGATAACCTTCCGGATCAATAAACACTCATGTCTTTTGTTTTAATCATCCACAACTGTATGTCATATAACATGCCAGATTTTATACAACAGGCTAAAAACGGTCACCGTGGTACGAATACTGTATTATTATTTGTTTGCCCACCAAAACTGGTTGCCACGGGTTGTTGCAAGGTTTGTGATCACGTGGTTGAAACTGATCTATTCAATATTACTGCGTGCGTATTTTTTTTATTTGCTCCATGTGTTCAAACCAGTTGTCTACGAAAACATCAACCGGTGAAAGTGACGCACGCCAAATTTCTGTGACGTATGCAGATAAATTGTGCTTTTTAAGAGTTTTTTCTATATAATTTTTAAACGGTTTGGAACTTATTTTTCATAGTAGGTGCATTCAGTAGGCGACCCTCATAGGTACCTCCTGGTGCAATCAGAAACGAAATCCGACAAATATTTTTTGAGTTATGCTTGACGAAAGGTTTTTATTAGGCTTTTTTTTTAGTAGGACATGGCGTTAATATCCATCGTAGTAGTAAAGTGTCCGGACAGTAATATTTCGCTGAGTATTAGCCTTCGCTTCGCTCAGACAATTAGACTGTAATATTTTAATTTTTTAAACGGTGCAGTTTTGTTACATTATTCTGAATGCGTTGGAAAGTGTTTTATAATCTTTGCTGGATGCATGATTTTTTCTTTCTTGTTTTTATTCGTTTTATTTTCGGACCGAACTTTTGAAACACCTGGTGCTTTTACAAGAAGGTCATTACTTTCATGAAAACCTGGTTAAAGAGACAAGTTTCAAATACCACTTACTTTGCATAATTCGTAATGAGAAGATGAGCTAAACCATCCTGAGACCTGTTTATATCTTTAACCCTTTATGTGCTGAATTATGAATTCATGAAAATTTTATCTTCTAAAGCATTTTTCGTGAATTTTTGAAACTACATAAATTAGAAGGTTTACATAATCATTTAATAAATTTTAGAAGGATTCAAGGATTTAGAAGGATTAATTAAATTTGCATTTATAGGGATTTTGTGCAATATTTATAACCCCACTCAAATCTTTTTACCCGACTGCTAAGAAGGGTTATGTGTTCCATGCGTATCTGGGTATGTGGATTTCTTTATACCCTCGAAACATCCCAACGGCTGGATGGATTTTAATGAATGGGGTCTCTATCGATTTGTCTTAACCGTCCGATGGTTATAGGCTAAGTTTTGTTTTTACAAATTCAAAAAGGCGGCCGTAAAATTCAAAATGGCGGTAGAGATGAAAAAAAAAATTTCACGCACCCTCTTAAGTGGCATATCATTGGATAGGTCTTTCAAAATGAAGACAATGTTTAATTGACTAATTTACAGTCAGAAGCTCCGTTTAAATATTACACAACCTGGCAGTTGTGTAGGTAGGATTTCTAGCTTCACTGCAACTTTAACCTTCACAGACATCTATAGGTCTCATCAAAATAGGGTTTTTAGAAAGGTACTAACAATTAAACACAACTTAAAAGTAATCAATAAAAGTAAATAAAAAAATAGGTAAGTAATATAAAATATAGTGTTACATTGATGAGAAATAATTAATTAGTTCGCTTTTTGAGCAGTCGGGTTTTTTGATTTTTAAATTAATTTTTACTTGTATTTTAAATATTGTTCTTAGTACTTTGTAGAATTAGGAAATGTACAAATATAATGTTCTTACAATAGAAACATAGAAAAATTTCTGAATTGAAAAATTCCCCCTCCCCCAATTCCAAAAAAGCTGAAAAGATGCAAAGGCGAAAAAAGTCATCCTTTTAAAAATATTTTTGTTTTGTGTAACCAATAATTCTTTTCGAACAAGATAAAGTAATGTATCTGTAACTTATTCTAAACTATATTACAATTAATCGATGTATTAAATGAATTCTCTAACAAGTTATTTTAATGGTACTTATAAGTACAGTCAGTAGATAAAAGGTTAAACAATATTTCCTTTATTAGATAAAAACACCGTTTAAAAGTATCATACATATTATTTTATACCTAACAATGGACTAAAAATCTTTTCCGTTCATTGTATTAGGTAATTGTAGATACCATTAAATAAATACACACGCAGTTATATTAGCTGTATATTTTAACAATTATGTTAAAATATTTACTGCATATAAAATTAAACGGTAAGTATATTGCAACTTCCCACCTATTATTTTGAATAAAATTGTCTATTATTATTTAAATACATATTTTAATGCGTGGGAAGAGTTTTGTGTTATAATCTGTTAAAAGATTTAATGATATAACAACGCTGAATTTATATTTAAAACCAACATATCAATCCAATCTATTCATGTTCTGAATGCAAATTAATGCAAAGTTTGTGACGCATAGAGTAATATTGATAGTTTTCTTACGCTCTTAAAGAATAACTTTTTTAAAAAGTCAAATGTAAATTTAATTAGCTGCGAAACACGAATTATATATCTGATGATGTATTAATTATTAAACTCACTTTGAATGTTCATCAAAGAATTTCATTGTTCATATTGTATGTACAGTCGTGGGAAAAAAAGTGAACTGCCCTACTAACTCAGCAATCAACTATAATAGGAGAAAGTAACTGGTACCAAACGATTGGAAATAAAGTCTACTTTTAAATTATGTATATAAAATTTGCTTAAGGGGTCATCTACACATCAAAGAAAGACCAAACTTTATTTTTTTCAATACTAACTTCCAATTTTGACAATATATTTCAAATTTTAGTTTCAAACTATGCCCATAAATGAAATTTCAAGTCATTTGGATAATATTTTTTTAATTATAAACATTCAACATTTAGAGCTTCTAATGTTAAATTACATTTTCATATTTTTATTAATATCTCCTGAAATTATAATCCTAATGTGATTTTTTTTTTGTGTGGTTATAATACTAAAAAACCCAAACATAAATGCAAAACCAGAATTAATACAATCTAAACAAAAATAATTAATCAGAACAAAAATAATTAATTCCTCTGAAACTAATTGTACGGATTTCATGAAAATTTGTTTTTAGGCTAATTGAAGGATATAGAATTTATTTACGGTGTCAAACTTGGGTATTACTACTGAAAACAAGAATGTTTGGGTTCGTTTTTATATGTAGATCCCCCCCCCCCCCTATGCAAATTTTATCTGGACAATTTAAAAGTAGACTTTATTTCCAATGGTTTGGTGCCAGTAACTTTCTTCTACAATAATTTGTTACAGAGTTAATAGGGGTTGTTTATTTTTTTTTCCATGACTGTACATTATTTTTAATACCGTAATGAGAATCTGATAGCGGGCTGGTTTGAAATATCTCTCTCTGTCCACCACATTTTATACAATATCATATTGATGGGTGCAATTAGAATATTGTAAAAATGTAGCGGAGTACATTCATAATAATAATAATAATAATAATCGTACACTTTTGCAGTCTTTTATTAATGTCATGTGAAACATTTAGGCCATTCATACTCAACTTAGGCCATTCATATTCAACGTCGGGCCACACGTGGCCCGGCGACCTTTTATGTGTGGCCGCCCGAGTCGCATAATCATCAACCCTATCTATAAAATTAATTCAGATGTACATAAAAGTTTTTTAAGACCTTCGCTGTTT
Organism: Maratus speciosus; assembly: GCA_963932465.1. NCBI lineage: Eukaryota > Metazoa > Arthropoda > Arachnida > Araneae > Salticidae > Maratus > Maratus speciosus. The sequence goes on from OZ010798.1 coordinate 428,113,862, forward strand.
TTTATATATTTTAATGGGAAAAGCAATATCCCTCTTGTTATTTATGAATACCAATTTAAAATTGTTTAAAAAAATCTTAAATGCCGTTTCCCGAGTCAAAAATTCTTTTTATATGTTTTTCTGTGTGTGCTATAATAGTGTAACATTTCTGATCTTGAACACTAAACAAACGTTATTCCAAATTAATTAAACTTGCACCATGTTTCTCTATATTTTAAGAAAAGTTTCCCGTTGAGAAAAAGACCGATTTATTAAAGACAATCTCCTGATTTTTTTATTCTTTATCATGTACATAACTAATAATGTTAGGGTTAAGCGTTGTAGTACAAGAAATTGGCAGTAATAAGTTTTACACACTATTTCCAATGAACAATCTTTGCGGCATATTTCTACACCATTTACAATAGAAGTCTACTTAGAAATACATTGTTTGGAAATAGTAATGTTAAAATTATTTGGTAAGGTTTCTTTCGCTAGAAACTACCAATATTAGCTTTATTGTATTGCATTGTTTTACTGCTTTTGCTATCATACTATTTTAATGACCCCTTTTTACATTATTATATAAACGTGTTGCGGCCCGCCTAACGTCGCAAATATACGTTTGCGGCCCACGAGAAACTAAGGTTGAGTATGGCTGATTTAGACTTTATTATTATAATATTATCAGACATACAGTATGATACGTTAAGCATTTAAAATTACGTTTGATGCTGCTTAGTAAAATAAAGTTTGAACAATGGCATAATTCTCAATCCGACTGTTATTTTTGACAAAGAAAAAGTGCATGTATTATAAGGCTGGTTGCGGAATGCGACTAGGTCACAGAAAGTAGACATCTGTTCAACATCCAGACAAAATCCATTTAATCTGACGTTCAGACGAGTGAGGCTTATAATGTTACGGAGCACAACACTGTCATACACACGAGTAAATAGGACCTAAATATGTAGAAAATTAAAACCTTGTAATAATATACTAATTTCAAATGCTAAAAGGTGTAAATTAAAACTTTAAAACCTGTAAAAATACGTTTATTTCGACTGTTGGCATGTTTCGACTCACCCCGAGTCATTTTATGTGCATAAAGATAAACGGTGCAAATTTGGAATAGTTTTATTTATTTGTTTGAAAACGACCCGGGGTGAATCAAAACATGTCAACAGTCGAAATAAACGTATTTTTACTGGTTTTAAAGTTTTAATTTACACCTTTTAGCATTTGAAATTAGTATAAATACGATCTATTTAACGAAACTGCAGATCCATAGATTACAACTTCCATGAGTGCAAATCATTATAGCAAGTTGGTAACAATAAGAATTCACGGAATGGATGTATTACAGAAAAATAAGTGCGTAGCAGTGTCGCTGCGGTCAACACTAGACAACCTATATAATAGAGAGGCAACATGCGCATGCTCAGATTGAAGGTTTTGTCCAAATTACGGCAAACACCTACTCTAGAAATTGGCAATACTCGCATGGACGAGTTCAATTAGACAATGTGACAAATCAGAAAACATTACCTTGACCGCGACTAACGACATACAGTGCCAGTTCGGAGTGGATCATCTTTACACGGTGATTGGTACAAAGCGATGCGCAGATTGTTTTGTGCCAATCGCCGTGTAAATTTGATCCACTCCGTGTGACGTTTTAAAAATGATGAACTGGCCTTGTACGTCGTTGGTCGTGGCTTGACGATAATGGCAAGCTCGACAAGTTGCTTGGGGATTCATTTTTGTCTAAAATCGCCTTTTCCGAATGTCGCTATTCTCATTTAGAGGCAACCTAATCAACAGCAGTTTGAAAATTACACTTTATGGGAATCTTAAATGGGTTTTTAAATTGAGTAATGAAAATCTTCATAATTTATGAGTAAAAATACCTGAATGTTTACAACATTCGCTTATTCATTCACAAGACTATATAAACACGCCAAAAGATAAAATCATAAGACGAGACGCAATTTTTCACATTCATTCAAACATAAAATATGTAATGTGAACTTTAAAAAGTTCACTGTCTTGCTTAACCGCTGCCATCGAAATACTCAAGGCCAGAGGACACGAGTTGTGACGTCATCACTAATCGACCGTCTTCTCACTAGTGTTCGAATTCACACCGGAAATTTTTGAAAAGCAATTTTATTTTATTTTATTTTTGAAATATCTATCATTTTGTAAAATAATAATAATTATTTAAACTTACTGGTGAAAATTCGGAATCCCTAAATGAAAATTCAGCCAGATGCAGAATGCCACGGTGTTACCGCATCTGACTGATTTTTTAATTTAAGGATTCCAAATTTTCACCAGTAAGTTTAAATCGTTATTATTATTTTATAAAATGATAGATATTCCACAAATAAAATGAAATAAAATTGCTATTCAAGATGTTACGGTGTGAATTCGAACACTAGTGAGAAGTTGGTCGATTAGTGATAACGTCACAACTCGTGGCCTCTGGCCTTGAGTATTTCGATAGCAGTGGTTTAAACCTTTCAGGAGCAAAGCAATTCCATAGCTAAAGTGTTGAAATTAATGAATGACACCGGAATTTGAAAAAAATTTATTTGTAAATAAGAAAAAGCTATATTTCGCATGTATAATAAACCGAAAAAATTTTAATCAAAATTCTGGTGCCATTGTGGCATTTGGGAATTAAAATTAAGTGATTTTATAAAAATACTACCGTCCCTCAAGGGGTTAAGTTGAAAATTGTATAACAAAAAATAGTTTTATAATCGGTTTCAGAAAGTAACATTATTGATTTGTATTTCATCTCGTTCTGCATATCATCTTAAACTGATATCAGTTATGGCGTTGGCTGTCTAGCTGCTTACTGTGATTTAAATTTGATTCCACAAGTGAATTTACACAACCATGTACTTTTTCTGTGAGTATCACATGAGTTAGCTTTAATATATTTGTAGTAAGTTTTATTAAAAACAATTTTATTCAGAATATTTTCCATAAGTTGTCAAATTGGAAAACCCGTTGTTCTATCATGTTCTAGACATGAATCAATACAACCTTCTGCATTCCATATATATTTTTCTTTCTAATTGTATTCTTTACTACTTATATACTTGCCGTTCAAACGTAAATTTAATTGAATGAAATTTATGTGTCATGTGAGATTTAGTAATTTCATTTTGGTTAATGTAGCCTTTTTTTTTTAATTTACTAAAAGTTTGTGGAAATGCTTTAAATATTTTGTTTACAAAAATAAACATGTTTTGTGATAAAATTTAGCAATGTTTATTTTTTTTTCCTTCTTTTTACAGGAATTAAAAAATGAAATTCAAGATTCTACCAAGTTAGACTCTTTAAGTAATTATCTTCCATATGATTCTAAGGAAGATTCAGATTATAAGAGAGCCAGTTCTTTCTTCCCACTTCGAGGGAAGAAATTTTCTGCAGATGATATAGCAGATCATCAACTTATCATCCCTATTGAAGAAGAGGACAAAAGAAGTCAGTTTTTTCCCTTAAGAGGGAAAAAAGTTCCTGACGATTTCAAACGAGCAAGTTATTTTACGCCTATGAGAGGCAGAAAAGATGATGGTTGGATTGATGATTATGACATCACTGATGAAAACCCATATAAGCGAGCATCTTCTTTTATGCCTATGAGGGGTAAAAAGCGATATGAAGCTATTTCGGACTACTTGACAAAGGCTGGTACGTATTCCAATGATATAGATGAACTACTAAATCCTCAAAATAGCAATAATTACCATTCTGATGACAAAAGAATGTCTTTTGTGCCAGTACGTGGAAAGAGATCATCTGAAGAATCTCATACGCAAGTATCATTGAAAAATAATTCTAATGATAATACCGTTTTAAAACATATAGTGAAAAAGAGATCAGTATCTTTTATGCCTATGAGAGGAAGAAAAGATTCTGATGACTTTAAAAACGGTGCACCTGGCAATATCGTAACAACGATGTTGGAAAAGAAACAATATTCATTTATGCCTATGAGAGGACGACGAGAAAAAGAAAATGACGATCAGATTCTAGATTTAGATAAAAAGGCAATGTTTATGCCTATGAGAGGTCGAAGAGAAAATGATGACCATATTCCGGATTTAGACAAAAAGGCAACATTTATGCCTATGAGAGGTCGAAGGGAAAACAATGACGAGATCCCAGATTTAGATAAAAAGGCAACATTTATGCCTATGAGAGGTCGAAGGGAAAGCAGTGACGAGATCCCAGATTTAGATAAAAAGGCAACATTTATGCCTATGAGAGGTCGAAGGGAAAACAGTGACGAGATCCCAGATTTAGATAAAAAGGCAACATTTATGCCTATGAGAGGTCGAAGGGGAAACAGTGACGAGATCCCAGATTTAGATAAAAAGGCAACATTTATGCCTATGAGAGGTCGAAGGGAAAACAGTGACGAGATCCCAGATTTAGATAAAAAGGCAACATTTATGCCAATGAGAGGTCGAAGGGAAAACAGTGACGAGATCCCAGATTTAGATAAAAAGGCAACATTTATGCCTATGAGAGGTCGAAGGGGAAACAGTGACGAGATCCCAGATTTAGATAAAAAGGCAACATTTATGCCTATGAGAGGTCGAAGGGAAAACAGTGACGAGATCCCAGATTTAGATAAAAAGGCAACATTTATGCCAATGAGAGGTCGAAGGGAAAACAGTGACGAGATCCCAGATTTAGATAAAAAGGCAACATTTATGCCTATGAGAGGTCGAAGGGAAAATTACGATCAGATATCAGATTTAGAGAAAAAAGCAATGTTTATGCCTATGAGAGGTAGAAGGGAAAACGATGACCAGATCCCAGATTTAGAAAAAAAGGCAATGTTTATGCCTATGAGAGGTAGAAGAGAAAATTATGCACTAGATTCAGAAGATGGGCAAAAAAGGGCTAGTTACTTTATGCCCGTGAGAGGGCGGCGATTAATGGACATTGTAAATAATAATTCTAATATGCCAAAAGCAGATTCAAACATAATAGATGACAAAAGAGCATCATCTTTTATGCCAATGAGAGGACGTAGATCTGTATCAGATAAAAACACACATTCTGAATCACATTATTATAAAAGAGCCTCTTCATTCACACCAATGCGAGGTAGACGATCAATGGATAATATTAAAAACAAAATTTCTGACGATCCTACGGAATCCGAAAAACGAACCTCATTTACACAAGTTCGAGTTCGTAGATCCGTCGATGAAGATTCAAAAGTAGATCCTTGGCCAGCAGGTCAACTTATACCATTATTAGATAAAAAATTATCTTCTTTTATGCCTATGAGAGGACGCAGATTTATGGAAACGAATATCACAGTAGAACCTTGGCAATCAGATCAGCTGATGTCACTTTTTAATAAAAAGTCATCTTCATTTATGCCAATGCGAGGGCGAAGATTTGACGTTACAAATTTGACAGTTGAACCTTGGCAATCAGATGAGTTGAATTCTCTCTTCAATAAAAAATCATCATTTATGCCGATGCGAGGTCGTCGATTTGAAGATACAAATCTTACAGTAGATCCTTGGCAAGCAGATCAATTAATGTCTCTCTTCAATAAAAAATCTTCGTTTATGCCAATGCGAGGTCGTCGATTTGAAGATGCAAATCTTACAGTAGATCCTTGGCAAGCAGATCAATTGATGTCTCTTTTCAATAAAAAATCATCGTTTATGCCAATGCGAGGACGTAGATTAGAAGATGGAAAGCTTGCAGTAGATCCTTGGCAAGCAGATCAATTGATGTCTCTTTTCAATAAAAAATCGTCGTTTATGCCAATGCGAGGACGTAGATTAGAAGATGGAAATTTTACAGTAGAACCATGGCCAGCAGAACAATTTATGTCTATTTTTAACAAAAAATCTGCATTTTTACCAATGAGAGGCAGGCGTGATTATAAGGACTATACACAACAGAATTCAGACGAAGCTGATTATGGTGAAAATATAGAGAAAAGAGGTTCATATTTTATGCCTATGCGTGGACGCAGACTTGAATCAAAGGAAAGGAAGTTTCTGAGTCCTTACCCCTACTTTATGACTGGTATTGGGTCTTCGTTGATGTATAAACCATATGGTGACTTGGGTATTTCATATAATACGGTAGTCGATGAAAGACGAAAGAAGCTGAAAATCAATTGGGACGCTGTCAAAAGAGCTTTCCATGCGTCACGTGGTAAACGATCTGACAGAGATATAAGACGTTTAATAGATCAATGGCACAATAAAGAAACGGTTGGGCAATATGAGGACAGTGATACAAAAGAAGATAAAAATCGAGATAGTGATATAAAAATTGCAAAAATCAGTGATGCAAAAGAAGATAAAGATCGAGATAGAGATAGAGAAACTGAAGAAATGTGCAATCTTTGGTGGAGACTTAAAAGGCAACCAGACCTAGACCCTGGGGAAAATCTATTGTTAAGGAATATATTAGATGAGATGGAACTCTGGTGCAGTGATGCCAGTCCGGGCAAAAGAAGAAAAGAAGATACAGATGAAGAGGTGAGAGTTAAAAGAAGCATTACTCGACCAAGGCTTGCAATGCAGCCAAACAGACAATATATAGGTATCGTCTAATTGAAGAAATGATATAACAAGTATAATTTATTCACTTTTGTCTATTTATATTCATTTTAAGAAGACATGCATAATTTGATGCCTATCATGGTAAAATTTACAATTTTGTCTTTGGTAATATTTTTCTAGTTTCTTAGATATTTTTCAATTACAAGAACATTATGTTTTATAAATACAGTAGAATCTCGTTGCAACGAATATCACTATAACGAATTTTCCAGTTTAACGACTATTATTTAGAAACAATTCTGTTTTGCTATTTCGTTGTAAAAATATCATAGCTGCCAACTTGTATGGATTTTTTTTTTACCACTAAAATTTTATAGAAAATTTTGCCTAATTCAATTGCCGAATTACAGTGAATGTTGATAATTAAATAAGGCAGAAGTTTCTGTTAAATTTTGGTGGTAGCAAAAATCCGTACAAGTTGACAGCAATGAAATATTCATTTTAACGAATTTTTCAGTATAGCGAAATTATTCAGTGCCACCGTGTGATTCGTTGCAACGAAATTTTATTGTATACATTTTATATTTATATTACATTAAAAAAATTATTAATATGTATAAAAATACTTAAAACCATAAAAATTAATTTCCTTACTTTAATGTGCAAAAGTATGACATAAAAATTTACAAAACTATAATAATTAGATTTAAGCCGAATTGTTTTTATGCATTTTTTAAATATCTGAATTGATGACACTTGTAAATTTTTGTGATACTAATTGAAAAGGATTTTGTTTAAAGTTTTCTCTTCCAAATTACCCGGCAATTATATGAAATATTTCATTGGTAAATATATTTAAAACATAGAAGATGAGTTTTCTTAAGATATGATTTTTAAAGTTTTTGTTATTAATTCTTACTCTATATCTTTTATGGATTTTTTAAAAATTATAAGTAGAGCATAGATACCATATAAAACACTAAATGAATGCAATTGAGAATTTATAATTAAAAAAATAAAAATTTAAATAAACGGAAATGCAATTAACGCTACTTAGCCGTGGTTGCCAGTTTGGCCTCCCTTTTTAATCAGAAATTCCGAATTCATACCGTAATTTTCAAAAGAAGAATTTTTATTTTTGCCGGTTTGGCCTTCTTTTTTAATCAGAAATTTCAAATTCATACCGTAATTCCAAAAGAAGAATTTTTACTTTTGCCAGTTTGGCCTCCTTTTTTAATCAGAAATTTCAAATTCATACCGTAATTTCCAAAAGAAGAATTTTTACTTTTGCTAGTTTGGCCTCATGTTTTAATCAGAAATTCGAAATTCATACTGCAATTTTCAGAAGAAGAATTTTTATTTTTGCCAGTTTGGTCTCCTTTTTTAATCAGAAATTTCAAATTCATACCGTAATTTCGAAAGAAGAATTTTTCGTTATGTAATCACGATATATCTGTCATTAAATACAGCAAAAAATACTAATTAAAATTTCCAGTATGTATTCGGAATTTTTGAATAAAGACGCAGGTCAAACTGGCAACCTTGTGCTCATGTTACCCAATTTTCACAATATTAAAATTTATATTTACCTCATTAACACGTTCACGCCCGCGCGGTGGGTTACACTCGACTGTCTCAGAATTGTTAAAACTCCGGCGTGATGCACACCACTATTATTTTAGAGAAAATATTGTTCTTTTTAAATCGCCCAATTGTTCTAATTAAATAAAACTCCATTTTCTGTATTAAAATACTGGTATCCAAAATGCCGGAGACTTGGCAGCTCTGAGACAGTCGAGTGTGACCCACCGCGCCGGCGTGAACGTGTTAACCAGTGTTGCCAGACTTTTTTCTCCCCAGATTGTTGATTGTCACCGCTTTTTTGAAATAGAAATATTCGGCCTATTTAAAAATGGATTAAAAATTCTGAAAAATAAGGCGAATTATACTATTTTAAAAAAAAGTGGTGACAGTCAAATAATCTGAATTAAAAAGCCCCAATCTGGCAACACCGTATTAAACTGTTAAGTAACAATACCATAAAATATTTAATTTTTTATTAAATTTATGTTTAATTGATATTAAAAAGTATAGCGCCTGCATATTTTATACGCAATTTAAGCAATTTCCCCTCTTAAATCAGTTTTTTAAATGATATCATATGCTGTATGTTCTCAAAAAATGTACAGAAAATCCTACCTTTAAATTGCAAGACAAGTTTCGAGTTATCCTTGATAATTTTATTTTTTAACTACAGTTAATATTTATTATTTTTACTTACGTTTCACAATTTTAAAATTAAAATACACATTACTAAACTATTAAGTAAAAATTGCCAAAAATAATTTAGTATTCATTTTTGAAAAGTATTATAATTTTTACATATATTTAGTATTTAATAATGTATCGCCTGTACTTTACGGGCAACTTAAGAGAACTTCCTTTAAATTTATTATTTTTTTATGTTATCATGTGCTCTATTCTTAGAAAAGTTGTCTCATCCTTATACTTAAAGTACAAATCAAATTTGGGGGTTTTCAATTATTATCATTCTTATTTTTAATACTAAAAGTGCATACTTATTGAAATATTACCCATATTTCGTAACTTAAAATTTTAAATATACATCACTAAACCAGTATTAGTGAAAATACCGAAAAACGATTTAATATTTATTTCTAAAATTAATTCGAATTTATCTACTTTTATCTACGAAAGTTATATATTTAATTAGTATTTAAAAAATATATATCATTTGTATCTGGCCGGTAATGAGAAAAAAAAATTCCATAAATCATTGAAAAAAATATTAGACACTGCAGACACTACCTTGCAAACATTTTATAACTTTTTTTTTTTTTTTTTTTTTTTTTTTTTTTTAATTATATTCAAAATTAGCATAAGTATAATTCGTTTAAAAAATAAGCGAATAAATGTTCAATTATCCATGTTTGCTTATATTAATTAAAGTAAAATATCTTAAATAAATCCGTGCAGAATGTTTTCTTTAATTTACGATTTGTTTTCATTATTCATATAAATGCAAATTTCATGATGACTTGTTTCAGGTTTTCAAAAATTCAATTAACTGAATTTTTGAAATATTCGTTCTGTAATAATGAAATACCTTTTGCTTAAATCTTTCTTTTAAATTAAAATAAATGATTATAAAAATATTTCTTTTTTTATTTCCGATTATTTTCTAAAATAAGTTTTTTGATATTTATAGTTAAATATCAATTCAGTTAAGATAATGAAGAGTAATTCTAAATTTCTTTTTATAAAAATATATGTTTTTATCTCGTGATCTAACTATAGAGTGTTTCCTTAATTCCGTTTTGTCTCAAATAAATTATGAACAAAGTTAGATATCTATCTATATTAGAAAGAACAAACGTGTCTGTACGTATCGCTGACGTCAATTAAACGGTTGCAACAGCAGATGATTAAATTTAACTGTTATTAACTTTTACTGCAATTTTTTTAATTTTTGAATACCACACATTTTTCTTTTACACCGTCGAATAGAGGGAAAGATTTACTTTCAAATGCAATTTGTTTGAAATCCATATTGTAATTTGTTTGGCAACTGTATTGCAATATACTCAATTTTTATTATTTATAAAATAATTTTCAAGCATTTTTTTTTCATATCTATCTCTGTCACTTGCAGACACAGTTAACGCTGCCGCTCGCCTATGCGCCAAATCGCGACAAAATTCTTCATTTGGCGAGTAAACCAACAGTCAAATTTGCCAAATTGCGAGTGCTATAATTTTCACAACGGTAAATCAAAGATTGCTGTATTTAATATTTATTTAGACAGTTAAAAGAATGACTGAAATATTTACACATTTAGGAGACATTTAGAATGCACTTATTTTTAATAGTTTCTGTAGCGGATACTCGAATTTCTATTGTATAAGCAATTACAAAATCTTAGGTTATTTTAGTAGAACATATTGCAGAAAAGGGATACTATAAAGGGTTAAAGATAGATTTTTCAGTGTTTCAAGCCGAATCTATTTTGCTAACATTTCTGTTCATTTGGCGACTGTTTTTTATTTCTTATTCGCCAAATCGTTAATGTTGGTCAAAAGCCAGCGAGAACACTGCTTGCAGACATACGATTACAAATGATAAATCTGTTTGCACTTAAATTAATATAAACAAAACAGTTCAGCATTTGTTTCCGGCTTATATTTAATAACGAAATTAAAACTTTATCAATCTAAAATTAAAACAATGAAATATAAATGAAACACAGATTTAAGACATGTAATCGAAACACGCGTAAACTACCGAAATTAGCAGAATAAAAAAGGCAAGCGAATTTTAACGATTTCTTCGACAGTTACTTCCTGTCCTGAGGCCAATACGAAAATATCGTTTTTAATAAATGTCGAAATTTTATATGAATATCTAATTGCTCTTTTTCATATAAAAATGATTTTTGATATTGTTATAGAAAAATCTAAAAAGTATATATGAAATGTAAAAAATGGACACTCAGCTACAATGTTAAGTGAATGGGAACCCTGTTACTGATAACTTTTCCGACATAACTAAACGGGTTACTATTCATTTATTATTGCAGCGAGGTGCGCGATGTTGTTATGGCATGAATGGCAGTTTTGTTACCTGCACCATCTAATCTGTCATATCTAGCAAAATCATCGACGCTAAAATCTGTTGCAAAATTGTAACGCTGTCTCTTGTCTTTTTGTGTAGCAGGTTTGATAATACTTTAATTTTCTGAGGATTTCATAGCACTCATTTTTACATATAAAACTTATTCAAGTAATTTATATATCCTATTCCAATTTATTCGTTTTTGTTAGTTTAAAAATTCTGAAATACCAAATAAAAATGCCATAAAATATCTTAATACTCGATTTGAAAATACTTATATTTTACAATTAATATAAAATTAAAAAAACAAATCACTTTAGCTTGTGTAGCTGGGAATTTAATCCACAAACGAATTTTAAAACTCCACGCACTATCTATATTATAAAGGACAAACATATCTGTGCGTAACGCATACGTCATTCTGCGAATGGCAACACTTTGAAATTTGAAATGAAATTTCGCTTTTGCAATTTTCGCTACTGCAAATTTTTAAACTTCTAAACATCCCACATTTTAAATGTTTACACCGTCGTATGCAGAAAAAAATACACTTTTAAGTGCAATTTGTTTGAAAGCTGTATCTCAATTTATTTCTGAGATATTAATTTTTTTATAGTTTTTAATACCAATTTTCTAATCGTGGCAACTGAAGTACTTCATTTCTATTAAAACTGGATTAGTTATTTTTATTGATTATATTCTTACTGATGCCATTTTCTCATTACAATTAAAAATATCTTTTTTAAAAATTTGAACAGAAAATGACGTTATGCTTTAAAAAAGACACGATTTCCCTGATGATTCTCTTATATTTCACTATTTTTTCATTTTGCTGATATTGAGTTTGAGACAATAGGCAAAATATTTCAGCGAATGAAAATGACGTCATATTTAAAAGTAAACGATAATTTTATTTGATAAAACGAGATATTTCCCCTTGAATACGTCTAAAAGTTATAAATTTCTGGAATTTTTACGCGCAGGTACAGATATTATACTAAGACCTCAAATCACGAGTGGGAATTTTAACAGGGAAAGTTGTAATAGTTGACAAACGTGACTTCAAGCTTGAAAAAATATTTATTAATAACCTATTGCGCGTTAAAAATGGTTAATATGGATGTGAAACGTGGAAAATGACTTGATTCGGTTTAGATGTAAAGGTAGAAAATTCTATGATTATGTCAAGGTGAAATCATTTATGCGGATTTTTCATTCCGTAACCAAGCATCAATTAATATCTTAATCAAGATTACTTATCTTGATTATATGTTACTGATTACGCATATGAATAAAGTTTAATTTTTCAATAATTTTAACAGTTGAAGTTTATGAAAAAGGTATTTGTTAATCTTAGGTTAAAATATGTCTTTGAAGAGTTAAATTAACAAGTGTACGATGGATTTTTTATTCTAATTATTTTTTGTCGATGTATTATAAATTTGATGCAACACTTCCTTTGTAAACATTTTCTTTCGTCGAAATTCGACGGGTTCCACCTCGTATCCCTAAAATCTGAACATTTTGTGAATTTCTAAGGAATAAAAAATCGTCTGAGCTCAATCCATTTTTAACAAGCTGGAAGTTGCACGTTAAACGTGGCAAATGAGGTGTGTTCGTAATATTACTAGTTTTATAAATATTTTTTGCACCGCATAGTGTACTGAATGCATATTTTAGTGCACTTCATAAGTGCATATCAATTTCATTCTGTTCGAAAGTCTGTAACATCATTAAAATGCACTTGAAATATTTTTTTTTTCCCATTGGCCGTAATGTAACGAAAAACTTTTGACTGTCCCTGTAATTAAACTATACATCCGATTTTCATAAAATTTGAAATGACTCGACAAAATTATGGAACAATTATATATTTAAAATTCCAGACCATTCAGTTGGGTAGTTTTTGCTTTGTTATATGCGGACGGACGGACAGACAGTCAGATGGACCGAATGACGACTATAGGTGCTATTATTTTTATAATTACGAACACACCTAAAAATGGACAACTGAAATTTGAATTTGTGTTTTTTTATCAGGGCTGCGGAGTCGGTGGGAAAAAATGGCCAACTACGGGATATTTTAGCGAATCCGACTCACTCCTGACTCCTATTCCGACTCTGAGCTGGCTAATGTACTAGTGTTGCCTGTTGTTCAAAATAATGATGGAATATAAGAAAAAGCTAAAATCTCATTATTTCGGCATTGATTGTCTTTTTAAAGCTTTAAAAAAAATGTATTGTCCGCTTTATTAATTTTGAAATTCCACGCCTGCAAACCTGAAAAATCTAACTGTCGAAGTTTAAAGGACACAAAATGAAAATTTTACTACTTTGAATCTGCAAACTGAGAAGAAAAATGATTCTTGGTCATACAGACTGAAAAAATTCGAGGGGAAAACAGACGGAAAAAGGCTTCTATTACAATGCTATACCGGCTTTTTAGTTTTTTTGCCTCCAAAAATAGAAAATTTATACTTTTCGCATTACCTCCGGTAAGAGATCAGTATGAGCCGGAATTTTAAGACCTGTCTCCTAAAAAGTTCGGCAATACCTTTGTATTTATTCTCACCCCAATCATGCCCATTGTAAATTTCCTATTTTATCGGCGTAGTTTGATTCTTTCATGTTTGTTATATTGGGCTGTCAGCCTGCTCAATTTTTTTTATCAGTCTAATAAAGCTCATTAATATAAATTGTCTTAATTCTACAAACACGGCCCGTTTGAAAAATTGCATTCATTTTCCGGGCCTTGGGTCCTTGCAGACCTTTGTACCTTGGGTTCCGTCCGCAAACTCCAAAAATATGAGGGCAAATACTTATACACTAAACGTAAAATATCTACTACACTTATGAATTTAAACAGTTTTCATCTACTCTGTACACGGGTCCTGTACTTACTCTGTACCTACTCCTGTATCTACTTTGTAAACCGATCTACTTAGTAAATCGATCATCTTTAACTTGAGTAACCTGATATAGTCAATAAATAATGATAATAATTCATTTTATAGATTTAAAATTCCATATGTTTAAGTTCACTTTAAAATATCTAACGCAAAAATATGGAGTCGGAGTCGACTTGTTTTTTAGCGACTCCGATTCCGACTCTTTTGCTCAAAAATGGGTCTCCGACTACGCAGCTCTATTTTTTATCTCCTTCTCTTATTAAAGAAAAACAGATTAGTTAAATCTTTTAGGGATTCTTTCCTTAAATCTTTCTTTTCTTTTCAAATTTAAAAAATAATATTAAGTAATTGTACTGATAAAACGTTCTTTACACAGTATAGGATAAATATTTCTCTAAAATCTTTTTAATTATTATTATTTAAATCATAAACGTAGAAATATATAATTTTATTTTTCTTCGCAAAAAAATATCTTTCAGATTTAGGATTAAAAATTAAATGTGATTTGTGACCATTAATAAATAGCACAAACATTACAAATATATACTTTTTAGGTGCGTTCGTAATTATATAAATACGTAGCACCTATAGTCGTCGTTCGGTCCGTTTGTCTCTCTGTCTTTCTGTCAGCCCGTCTGCATACAACAGAGTAAAAACTACCCAACCGAATGGCCTGAAATTTTAAATATATAATTGTTTGACAATTTTGTTGAGTCATTTCAAATGTTATGAAAATCGGATGTATCATATATATATAAACGAGCAAGCGATTTCCCCGATTACGGTTGATATCGTAAACTACTGGATATATTTTCATGAAACTTGCCTCCTATACTAAATCGAGCACGAGAAAAAGATCTAGCTAGGTTCCGAATAAAAGAAAATTCGCTTTTACAGGGTAAAACAAGTTCTTAGCTGAAACTTTTGCTTGCTATAAATCGAAAAATTCTCATGCAATTTACACGAAACGTATTTTCTATACTAATTCGAGCACGAGAAACACATCTAGCTAGGTTTCGAATTCGAGAAAATTCGCTTTGATCGATAAAAGCAAACTCAGCACTGAACTCCCACTGAATAAATCACACTATATTTAAAAGAAAACAAGTAATTTTTCTATTAAAAGTGAAATTTCTAAACTTTTGCCCATCTATGACATCATTTTGTCTGACTTTTAGTTTCTGACCGTGATAAGACTAGGAGCCGTAAATACAAACGTTAACTCCATGAATTATTGATATTCTACTGATATTTAGTAACTATAACTTTTCTATGTTTACTGAAAAAAGTAAATATTTCTAATACTGTGAAGTTAGAACTAAAGTATTCATTTTTCTTTAAATTTAGTTAGTATAATTGCATATTCATTATGTCTGCAGGACGGCCTAAAATAAACGAGAATTCAACTTTAATGAAAGAATGCCGAGTCTGATTAGAAATACTGAAATTGAAAATAATATTTCAACGTCTAGACCAATGCGTGCTGCTAAAGAAATAAGCCGACAAAAGATCACAGATATGATGATGTATTGTCTTAATGAATCTGGATCCCAAGATTTAGATCAATCGTGTACATTAATAAGACGGAAATGTGTTGGCAAAACAAACGAAAGCCGCATTCAACCCATACGTGAAATGCAGCATTGTTCCATTCAGCCCATAGCAAATGAAATAAATAAGCGACAAGATCTAGATTTAGAAGAACAAAGACGCCGTAACATAAGACGCCTGCAAATTTTAGTAAAGAAACGAATGCGAACATGGAAGTGCGCGGTTAACAAAGAAGTAACATACCAAAAATTGGATTGCAAAGCAATTCATTTTCCAGAAAAATGTGTGTCTAATCAAATTAACCAGGACTCATTTGGCGACTGCTGCTTACATGGCCAAATTAGGCTTGACTTCCCCATTTTTCCAAATGAATTGGTGCGTCTCTTTTTAAAATGCCATCCATTTGTTAAAAATTTCCACAAAAAAATTCGCAATTTAAACTCATGCTTTGCTTTGGCTTCATTTAAGGCACATGATGATCGAACAATTAACAGCCATGGTATTTACAGCTTTGTCGCCGGCGGACAAGTTTATCATAAGATGAATATGGCAGCTCATCCAACACAAAACAGTGAAAACGAATTCGAACGACCGCAATATGGTCAGATGTACTTTTTAAGTTCAGAAGATGCTGTTAAAGAAAGACTCGAATATCCTCTTAACCATGGAATAAGACGAAATTTAATGGAACTTTTAGAGCATATTATTCGGTCTCAAAATATGTTTGCACAATCATTTATGATGATGCGAAAAGTTGAAGAAGTAGTGAATCGACATGCTAAAGCAGAAGAAATAAAAGCTCCATATGTCAAACTTCTGTTTACAATGCAAGAAAATGCTGATTACAGAAGATTCAATGTCCCTATGACCAATGATGTATGCGTCGTGCTTAAACTCAATGCCGATCAAAGCTTTCCAGATAACGAAATGGTGGTACATCAACGTGGAAAAAAATTGTCAATTTGCGTAATATTGATAAACGGATAGAAACATTCACGCATCCACTATTTTACTCCAAAGGAATATTTGACTATTCTGTGGATCTACAATTGCAAACACCTTATACAAGTCGTCAGCATCTTACTCGACTAGAATTAGCACAATATAGAATTGCTTTTCGACTTGAACTTACTAAATATCTTCCTCCAGAAACAACTATTATAGGTGCAGATTTGCGCCAAATACACTTCAACGCTTTGCATTTTGGTGGTCGGCTTTTCCAACAATACCTCGTTGATCATACATCAGAGTGGAGCGCGATCGCATCCAATGGATCAAGGCTAATCAAAAAAAAAAAAAAATACTTGCTGACCAATATTCTGGCGTTACCCATATTATTAAGGCACTCGCTGAAAAGAAAAATGCCGTTGTTGGTGAAAAGATAATACTGCCATCTTCATTGATTCGATCGACGCGATACTATGTTAAACAGTTCGAAGATGCGGTGGCCATTGTCTACAGATATGGATTGCCAGATTTCTTTATCACTGTGACATCAAATCCTGAATGGCCAGAAATTAATGAGGCATCAAGAGTTGTCTTGGAAAATGGAATAATACATGAGCAACCTGTTCAAGATAGACCTGATCTCGTCACTAGAGTTTGTAAAATTAAATTCGATGACATTATTGAAGAATTGGACAAAAAACAAGTATTTGGAAAAATTGCCGCTTACGTTTATACACTAGAATTCCAGAAACGTGGCCTCCCATATAGGCTTCTGCTGCTGATTATGGTTCCTGAAGATAGAATCCGTAACCCAGAGGAACTTGATGACCTGATTTCAGCGGAAATTCCCATTAATAATGATCCTGAATCACGAATCTGGTGCTAAAAGGGATGATTCATAATCCGTGTGGGAAACTAAACCCAAATGCGCCGTGTATGATTAATAAAAATGGATGCATGAAATGTCGCTTCAACTATCCTAAAGTGTTTAACGAAATCACTTCTTTAGCGTACGATGGAAAACCAAATTATCGACGTAGATATAATCCTCAGTCGGATCAACATAGTTTAGAATTTTCGCACGAGCTTGCTGTTTATCGAAAGGATATAAATGGCTACAAAATAACAAGAGATAATCGTCACGTAGCTCCATACAATGCTTATCTGTTGAAGAGATACAAGTGTGATATAAACGTTGAATATGTAGGAAATATTCGTGCTGTAAAATATCTCTACAAATATATCTACAAAGGGTATGATTGTGCAACAATAAAGATCGTTGAAAACCAAAGAAAACTTATGTACAATGAAGTAGACACCTATATTAATGGTCGATGTATCACTCCACCAGAAGCATGTTGGCGATTATTTTGCAACAAGATTCAAAAGAAAAGCCATTCTGTTCAACGATTAGATATCTATTTACCAGGTCAATTTCGAATTGCAAACATTGATCTAGAACAAGAAGATTTAGCAGATACGGGTCAGAATGCTTCAACATTAGAGGCATATTTCCGGCATAATCGAGGCCTAAAACAAATAGAAGAAAATAATCTTCTGAAAAGAAATTCTCAAGAAGTTATATATCACTACTATTGGCAAATTCCTGAATACTTCAAATGGGATGGAAAATCCAGCGAATGGATTCAGAGAAGTCACCGTTTACGCGTTATTGGTCGAATACATAACGTAAATTTCATCTCCCAGCCAGAATTCTAGCACTTACGAATGTTGCTGTAACATGTTAAGAAATCAACAAGCTGCGAAGATATGCTAACAGTTGATGGCATTACATGTGCATCATATAAAGAAGTTTGTTTAGTTCGTGGACTAACTTACGATGACCAACAATGTATTGAAAGTCTGCGAGAATTTGCTATGTCGAAGATGCCTAACGCTGTTTACACAGATTCTCATTTTGGGATCTCCTGAAAATCCAAGACGCCTATGGGAAATGTTTAAGAAATATTTGGCTGAAGACTTCATCCGAGAAACAGGACGGATGGTTAATTCTGTCGAAGAAGCTCTTAAGCGTGCTTATCGAATTATAGCATTCAAGTTAAATACAGAAGCAACTGAAGGTAGGAATTTCCTATACTGGGTTCATCAGCTTGGTATGGACGATATTGCTGGATACGAGAACGTGCTAAATGAAGAAACTATGAACACCAATGAGTCTATTTCTATTGGAGAACATATGTATCAACTTCTTAAAGGGAGACAAATTGAAATTGTTGATACCATCTTACATTTAGTAAACGATTCAACCCCTCGATCAAAATGTTTCTTTATTGATGGACCTGGACACACTGGAAAGACTTTTGTATACAAAACTCTTTATTACATCCTTTCAGGACAAAAGCATAAAGTAAAGTGCATGACATTCACTTGGATTGCTTCTATTCTGCTACCTGATGGAAGTACTTCACAAAAGACTTTTGGACTTAAAGTTCCATTGACATCGGATTCAATTTCCAACATCAAACCTAAATCCGCTAAGGCAGTCGAACTCAGCAAAGTTGATGCATTTTTGATGGATGGAGCTCCTATGCTGCCAAAATACGAACTTCACAACATAGATCAATTGCTGCGCTCTATTGAAAATCCAATTTTGCCATTTGGTGGAAAGATTATGGTCCTAGGAGGGGGCTTCCGTAAATGTCTACCCGTCCAACTACGAGCAAACAGAAGTGAAATATTGTATTTATCAATCAAAAAAAGTGAGCTGTGGCACCACTTCAATTCAATTTCATTAACAGATAACATGCGCGTTGATCCGGAACAAAGTGAATTTGCCAAATATCTTTTGAAACTTGGAAATGGGGAGCTACCTGAGAACGCGATGGGTCAAATTGAACTACCCGTAGATATACTTTCAAATGGTCATCTCATTGATGAAGTCTTTGGAAACTGCTTAAAGAAAGGAAGTTATGAAGAAATGAAAGATCGAGCTATCCTTGCGCCATTAATTAAAAATGTCAGCAAGATTAACGCCGAAATTATTGAAAAGCTTCCTGGAGAGTATAAAATCTACCACAGCTATGATTCCGTCAAAGATCAACCTGAAGGAGCAGTCCAGTTTACGACGGAATTTCTCAATTCCATCGAAATAGTTGATTTGCCACCTCATGAGTTAAAGCTTAAAAATAACGCAATAATCGTACTATTGCGCAATTTAGATGTTTCAGAAGGCCTTTGCAATGGAACAAGGCTAATTGTTAAAGATCTTTGCAATCATAATCAAAGCAAAAATAATCACAGGAAAATATTCAGATATAGATATAGAAGTACATATTCCGCGAATAACTCTCGATTCAAGCAGAGGTCAACTTGGATGCACGATTCAAAGGCATCAATTTCCTGTGAGGCCAGCATTTGCAATAACTATACATAAAGCTCAAGGTCAGACCTTCGAATTTCTTGGCGTCGACTTACGGACACCTGTTTTTATGCATGGAATGCTCTACGTTGCTTTTTCCAGGGTTAAGAGGCAAAACAACTTAAAGGTACTTCAACCTACAGAAAATCCTCATCACACTCATAATGTTGTATGGAAAGAAGTATTGAATACACCAACAACCAATCAGTCTAGTATTCAAAAGACTGCAGAAGTATGTAACAAAATCGTTTACTAGAAAGTACTAAGAAAGGGTTATAGATTTGTAAATAAATAAAAAGCTCAAAAAACGAATATTTTGTATGTGTTATTATTATTTTTAGAAAGTAGAAATGACATGTTCATGTAGAAATAAATACGCTTAAATGATAAATAAATATTTTTTCAATGCAATATGATCGCAGAATAAAAAAATCATCGAGTAATGCTCGGTGTACCAGGTACTAGTTAATTACATGGACAGTCAAAAGTTTACTGTTACATTACGGCTAATGGGAAAAAAAAATATTTCAAGTGCTTTTCAATGAGGTTACAAACCTTTTGAACAGAATGAAATTGATAAATACTTATGAGGTGCACTAAAATATACATTAATTACAATATACGGTGCAAAAAATATTTGTAAAACTAGTTATAGTACGAACGCACCTCATTTGGTACGTTTGACGTGCAATTTGCAATTTGTTTCGTTTGCGGAGGATAGGGAAAACTGTGAGCTGTAATGTTAGTAAAAATCTTCTCTTTTTACGAAAAAGCTGTTTTTAAATAATATAAATACAGCATTTCACTGTTAAAATTCAAAAAACTCGTAATGTTTCTTTTTTTTTTTTTTTCGTCAAATGAACGGTTTTTAATGACATGAAGAAAATCGATATTTTCTTTTATAATGTATGTATTACAGTGTATTTTACAATGTACAGTCGTGGAAAAAAAAAGTAAACACCCCCTACTAACTCCTCAACAAATCATCGTAGAAGAAAGTTACTGTTACCGAACGATTGGAAATAAAGTCTACTTTTAAATGATGCATATAAAATTTTCTTATGGGGTCATCTACATATTAAAATGAATCCAAACTTCATTTTTTCAATGGCAATACCCAATTTTAACGAGATATTTCAAATCTTCAGTTCAAACTATGCCTAGACACCAAATTTCAAGTCATTTGAATAATAAGTTTTTGAATTATAAACATTCAAAATTTAGTGCTTCTAATGTTAAATTACATTTTCATATTTTTATTTATATCTCCCGAAATTATGCTCCTAATGTGCTAAATTTTTTTTGTAGTAATAATACTAATATACCCAAACATAAATAAGCTGAATTTGCAATTTTTATAATTTTATGATATGAATTATGAATTATGAAATTAATATTCGAAAAAATTATGAATTTCAACCTACAATTTTTTTGATGGATTTAGATTTATTAAGTCTTGCTTTGTGGAAATTCAAAAATTTCACATTTTTCTTCCAAGTAGTTTTCAAATTATGCTTAAAAAATGGCAAAATGATGGTTTAAGGGGCCGTCTATGATGGAAGTGAGTAGACAGTTTGAAATTTATTCTGCTGTGCTGTAATCAAACAGGTTTCATTGACGCTTAAACGTGCCTTGATCAAGAAGGCGGCTCTCTCGCTTAACAATCCAATACGGAACTTCAATTTGGATACAGCCCTTAAAATACGCTCGTTTTAAAATAATTAATTTCTCGGAAACTTATGGTACGAATTGCATAAAAATTCGTCTTTAGGCTAATTGAAGGGTGTAGAGTTCATTTATGCTGTCAGAATTGGGTACTGCTATTGAAAAAAATAAAGTTATGGTTCGTTTTAATATGTAGATGGCCCCCTAAGCCAATTTTATATACATCATTTAAAAGTAGGCTTTATTTCCAATCGTTCGGTACCAGTAAATTTCTTCTACGATAATTTGTTGAGGAGTTAGAAGGGGTGTTTACTTTTTTTTCCCACGACTGCACATATTTTGAAATGGTTTTCGAAAAAAATATGAATTGTAACTTATGAATTTTTATACAGAAATAGATTTCTAGAAGCTTTAAAAAAATGCATCCATTGCAATTTGCTTTCCATCGATTAACCCTTTCAGGGGCAAAGCACTTCTAATGATAAAATGTTAAAATGATTGATTGACACCGGTATTTATGAACAAATTTATATGAAACTAAGTAAAAGCTTTTCTTCGCGCACATTATATTAAAGAAAATTTGATTCCAAAATTCTGGTGCCAATGTGGCATTTGGGAATTAAAATTAAGTGGTATATATAATATACCGGTGCCCTTCAAGGGGTTAAGAAGTAATTTCAGATTACGATTACCAAATTTTAAACTTTCATAAATCCTAAACTAATTGAAAGAATGATTTCCCGTTTGGCATCCAAAGGTATACTGTACGGATATTCGGGTGCTATCAAAATCGGTTGTTTGTATTGAAAATTTCAGAGTTTGGTACACTTTCAGTATGATGACGGCTCCTTAGGGTTTTTTTTTTTAAACATAAATTGAAATAAAAAAATAGTTCTTAACGGAACGTCTATTTTTGTTTTTCTCTGCTAGAATTTTATGATTGAGTTTTATGCGGTGCATTTTTTTTTACTAACTGTACAGTCGTAAATAAAAAATAAATAAATAAAACACACCTACTAACTCTCGCAACAAATTATTGTCGAAGAAAGTTACCGGTACCAAACGATTGAAAATAAAGTCTGCTTTTAAATTATATATTTAAAATTTGCTTAGGGGGCCCTCTACATTTCAAAACAAACCCAAACATTGTTTTCGTTCAACAGCGACACCCAAGTTTGATACCATAAATAAATTTTACATCCTTCAACTAGCCTAAATACAAATCTTCACGAAATGCGTACTATTAGTTTCAGAGAAGTTAATTATTTTAAAATGAGCCTATTTTAAGAGCTGTATCCAAATCGAAGTTCGGTAGTCGATTGTTGAAATGGTACAGATGACTAAATGACTTATTTTACTGTATTACTTCTTGCCAATATAACCATTTCACTCACTTAATATGTTTCGACTATTGATAGCCGAAATGTTTCAATAAAATTAGTAAAACATATATACATATTTCAAATTATGCTTATCTGAACATCAGAGGTGGCTACTTAAACCATGATTTCGACATTTTTAAAGCATAATTCGAAAACTACTGTCAACCGAGGCTACTTTGGTCCTTACGGGGATTACTTTAGTCCATCCCATAAAAAAAGTTTTTATTTTTTGTATTGAACAGACAATAGGAGATAATTTGGAGTTTTTGCCCTTGAAAAATATTTTATACCCTATTATAGGGTATTTGAATAGTTTGGGGTTAATTAAATTTTTTTAATGGCAACACTGGATGTTGCCATTACAACATTGTTACAACAACAGTTGTAAACAACTGTTTTCGTGCGTAAATTTTAACTCTCCAAACTTTCTACAGTGCAACAATCTGGATAAAAGCTACAAATAAGACAATTGTCAAAATATTACCTTTAGTAACCTGTAACACATGTGTGATCATAGTTTTTCCTTTAACTTTTCATTTTGACAGAAAATTTTTATGTTTCCATAAAGCTAACATGAAAACTAGTATTTCGGGCTACTTTGTGCCAGGCCTTTTTTGGAACGAAAATAACCCCAATTACTTTTAAGTAACATTTTTTTTCAAATGTTACTGTAACAAAATGTTACATTAATTGTTTTTGTTCCAGTTTTTGAGGATAACATGATGAAAACTGTTTCTCGTTTCTGTAATATTAACAATTGGTTTAATGCGTTTAAAAGTTAAAAAAAAACCCTTTGTTTATCGAGTTTGCAGTGTTAATTTATTACCAAATGCTATTGCAAGGGGCTGTCAATAAAAATGTATTAATTTACCTATGAAATGCATTCATTTTATATGAAACTATGTGAATAGACCAAAGAAGCCCCCAGCAGGGGCTACTTTGTTCCAAAACTATAAAAATACTTAAAAAATAAAAACAATTCCTCTTTTAAACCATACAGTTTGCTTCATTGTTTCAAGTTAATTGTTTACAACTCCATTTCGACGTTGAAAAATCACATATAATATTTTTAATAATGGGAATGTGAGAATGGAATGCCCCGTTCGACGGTACTTAAAAGAAAATTTTAAATTTTGAATTCACATAAAACAGTTCATAATAAATATAAATCTATCAAAAAATTGAAAGTTGCAATTCATATTTTTTCGAATATTAATTTCATAATAAATTTTTTTAACTACAAATTCGATGTATTTATGTTTGTTTTTTTTACTATTATAACCACATACAAAATTATCACATTAGGATTATAATTTCAGGTGATATTAATGAAAAATATGATAATTTAAGATTAGAAGCTCCAAATTTTGAACGCTTATAATTCAAAAACTTATCATTCAAATGACATGAAATTTCGTATCTAGGTATAGTTTGAACCGAAGATTTAAAATATATTGTGAAAATTATATGTTGCCATTGAAAAAAACAAAGTTTGTTGTGGTTTTGTTTGTAGATGGCACGCTAAGCAAATTTTATGTACATCAGACTATTTTTCCAATCGTTTGGTATCAGTAACTTTCTTCTGCTGTAATTCATTGCAGAGCTAGTAGATAGGTGTTTACCTTTTATTTTCCACGACTGTACATAATGGATTTTAATACTAAAATGTGGCTTTTTTTGCGTGTCACTTCTAATTAACATAAGGGGTCTCAGGACTTTTAAAATCGGAAAAAATGAAAAAAAAGGCAATTTTCAACATTAAATATCGTCAAATGTATATGATTTAAAAACACAATTTTTATTGGGATTAAAAGATATAAGTGTTTTCTTTAAGATTCATGTATTTAAAAAATTGCAAGATACAGAATTACAGTCAATCAGGGTAACTTTGAACCATGGGGGTGTAACTTTGCACCACCTCCTATTTTTCAATATTCTTAACTCTAAAAGACTAAATAAACTCCAGAACTGTGCTCTGTTGGCAAGGTTCTAAACTGGGATTTCTACTCTTTATTTTAGAAAATAAATTAGCAACATTATACACAATTAAATGCATCATCTAACTATTTTTGTGAAGTACTGTTTTCGAGGTAATTTTGAATGCTGTTTTGAAGTTGTTGTAATCCAATTAAATTTTCATAGTAAGTAACAATATACTCATTTATCAGACATATTATTATCTAAATGTTGTAAATGTGTTAATATTTTGTGATTATTTATTTATTAATAGTTAATAAAATGTAAAATAAGAAGGCACTAGCATTTTACCGCATTTTCAGGGTAACTTTGAGCCGGCTCAAAGTTACACTGATGCTTATAATTTACTGATTATAGGTGCTACTGTCGAAAATTTCCCATATTTGCACGTATATTTTATATAAATGCCGAAAGTGTGCATTAGATATAACATGTAAATATTTTCACAAATATGTGTAAAATACATAAAATTCATTTAGAGGCGTGATTAGGGGCGGAGCTTCTGAAATTTGACATTTCAATTTGACGTTTTTTATTCTTGTTTGAATAATACTAGTACTTGTATGTATTACCGTAACTATGGATATATTATTGAGTTAAAACATTGAAAATTGTTTTTCACTTCATTTTTATGTTTTATATGAACAATAAACAGGTTTTTTTCATTTCTAAATGTTCATGGTTCTCTTCTTCCACTTTTCTTATGCCTGATATTTGTTCTAATATCATAAATTATACAAATCTTGTGATGTTGGGAAATGCAAATTCGGAGTCTTTACATATCTGAAAACATTTTTTGAAGTTTAAAGTTATCCTGACTACAATACTTTTTTTTATAATTAATTATTTTATATAAAAAATTATCATATGGTGCAAAGTTACCCTAAATGGCTGAGTAACTTTGAACCAGGCTAAAAATCCGTTTTTTATTGCTTTTATCCTTATTATTCCTTAATTTTTGATAGTCAAACAATAATTTAGGATCATTTCTTCTGTTTTATGCCCCTAGTTGCGACAATATTCTTCAAATAAGAGTGTGGCATATGAAAATAGAGAAAATGCGATCAAAGTTACCCTGATTGACTGTAGTATTTATAGGGCGCTCCAAACTGTCAGACATTTCTCGAGCAGAAAATTGGTAAACAGCTTACGCGCAGGATTGCGAAATAAAATTTTCAACTAGGATAAAAAATTTTGTGCCTAATTATACTTCAGATTATAGTAATTACCCTGAACCTAAATAAATTTGTATTTATAGCATTTTTATATTTTTTATACAAAATTGTATTTAGCTAATACAAAATTTTTAAAATTTCATCATTATAATCACCTACAAAAATATCTTTTTGAACAATAAAAATGAAATTTTGTGTTTAGTTTATACAGACTAACATGAAACATCTGTTTTGAAAATTCCATGAAAAAATATTTAGAAGTTTTTCAAATATTCTGCGCGTTATACCCAAAAACGTCATTTGTAGAAAAATGACTTCAAAGTTTTGGAAACACCGCTTTAGCTATTGAGCGGGTAGAATTTCACGGAAACAATCATACCAAAATGTTCAGCAAATATAGAATTTCAACGTCTAAAAAAATTTAAATTTCGAAAATTTTGGAGCTTTAAAAGTCTTGAGACCCCTTAATACCTATTTTATTATTATTATAAATACAGTTTCATAATCATGTATACAGGGTGTCGAATAAGTCTGTTTACTTTTCAAAAATTCATAAAAAAAATAACAGTGTATCGTATCGGAATGCCGTTTCACCGCCATACTCTTCAAGAAGTCGTATGTTTTCTGAAAACAGGAAAAAACAGTTGAAAGATATCCAAAAATAAGTTCAAATTTCAAAATGTCATAAAAGTTAATAAAATGTCATAAGAAAGTCCTCCACAAAACTTGTCAAAAAGAGCAATATTTTGTAGCAAAAGAACAAAATAGTTCAAGCAGTTCTATAAGTCCGTTCATATTTCAAAAACTCAAAAATGTAATCACATTTTCGAAGCTTGCTCTAAAACAGGCAGACGATTTTTTAATGCAAGAAAGTTGCGAAATTTCATAAAACTCACAGTATCATAATTCGGTTAGTTTTGGTCGAAAAAGAATGGTATTTTTACTGGGTATTTACTTGCCAGAACAAAAAGAGAATGTTTCTAAATATATCTTATAAGACCATGGGTCCGTATAAAAATTTAAAAGCTGTAATCTTTTCGATACTAATGACAGTACTGTATCATCAAAATAACCTTATATCCTACTTGCTTTTGGACACTTTTGGAATTTGTATTGCCTATATGTATCTCCAACAATTAAAAAATCCCTGCCGGCTCGGCCTACAGGCGCAGGTAAATTTCGAAGTTAACTACTAATTTCACCAGCAATAACTAAATGAAGATTAGGGTAAAACTCAGTTTAACAATTTTATCTGTAAGAGCTGGTTTTAGCAGAATCATGTTAATACGATAATTTTTTCTTCAACCGCTATGTATTATTTTATTTTCTGTAAGATTTAGACCTATCAAAAGCTTTTCAATATAAAAGTTGTAGATAATATTAAGAAGATTTATAAATTTAAGCGGATTTAATATCTTGTGAATTGACTAAGTTATGATTTTTTTTTTCTTCAGCCCACCCCTTTTTTTCGTTTTTAATTTTTTTTTTTTTTTTTTTTTTTTTTTTTTGCGGGAAGAGTTGGTGCCATCAAAAGCTTGTCAGTATAAAAGTTGTAGATAATATTAAGACAGTTTATAATAAATTTTATTGGATTTGATATCTTGAGAATGGACGAATTATGAATTTTTTTTCTCCCTAAAACCCTATTCTTTTCGTCCCATGAGCCCATTTTTAATTTTATCAAAAATATGCCATACATACATTTTTGGCCCCTTTTTCCAGAAGTAATAATAATTTTAAACTGATTTGATATTGATTATAATTTTAAAGTTATGGATTTTTTTTTCCTGTTTTGACAAAACCCTCTCTATTTCCACTCCCTTGAGCCAATTTTGCTCATTTAGAATCCCCGCCGAGATATTAGCCATCTCAGCGTTTTTGGTTAGTTTGGAGACGATCCGTGAATAATTGAGACTTTTATCGTGCGTACAAAATTTAGTAAATACATATACATATATATATATATATATATAAACTGTTTAGGTGGAGATGGTTTTGGGTTCCTGTGGTCATATAATGAAAAGATATGAAGGAATTTTTCAAAAGTCGCACCATGGTAACAACTCCAATAGGTAATATTTCTTATGAAATCTACCTAAAAATTAAAACGCGTTTCAATCTTTTTTGCAACACCCTGTATATTCCACTGCAACCAAATACCCAGCTTTTGTCTTAATTTTATCCGAGCAAAATTGTCCAAAAACATCTTAATTCTCGTTCTTAGAAACATCTTATGTATGATCAATATTTAAAAAACGCATTGCCTGTATTTGACAAGGAACCAATTTGGAAGAGCTTAACTTACAAATCAATTTTTAAATGTCAGTACCGCATCCTTAAAATCGTAAATGCATGTTTTTTTTCCGAATTTCAAAAAAAAAAAATTAATCTAACAGTAATTTGTTTAAAAGTAAGTAAGTAAAATTTCAATTATTCCTTTCTGTCTCGTTCGCTTTCTGGAGGAAAATAGCTTAATTAAATCCCTATAGAATATTTTCTTTTATTTTCTAGTTTATTTCTATTACAGTTATTAGTATGAATTTTGTGATATTTTGTTACAATACTTAAAAAAATGATTGGTTGAATTTATTAAATGTTTGTTTTTCAGTATAGAGAAAATCTTTTATAATAATCTGTTTTTTAATTAAAAGTTTATTACGGTTCTATTTCACATTTTATTCACGTTCTTTTTACCAAATGAAAATTCCTAAATACGTAAAATTTAAAAGTAATTCAGTGTAGGCAATATTGTCCGACTACTCGTGTGGTTATTAGTTTGGTTTTTACTTTACTTCCCAGGCTCGTGAGTCGGATGTATAAAATAAATAGGTTCTGGAAACATTGAGGATGAAATACTAATTTATTAATCAATCAAGAGGATAAAAATATCAACAACATGCCTCAAATATTTGTTTCTCTTCATATATATATATGTTTAACAACATTAAGAACATGCATACGTTTATATAGGTTATATAGGTACGTTTATATAGGTTATGATTTTACACATTCAGAGAGACTTTAGGATGCCAAGGATGTCTAACTTTCATTCGTTTACTGAATTATTGGTTGCCCGATTTATTGATAAAGTGTTCCCACTCACCTGTTATTTCCTTGGTCAGAACCATCAAAGTGTATCATCCAAGTTAAGCCTGGTAATCCAGTTCATGGCACTGTCATTTAAAGTATGATCCACTGTACAATAATTTATTAACTCTCGATATGCGGCTGCACAGAAGCAAAACCCGCATTCCTATTCAGAGCCCAGAGAATACCTAATTCTCCCTTCTCAAAACATCTTAAAGAAAAAAGGGATCTTTTCTCTGCCAAATCTAAACTCCCTCTCCTCTCTCACGAGATTTTTCTTAACCAAACCACTGACGCTTGTATAACATTATAATATTATAGTAACGCTAACGCGACATGTGGTCTCAAACTAAGCCCTTAATACCTTAATCCCTTTTTATGGCGTAATCTAAAACTCGTGTTCCTAACATGGGACATTTTTAGAGCTGCTCACTAAAATTTACTATTGACAGACTCACCAGAAGTTCAAAAAGTTCAATCCCTTTTATTGCCTAACCGAGTATTTTCCACTGAATCCTCTGGCCCTGTAAAAACACCCGCTCATTCTAGAAATTCCATCGCACTAGCGACCTCCCACGATATGCTTGCATCTCAAAAAGATGCCACGGTGGTCCAAATTTCTATATTGTTTTTGTGTCTCTTTCCTTCGTTTAAAGCACACGTGTGATATGGCGGTGTTATCCCGACAGTATTTTTTTATTATTTTCTTTATAGGTCTCTCTGTGTATGTGTGATTCGTTTATCCATTCGTCTGTGTATTTTCAGTGAGTTTAAAATTTCGTTATTCATTAGAATTTGAATTACAAATTTGATTTCTCAATATAAATTAATGTAATCAAACTCGCGTAATTGAAAGATTTATTGTGAAAACTATTTAATTAGGAAAAATTAAAAGAAGCATATTTGGTAATAGATTCAAATAAAGTGCAGAAAACTTGGTTATTATTTAGAATGGAAAAGTAGTTCAGTGTAGATAATACATATCTATACAATTTTTTTTGTTTTGTTTTTTCTGTGTATGTGTGATATGTTTATTCATTTGCCTTGGATTTTTAGTCAGTTTAAAATTTTATTATTCATTGATTAGAATTTGAATTTCCCAATTTGATGTATCGATATAAATTAATATAATCAAACTCGTGTGGTTCAAGGATTTATTGTTAAAACTATTTAATTAGGAAGGATGAAAATAAATTTATTTGGTAATAGATTCAAATAAAGTGCAGAAAACTTTGTTATTATTTAGAATGGAAAAGTAGTTCAGTGTAGGTAATCTTTTTTTTTTTCTTTTCACTAATTATTTTTTCTTTGGTTCTCTCTGTGTGTGTAATTTGTTTATTTATTTGTCTGTGGATTTTAGTCAGTTTAAAATTTTATTATTCATTGACTAGAATTTGAATTACAAATTTGATTTCTCGATATAAATTAATTCAATCAAACTCGTTCAATTGAAGGATTTATTGTGAAACTATTTAATGAGGAAAAGGGAAAAGAAATATTTCGAAATAGATGCAAATGAAGTGTAGAAACTTGGTTATTATGTAAAATGGAAAAGTAATTTAGTATAGGTAATTTTTTTTTTCATAATAAAAAAAAAAAAACCTTGTCTGTGTGCCTGTGTATATGTCATTCGTTCATTCATTTATCAACCTCTTTTTAGTCAGTTTAAAACTTTGTAATTGATTCATTTGAATTTGAATTTGAATTATAAATTTGATTTTTATATCAAAGTAATATAATCGAATTCATTTGACTCAAGTTTTTATTGAGAAGATTATTTTATTGAGGAAAAGAAAAAACAAATTTTTAATAATACATAAAAGTAAATAGCAAAAAACTTATTTATTACGTAAAAAACCAGGGCTGCGGAGTCGATAGAAAAATTGACCGACTCCGACTCCGGCATACATACAGGGTTTTTCAAAAAGATTGAAATGCGCTTTAATTTTTTATCTGTTGGAGATATATAGATAATGCAAATTAAAAAAGTGTTCAAAATAAAATAGTAATTAAGATTAAGGATCGACCGAAATCGAAACAGAAACCGAATTTCGGTAATATTTCTATTTTCGGCCGAAAACGAAAATTTCCAAAAAAATTTTTAAGTAATTTAACACATAATAAATATACATAGTTATTAATTAATTGTAGGTGTAATTATATCTGTGGTTCAAGTTGGCTTTCTGTGACTCTGACCAAAACTTTTTATTTTCATATAAAATAAAATGTAATTAGTAATTCATCAATGACACGAAATGATTTTCTAATTATGAATTTCATCTAATTAAAAAATCTTTTACGCATACATACCCCAATTTATCTTTTATAATGAATTTTGTAAAGGATCATCTGTTCTACTAGAACGTTCTCAAAGAATGTTTGAGACACTTCTGCTGTTTCAAACTAAAAAAAAAATTATTAAAGTTAAATCTGCATCTTTTCATGAGCAAGTAAAAAGCGTCTTCATATTTTAGTCATATAAGTATTTCTTGTTTTTTAATTTGCACTCACATCTTAAGTCAGTCATCACTGATAATTATAAACAGTGAAATTCATATCCATAAATTAATTGTGTCTCATATGAGTCAATACAGCTCAAATCAATGAGTCATGTTGAAAATTTCCTAATGAAAATACGTAAATTTTGGAATACAGATAGTTTCAGTCAGACCGAATTTTCAGCAGCATTTTCACCGAAAACGAATTTTTGGCTGAACTCAGATGTTAAGCCGAAAATGAAACCGAATTTTCAGTTGATCTTTAATTAAGATTACATTCATTAAACGTTTATAATGAGTTAGAGTAAGATTATACTGAGTAAGATTATACTGAGTTCGGCCACTGATTTTTAAAAAGCTATTATTTTAAACAATTTTTTTTTTATACAGTCATTAATTCCATAAATTATTTAGTTGTGTGTTGAGGGGTGAGGAGTTTATGTACAACAAGGAAAACAACAAAATGTTCATTCTTTTACAACCAAAACTAACCGAGTGATGATACATTGAATTTTATGAAATTTCAGAGATTTGCAGTACTGAAAAATTATCTAGCCTTTTTTTGTGCACAACAGCTCCAAATTTTTATATAAAAAAATAATATTAATGTTAACATTTATAGTCTTACTCGGTGTGTTTTGGTAGTTGAAGAATGGAATTTTTACTGCTTTACTTATCAGAGAACGGAGAAAATTTCACCAAATATAACTTATGCGACCCAAGGACTATATAAAATTTAAAAAAGTGTAAGATTTTAAAAATTAATGGCAGGTCTATTTCATCAAAATGATCTTAATTCTTATATATTTTTTAAACAGACAAACACACACACGCACACAAAACAACAAGAACAAAAGTAATAGATGATACAGCATGAATATTTAGCAAATGGATTATTTATACTTTCTTCGTACAATATTGAACTAAAATATGAAATTTTCTACAAATAAACTTGTATAGTGATGAAAAAATGATAATAAATCAGTAATTTCTAAGGAAAAGTATTGCTTCTGCAAGATCTTCCTTAATGGAGGAACGTAAATCTGATTTTATGAACTTCAGAGCTGAAAATAATCTTTCCACACTAACTTGAGTGGGAGGAAGCGCGGTTTACAATCACCGATATGCATTATTCATGCTAGTAAGTTAAAAAATAATGCACATCAGATTTTACAAAATTTTCTAAATTTTTTGAAGAGAGCATAACCACGTGTTTCCGATAATTTTAAAAGTTGCTCTGTGCTGTTTGTCAAAAGTGTAACTTGTGAAAGAGTTCGCAAAATGGAATAAAATCTAAATTAAGAAATTCATTTAGCAACCCAATTGTTAATTGTCCATAACATTAGGTGAAAGTTGAAAAATAGACATGGTGTATATAAAGCTTGATTCTGTTCCTTTGTTTTAATGCCACACCAGTGGCTGAGAGGTTCTGCTGCCGAAGCTGGTAGACGGGAGGTGCTGGGTTCGAACCCAATCGCGCCCGTCGGCCTAACCGTTTCTTCGAAACCTTGGATTTTCATGAGTCAATACGGATTAGGTTCCCTTAGAAAGACCCCCACGAAGGGCACTCAACCTAGGGCACATATCCCTCGTGGTGATAATCGTCCGTCAAAAATCTACCCACTCAACCCAACCTCTTTGTTTTAATAAAAATAAACATTTTAGAACATTATCTTGAGTTGTTAATTACCCTACTGTCAAGAAGGGTTGTGTGTTTCACGCGTATCTGTGTATGTGAATTTCTTTATACCGTCGAAACATCCCAACGGCTGGGTGGATTTTAATGAATGAGGCCTCTATCGATTCGTCTTAAGGGCCCGATGGTTATAGGCTAGGTTTTATTTTTATAAATTCAAAATGGCGGTAGAGACGAAAAAAATTTTTACGCATCATATTGAGTGGCATATCAATGGGTAGGTCTTTCAAAATGAAGACGATGTTTTATTGACTATTTTACAGTCAGAAGCTCCGTTAAAATATTATACAACCTGAAAGTTGTGTAGGTAGTATCTCTAGCTTTACCCCAACTCTAACCATCATAGGCATCTATAGACCTCATCAAAACAGTGTTTATAGATAGGAACTAACAATTAAACACAACTTAAAAGTCATCAATAGAAGTAAATAAAAAAAATAGGTAAGTAATATAAACAAGTAATATATAAAAAAAAATATTTTAAGTCAATTCCTACTTGGGTCAATAAGAGAATTTTTTTTCTCCCATTCTTCTTCCCTCTTGAGTGGCTTGAGGCCTTGATCAAGAAGAGGGCTCTCTTGGTCTTAAATTACCTTGATCAAGAAGAAGGCTCTCTCGATTATTGAAAATTAATTAATTAATTTAATTTAATTAATGAATTAATGTTTCAAAAAAAAAACTGGATTAACATCAAGTGTCCTCCACTACAAGTTTTAAAAAATTTATTTGAGCTTCATTGGATGAATAATAAGTATTTTATTAACGATTGAAAATTTGAACAAAATATATATAGCGAGAGT
This sequence comes from Maratus speciosus, assembly GCA_963932465.1. Classification (NCBI taxonomy): domain Eukaryota; kingdom Metazoa; phylum Arthropoda; class Arachnida; order Araneae; family Salticidae; genus Maratus; species Maratus speciosus. The sequence continues at coordinate 428,148,106 of OZ010798.1, forward strand.
GTGAGCTAATAGTAGGAATTGAAAAAAAAATAGTTTCACATTGATGCGAAATAATTAATTAGTTCGCTTTTTACGCAGTCGTGTTTTTTGATTTTTGAAATTTAATTGTTTATTTAAATTATTTGAATGGTATTTTGACATGTCCATATAAATGTAATTCTTTAAGTGGCACATAAAAAATAGCAGTGTTTAAAGATATTTTTTCCCTTTTCTAACAGTTCAACTCCCCTGCATTTATAAATGTTGGGTGGGAAACTCCCTTCCTGGAAAAAACTTGAATTTCAAGACCTGATATTCAAAGAGATATAGTTTTTGTAAATTACATTTCAATACATTTAAAATATTTTAATGATGTGTGAAACATGTTTGTAATTTATTGTTCTGAGATGGCATTATATAAAGAAATAATTCACCATATAACTAAAAAAATATCTAGTGCCGGATATCCGAATCCGGTAGGTAAATTAGCTGCGGATATCCGGTATCCGATATCCGGCAAAATCAATATCCGGTGCATCCCTAGTCTCAACTCTAATAATCTCTTTATCATTAAATAAGTACTTCCCCATCGAGTTGCTTGATCTATAAATGCTCCTTTTCCAGCTCTCCTTCTAAGGATGGCATCAATTTTGGGGGTTCTTGCTGCTATTGCAGCCTGCCTAAATTTTCCAATAATATTTGCAACATGGGGTTCTTCTAATCCATCTCTAATGGCAAGCTGCAATGTATGGACTGCACAACGCGTATGTTTCATTTGATAAAGTTTCAATGCCTCTTCAGAAACATCATCCAAAGCTTCATATGGATATTCCTCTTCTTCTTCTGTTTCATTTATTTTCTGAATGGTTTTAATCATATTAGAAGCATTATCAGTAACTATACAGAGAATCTGCTCTTTTTTCATTTCAAATTCTTTTAAAACGCCTTCGATTAATTTCTGGAGATAATTGCTGTCATGATGAGCCTGAGTATCTTTTACCGCCAATGTCTTTGTTACAATCGCTTCATCTTTACTTATAAATCTAGCATTAAGGGCAAAATAGTTTACTCTGTGTCTTGTAGCTGCATCCATCTTTAAATATATGAACTTCCCTCTGAAGTCATCTTTCAAGCTGCATTTCATGCTTATAGCTGCATCGATAATAAATTTTCGGATACTCTCCCTATCTAATGAAATTCCAAGTTTCCTAGCCATCTCGCCATTAAGTCCTAGGAATGCAGGTTGTGAAAATGTACTCAAAGATACACCATTTTGTACAACTAAATTAATAAGACGTTTTTTAAAGGCGTCAGCAGTCATAGTTATAGTTATCTTGTCCGTAATGGAAAAACTGGAGAGGTCAGATTGTTTACTTTTAGAAGTACTAGGTCCTGATGTTTCTTTTTTCACTGAGCATGCTGTATCCTTCTTCTTAACTTTATCTGATATTTCTGGATGGAAGCGTGCTAAATGTCTCTTTAAATTTGAGGATCTTGTTGGAGCATTTCTCTCTGAACCACTGAAAGCACTTATTTTCTGTCCACAGACTTTTCCCTCACCTTCAATACTACGCTTTAAATTCACACATTGGCATATATAATGTTTTTCATCTGCCGTTATGGTGAAATATTCATAAATACTGGGTCTCATATTTTTTTCTTCGGCATTGTACATCAGATTTTAAAATACATAAATACCAATATCTGAAAAACATACAGATAATTAAATGACTAAAGCAAACGTCATGTAGTAATATTTATGAAATCACATTTTAGAAAAATATAATATATCATGAATGAAAAATATAATAATAAGGAAAGAAGTTTAGGCCTGTGTATGCGTGCTGGGTTCTGAAGAGACCGCTGCCCGGGCACGCAGAGCTACAAGATTTAGCTGGAAGGCATTTCTATATTTGAAGTAATGCACCTCGAAGACCGATTTTGAATTTTTTTTTTTTATTATTTAACTTTTATGAAATTTTTAGCAACGTTACCACCTTTCTTCCTTTAAAACTACAAAAAAAAAAAAAAAAAAAAAAAGAAAAGAAAAGAAAAGAAAAGAAAAGAAAGAAAGAAAAAAAAAGTCTCTCTACTGAAAATATAGATTGTTTTTAGCAGTGCATGCGCTGAAACGAAAACCTCTCTGAAATGTTCTAAAGCTGAATTAAAATGCGAAACTATTTTCAAAAGTATTGAAAGGAAGAGTGATAAAAAAAGGTCCGGCGAATACACAAAAGGATTTCAGAAAAATATTTTGTTTTAAATTGTAAATGGTAATATTTTTTAACCAAAGACTGTCTTAGAAAGGAAAAGGTACCATCTATAAGTATGAATTTTTTTTTATTTTTTCAAATTTTTTCGGAAAGCGGATGCAGATTTTCAAAAATTTCTGAAAAAATAAAAGACCTAAAATGGTATTACGAAAAATATAGTATTTGTAAAAGTGCTAATGTTAATACTTTTTCAACGAGCAATTAATACCGTTAGAAAAGTACGATGATTAAGTGCGTATTTTTTCGTTTTTTCGCATTTTGATTTGGTAAGTCGATGCAAGTTTATAAAAATACGGGAAAAAAACGGACCCCACCCTCTTCTCTACACTTCTTTTGCAACAAAACGTGGGAATGTTTCGGATATACCCATGATCGCCGGCGACGCGTCATTTTGCGCCATGCTCGTTATGGTTTTTAATTAATATTTTGCCTAATTATTAAAAAAATGAAAACTCTGAGCCTAAGGTGCATTCGATCAGCATAGGACTGTACAATTTAGCAAAATTTCAAGTCTCTACGAACGACAATCACTCGTAGTGTTTCCCCACGTGCTGCCTACGTCCCTTTAGCCAAGACTCTAACGGAAGCGAAGAAGAAAAGAAAAGAAAAAAAATTGAAAATTTGAAACCGGACAAATTTAAAAGGGAAATTCATTAAAATATAGACGTCGAAAGGAGAGAAGCATCGGTTTCGGAGCTAGAAGGCATCAGATGACCGCAGCAACTTCGAGCTTAATGCTCGAATATCTCACAACTCCACATACACGCATTTACAATATATCTTCTTTTTATTACAATAGACGTGCAAGAAATGTGGAATTGATTCATTTCCTATTAGGTTTTAGATTTTAATAAAAAAAAAGTGCAATATAAATTCTTACATTCATGTAGCGGACATAGACAGATCCAGCACAGTAAGACTTGTCACAATTTCAGTGGTAAATCGTTAATATAAAAAACCTTTCATAAAAAGCAAAAAACTTGAGAATGTCATAAAATATTGATAAGATTAATGATTGATTAACTAATTTTGCAATTTTTACCTCGGCCGAATGATTAATTTCACGATAAGTTGTATAAACCAAATTGGCGAAATTCGGGACTTTAATAATATGACGATACTTTACAGATTATATACCAATTTCAGACATTATTTCAAACTTTAAAGACAGTTTTAATCACTGTAATATATACAGGTCTGTTTCCATAAAATATATTTGATGTAACATTAAAAAAATATATTAGACGCCACATTTAAAAAAACAATTTTTTTTTTAATCTGGCATCTAATATATATATTTTTAAATGCTACATCAAATATATTTTATGGAAACAGACCTGTATACAGTGTGATTCATAAATATCGAAACAATAGGCTATTTCTTTAAATATTGCCCCTAGACCCCATACTTCCAATTGTAATGTTTCATAAAAAAAAAAGGTGCAAAATATGATGGCATAAGTTGCAACTCCAAGGGGAGTCTATTTGCAAAAATACGAAAATTAAATTTTTATACGGCCCCCGTAGGGTAAAAATTCTAATTAGGTAAATTTTCCTTATCCATTCCTGAATTGAACACAAAAAATTGCATCTTCATATCTGCAAAACTCGCAAAGTTATAGCCGTTTAAATAATTCATCAGGTTTTTAAGGGATTAAGGGATTAGACACAAATTGAAATGCTTGCAATCCAAGAAACAATGTTACTTTAAGAGTTCTAGGTAGCATGTAAAAAATATATTTATTCAGTTGAAATTTTGATTTTTTTTTCTTTTTTGTGATGGTTAACCATATAATTTGCAAACAAAATCACATCCTAAAATTCCTCATAAAGAATTTTTTTTTTTTTAATGATTATTATTTTTTTAATTGGGGTAATTCAAAATCGTTATAACTCGAAACATTACTCATCGGATTTCATTTTTTTTTATTTAATTAAAGAAGGAAGTATAATTTTAGTTTTGTTTCAGGGTTTTTTTTAACTATTAAATTTAAAAATATTAAAAATATTTATTTAAAAAATTATGTAACTTATTAAAAAAAAAAAACATATTTTCAAAAGTAAATATTTTTTCAAATTTGATGAAAAAAAATTAATGTAAAATAATCAAAAAAGACATGTTCAAAGTTTGCCCTTTTTTATTTAACGATTCTTGACTTATAATAATTTAAAGTTTAAAGGCAAAGCATGGTCCAAAAAAAAAAAAAAAAAAAAAAAAAAAAACATCATGCAGAAAAATACATTTAAAGTTTTAAACAAAGATTGGCTCCTAATAAAATGCTTAAATGCTTTTTAAAAAAATCCCTGCCGGCTCGGGCCTACAGGCGGAGGTAGATTTCGAAGTTAAGTACTAAATTCACCAACAAAACTTAGATCAAGATTAGAGATAAACCCAGTTCCTTCACTAAGAATGAGCTCTAGGGAGCTAAACATTTTGTGAAAATTCTAATATACACGAATACACACACGCATGTATATGGAATAGGTTTAAAAATGGATAAAGCAAATTCAGAGAACCTCAAAGTGTTAAAATATGTTAATATTTCCATAGTCGGGTTTTTATCATGTTTTAATACGTTTCTTCAAACTCACATGACGTTACATATTCACCTGCTGAGGTCCATTATATTTCCAATATGACGCAATATATATATATATATATATTATTCGTCAAACTATTTATTTCATTTTTAGTTTTCATGCGGAAATCTTGCAATAGAAAACTAATGACGTAATATTCAATTTGTTTGACAATTCGTCAAACTATTTATTTAAGTTAATTTTTCACGTGAAATCTTGCAATAGAAAAACAATTGTTGTGGTGAGAATTTTATTGTTTTTTTTTAATTGTTGGCAATTGCTTAACGAAAAACATCTATTTTTTCCTGTCATTATTGTGTAAGAGCTGGTTTTATCAGAATCATGTTAAGACGGTATTCAAAATTTTGAGCCTTTCCCATTTCCATTCCCTTGGGCCGATTTTGTCCATTTTCAATCCCCGCCGAGATATCAACCATCTCAAAGTTGTTGGCGAGTTTGAAGACGATCCGTGCATTATTGCGACTTTTATCGTGCGGACAAAATTTAGTACATACATACATATATATATATATATATATATATATATATATATATATATATATATAAAACTTTTTAGGTGGGGGTGGTTTTGGGTTCCTGGGGTCCTATAATGAAAAGTTATGAAGGAATTTTTCAAAAGTCGCACCATGGTAACGACTGCAATAGGTAGTATTTCTTACTGATGGATATAAATCAAGCTAATTAGCTGTGATAAAAGTAATTTCCTCAGTTACATAAATAATGTGTCGATTCAACTCAGCCATAAATCTTTTCAAATGTGAAAGATGTATTTAACCTTGAAAACCTTGATAAAGATAATGACTTGTTGAGTGACTCATAGACATTAAACTGATTTATTATTATTATTATGATATTGCTATTACAATTATTATTACTGATTTATTATCTTATAATGTAAATATTTTTTCATTCTGAAAATGTAGTTGTTCAAGAGAAGAGGGATGAAAAATGCTCTCTCCTTTTCACAATTTAAACAATGTGAATTAAATAGCTTAAAGTGTTACCACTGCTTATTCATTTGATATAATAGTCTACAATTTTTTCTCAAAGGAGGTTATAAAAAGTGGTTGATCAGAAATATGACAACTAACACATTACATTGGGAAACCATTATATTGGATTACACAAAATGTGGATTTACACCGAAATAAAAAGTATCCGGAAGAACGGGTAAGTCCCAATTTTATCTAACTTACTCACGCCTTTTTTTTCATTGGGATTTAAATACTAACAAGATTATGATTACTGATCACTGAATAAAAATAAATAAATTAAATAGCCTCCACTGAAATCTGAAATATCAGATATTTGATAAATAAACTTTTAAACTTTCAAACAGAAAAGTTGGAAGAACTTATTACGGTAACACGTAAGTAATCAAAAGTTAAGAAAATGGCAGCTTCTAAAGATAATTTAGCAATTGAAAAACTTACAGCTACAAACTACTCAATTTGGAAATTCAAGGCCGAAATGATGTTAACTAAAGAAGAGTTATTTCATGTAATTACGGAAGAACCGCCTAATCCAATTACGGACGCTTGGTCCAAAAGTGATAAGAAAGCCCGTGCTCTAATTAATCTAACAATTGATGATAGTCAGATTACTCATGTTAAAAATTTACAGACAGCCAGACAAACTTGGCAAGCTTTGCGTGAAATCCATGAGCGACATAATTTGTCTAGCAAACTTTATCTCTTAAGAAAACTTTACGGGATTAAATTAGCAGAAGGTGGCAACGTTGTTAATCATATTACAAAAATAATGGAATTAGTAGATAAATTAGCGGCCATAGGAGAAGTTATAAATGATAACCACATTTCTGCACTGTTATTATGCTCCCTACCCCCAATCTTATGATACTCTTATTACTGCCGTTGAATCAAGAGAAGAAAATCAACTCACACCATCATTTATCAAGTCTAAACTTATTGACGAATATAACCGACGATATGATAATAATGAGAGAACAGAAAATCCTGCCAGAGCATTTAAAGCACAGAAAAATTACAACAACAAAACAAGTAATAAATACTGCTCCAATTGTCGGATGAGAAACCATTATACCCAGGAATGTTGGCATAATAAAGCCAAAACACAAAATACACCACAAAATCAACACATTAGACCAAACAAAAAACATTACTCTACATCACTAGTTTTTCAAAAGAGTGAAAACAATTTTAGAAGTGAACAAACACCAGAATCAAACCGTAGGTACAGTCACTCTGAAAATGAAAACAATACATGGAGGGCGAGCGAAAATAAAAATTACGCCTTTATAACACAAGGAATAGAAAACAAAACATTTATAGTAGACAGTGGCAGCTCAAGCCATATTGTGTGTTCAGAATCAATGTTTACAGAAATAAAATCACGCGAAAAAACAAATGTAACCATCGCAAACGGAAAAAACTTATCAGTTACGGGTCAGGTGACGTAAATATAAACACGCGAACATCAGACAACAAAGTTCATGAAATAACACTTAAAAATGTATTACTAGTACCTGAAATCGAAACAAATTTATTATCGGTTAGCAAAGCGACGCAAAATGGATGTGAAATTATATTCAGAAATGATAGATGTATGTTCAAACTTAACGGAGAAATATGCTTAGAAGCGCGAAAAGTAAATAACCTATACGAAGTTCAGTTGGCATTCCAAAGCTATGCAAACATAGCACAAAGCTGCAACAACAAAAATTGCCTAGAATTATGGCATCGTAGGTTAGGACATAGAAATCTAACATCAATTAAAGAAATTACGCAAAAGGAATTAGCTAGAAGAATCCAAATAAACAACTGTAAGCATAACATAGATTGCGAACCGTGCATTAAGGCAAAATTAACTGATGAACCCTATCCAAAAATTGCAGAGTATAGAGCAACTAAAAGACTCCAGCTCATTCACTCCGACGTGTGCGGATCTTTTCAAACACCGACAATAGGGGGGAAATCATACTTTTTGACTTTTATTGATGACTACTCACGATTTACGATCATATACCTATTGTCTAGAAAAGGTGAAGTTTACGAAAAACTTAAAGAATTCATCGCGTTAATTAACAACAAATTTGGAGAAAAACCGAAAGCAATTAGAACAGATAACGGAGGGGAATTCACATCAGATGAAATAGAAAATTACCTCAGGGCTAATGAGATAAAACATCAACACACAGTTCCATATTGCGCAAGCCAGAACGGTGTGGCAGAGAGGAAAACAGATCGTTAGTTGAAATGGCAAGGACAATGTTAAGTGAATCAAATTTACCATTAAAGTTCTGGGGGGAAGCAATATGCACAGCAAATCATTTGCAAAACAGACTACCGACAAAAGCAAATGAAAAGACGCCATACGAGTTATGGACAAACAGACAGCCAAACTTAAGTTACGTTAGGGTATTTGGCTGCAAAGCCTTCGCATATATCAGTAAAGCCAGAAGACAAAAATTAGACGATAAAGCTATAGAGGGAATTTTCGTCGGATATGATAATGAATCCAAAGGATATAGAATATATGTAGGAGGAAATGAAATAAAGATCGCGAGAACTGTTAAATTTCTCGAAAACAAATTTAAATATAGAAACGAGAAAGTAGAAAACAAACCAAAACAAGATGAAAATCGGGTTAACGAAAATTTTGTAGAAATAGAAATTTCAAATAGCAATGAGACACCATCCACGTCCAATCAACCAGTAGCAGAACTTAGACGATCAGAAAGAATTAATAAAGGTGTACCTCCTGATAGGTTAATATACATGGTTAAGAACGAAAACGCTACTGAACCAAAAAATTATGAGGAAATCGAAAACATGGAAAATTTTAAGGATAAACAAAATTGGATAGATGCAATGAAAAGCGAAATGAACTCCCTTATGAAAAACAAAACTTGGTCAATTGTAGAACCTCCACCAAATAGGAGAATAATAGGTTGCAAATGGACCTACAAACTAAAACGCGACAACACAGGAAAAATCCAAAAATATAAAGCACGTTTAGTTGCAAAAGGATATTCACAAAAATTCGGGGAGGATTATGATGAAACTTATGCACCAGTCGTGTCATATACAAAAATAAGAGCATTATTAATAACAGCATTACATCAAAATTTAAATGTAAAACATATCGATATTAACACCGCGTTCTTACATGGAGAGCTTGAGGAGGAGATATATATGTCACAACCAGAAGGTTTCGCTAAACAAAATGAGGAAAATAAAGTATGTAGGCTAAACAAAGCCATATACGGACTTAAACAAGCCGCGAGAGTGTGGCATAATAAAATCACAGAAACACTAAAAAAGATGAATTTCAGTCAGAGCAAATTTGACTCATGCCTTTTTACGCGAAAAAGGGGCGATAACACAACATACATAATAACATACGTAGACGACATTTTAATTGCTGGAAAAGACGAAATAATAGAGGAAGTAATCGCGAGCTTAAATAAAGAATACGAGCTAAAAGATTTAGGTGACATCAGTAACTACCTATCTATGAACATTAAAAAAGTAAATAAAAGCTACATGATAAATCAAACTCAGAAAATAGAAGAATTAATCAGTAAATTTAATTTGCAAGACGCAAAACCGTGTAGCACACCCATAGAAACAAATTACACACGCTTTAATGATGAGGATAACATTTTACCAAACAACACATATTACAGACAAGCCATAGGAGCACTTCTATATCTAGCAACTATAAGCAGACCTGACATCTGTGCAGCAGTAAACATTCTTAGCAGAAGAAATGAATCACCAAGAATGAAAGACTGGAATGCAGTAAAGAGAGTGATAAGATATTTAAAGACTACAAAAAATTATAGTCTAGTTCTGAGCGGAGAAAAGAAACCGATACTTGAAGTTTATGCGGATGCAGATTGGGGAGGAGATGTAGATTCACGAAAATCAACGAGTGGGAACCTATACATGTTAGGAAGAAATCCAATACAATGGTCGACCAAGAAACAATCCTGCATTGCATTATCATCGGCAGAGGTCGAGTATGTGTCAGCAGCAAATGCAGCAATTGAAATAAAGTGGCTAGTCAATCTACTGGAAGAATTAAACCTAAAGCAAACCTTACCTATAGACCTATATGAAGACAACCAGTCCACGATCAAGATGATAGAATTAGAAAAGCACTCAAGCAAGACTAAACATATTGAAATTAGGTTCCACCTGATAAAACAACTAAAGCAAGAAGGGACTATCAACCTAAAGTACTGCCCAACCAAATTGATGATAGCAGACCTGTTTACGAAACCAGTTCCCAAACCTGTTTTTCAAACCCATAGAAGGAACTTAAATTTGTGTGAGAATGAAACTTCAGAAATTAAGGAGGAGTTGATGGATATAAATCAAGCTAATTAGCTGTGATAAAAGTAATTTCCTCAGTTACATAAATAATGTGTCGATTCAACTCAGCCATAAATCTTTTCAAATGTGAAAGATGTATTTAACCTTGAAAACCTTGATAAAGATAATGACTTGTTGAATGACTCATAGACATTAAACTGATTTATTATTATTATTATGATATTGCTATTACAATTATTATTACTGATTTATTATCTTATAATGTAAATATTTTTTCATTCTGAAAATGTAGTTGTTCAAGAGAAGAGGGATGAAAAATGCTCTCTCCTTTTCACAATTTAAACAATGTGAATTAAATAGCTTAAAGTGTTACCACTGCTTATTCATTTGATATAATAGTCTACAATTTTTTCTCAAAGGAGGTTATAAAAAGTGGTTGATCAGAAATATGACAACTAACACATTACATTGGGAAACCATTATATTGGATTACACAAAATGTGGATTTACACCGAAATAAAAAGTTTTCGGAAGAACGGGTAAGTCCCAATTTTATCTAACTTACTCACGCCTTTTTTTTCATTGGGATTTAAATACTAACACTTACGAAATCTACCTAAAATTGCACGTGAAAAGTAACTCTTTTCTGTGTCTTAAACTTCCGATTGAGTTTAACTTTTGCCCTTTCCACCTCCTTTCTGTATTATTTAAATGTCCGTAAATAAATGTTAAATGTGTAATTTAAAACAATGCTTTTTCTAACATGCCGAATAAGAGTTTTTCATAATTTTAGCCCTCACAACTTCAGGCTTTATATCGTCCCGCCCAGGCCGTTAAAAAAGTCTGTATTCGGAGCCCGGGGCGAGTTAGACTCGGGACTGGCGACTTCTTTCTGAAGACTCGGCCAGGCCGCGCCAAACGTATTTTTTCATACCGAACTGGGATTGGCTTCCTTCTTGCTAGTTCTGCACGGGACGAAATTTTCAGTCCCGGTTTCGACACAACCCGTATTAAAATCATTGTCTCTGACTGACCTAATCCGTGTAAAAATAAGTAAAATTTGGCTCAGCTCAAAAACTTTTACAAAAAATGCATATATTTTTAAATGGCCATTATTTTACAATGACACTTTAAAATTGATTTTTTTTAGAGGATAGTACATTTTAAGGAAATAGAATAAAATGCAGTAAAACTAGTGGAAAAGAACCCCTATGACGGAATCTTTTCTTAAACGGAAAAATCTGTTGATCCATGCAAAATTAATATATAATATCTGAGTAAAAAATAGACTATATTTACAAATCCTAAGAAGGGAACTTGTCTATAACGCATTTTTTTTCTTTCCTATTAGTCCAGGCAATAGGGAATTTTACCTAGCAAAATTAATGGTAGTACTGAAAATCGGCTTTCTAGATGTTTTTTGGGTCGCTGAATCCGAATTTGTAACTTCACACCAAAATTTCCCCCGGCAACCTCCCCAAATTTTAGTAAAATGCCCCCAAAAAAGGTTTTTATTAAAAAAATCAATTTTTTTATTGTTTTAGAGAAAAAGTATCTAGAAATTCAGAAAGTAGACTAAATTTCCAACAAATTAGATACATGACATTATGACTTAGGATGAAGGGGAAAGGGAGATCTGCCTCGGAACATGCGCGCGGTGCTGCGTAAACTAAGTTGCACAATTCCACTTAATCACTCACACGTTTACATTCACCCTCCCATCTCCCCTCCGAACTTTCTCTATAATGTTTACTTTAAGATTTTTGGGTCGCTGAATCCGAATTTTTAACTTTCCCCCCAAAATTTCCCCCCCCCGACCTCCCCCCCCCAAATTGTTGTTTTTAACTTAAATTTCTTATTGTTTTAGGGGAAAGCATTACGAAATTCAGAAACTAGACAAAATTTGCAACAAATAGGATATATGACATTATGAATTAGGATGAACGGGGAGGGTGAGGGCTGCCTCTGAACATGCACTGCGGCGCTACCTGCACTAAATTATGAAGTCCAGGCAATAGGGGATTTTATCTGGCAAAATTAATACTAGTTCTGGATTTCGACTCACTTTATGTTTTTTGGGTCGCTGAATCCGAATTTGTAACTTCCAACCAAAATTTCATCCTGCACCCCCCCCCCCCAAAAAAAAATGGATTTTTTGAAAAAATTTGGTTTCTGGAAAAGCGCGCGGGGAATGTTCCGAGGCAGCCCCCTCTCTCCCCGTTTATCCTACATCATAATGTCATGTATCCTATTTGTTGCAAATTTTGTCTAGTTTCTGAATTTCGTAATGCTTTTCTCCTAAAACAATAAGAAATTTAAGTTAAAAACAACTATTTGGGGGGGGGGGATTCGGGGGGAATTTTTGGGGTAAGTTAAAAATTGGGATTCAGCGACCCAAAAAACTTAAAGTAAACCTTATAGAGAAAATTCGGAGGGAAGATGCGGGGGCTAATGTAAACGTGTGAGTGGTTAAGTGTAATTGCGCAACTTAGTTCACGCAGCACTGCGGCGCATGTTCCGAGACAGATCCCCCCTTCCCCTTCATCCTATGTCATAATATCATATATCTAATTTGTTGGAAATTTTGTCTACTTTCTGAATTTCTAGCTACTTTTCCCCTAAAACAATTAAAAAATGGAATTTTTTAATAAAAACCGTTTTTGAGAGGCTTTTTACCAAAATTTGGGGGGTTGCCAGGGGAAATTTTGGTGGGAAGTTACAAATTCGGATTCAGAGACCCAAAAAACATCTAGAAAGCCGATTTCCAGCACTACCATTATTTTTTTTAGGTAGAGTCCCTATACGGTCTCTATTGCCTGGACTATATGTGATTCCGTCTTAAAACATTTTACTGTGTATAGCATTTTTCAATGTCTCCAACACATGAAATACGGATTAACGATATTAAAGGATAAGTGAAACATTTACATATAAATAGAGATTCATTAATAAAACAAATAATCACAGCTTTTGGCGCTCCTTTAAAAATAATAATTATAAACATGAAAAAGAAAACCTATAATAATAAGTATTTTTGGTCAGAACTCCTCCATACGAAAAAAATTTTTAACATATCGACGTAAAAAATTACGTAGAAATTCAGTCAGGCCCGTCCGGGATATGATTTGAACTTTTTTCCAGGCCTGGCCGAACTTTTTTTTTCCTATGGGTCAGTTCGGGACCAGAGCTAGATATTTCGACCCGTGCAGACCTCTAGCGCAGATCACCAGCATATTTTGGAAGCAGGTTTAATGTAAAATCTTTACGCTGGTATTTTATGTCCAAAGGAGAGGCACTGTCTTAAATCGCTTTTAATAATGTACAATATGTGGATGATCTCTATCTTGCATTCAAAATGAGTCAAAAACTTGACGCTCGGACGCTCGGAGGGATGGATAAATGGTGTAAGTCACGAATTTTGGATTCCAATATCTCTGCGAATTTTGAAGATATCGAGATGAATTTTTTTTGTGTTTAATTCAGAATTGGATAAGAAAAAATTCCCTAATTTTGAATTTTACTCTACGGGGGCCGTATAAAAATTTAATTTTTGTATTTTCTCAAATAGACACCCCATCGAGTTGCAACTTATGTCATTAAATTGTGCACCTATTTTTTATGAAACTTTGCAATTTGAAGTATGAGTCTAGAGGCAATATTTAAGGAAATAGCCTATTGTTTCAATATTTATGAATGACACTGTATATCACGGTGATTAAAATTGTCTTTAAAGTATGAATTAATGTCTGAAATTGGTATATAAACCGAATAATCTTTTTAAGCGGTAAACTGCCTATAATGCTTGGCAGGAAATCCTGACAGCCGTATTATATGGGTTATATATCTATATATAGGGTAGATGTGCCAGTAATAGGCACCCTTAAGGAATTTATCTAAAAATTGTTTTTTAAGTAATAGTTATGTGTATTATATTCCAGTTTTTTCAATATTACATCAATTTATCAAAAATATCTATTGTATATCTTTTAAATAAAGAAAACCCAAAGCGGCACAAATTAATAAAGTTTAAAGAATATATGTATAAATGAAAGAAATGAAACTCCACGTTCCATGGTTTGTAACAGGGTTGCCAGTGGGATACTTATAGGTAGCTTTCTTTACAAAAAGCTACCTATTGCAGCCGTTCGGAGGAAAGCGATTTCAAAAAATTTTGGTATATTTTCATCGATCATGACCCCCAGACCCCGAAACCACCCTCCGTTCAAAATTGATATATATATATATATATATATATATATATATATCTGACATATGTCACACTGTAACTCTCGTATTTATGAACCGATCTGGATATAATTCGGTGTGTACATAGTACATACCAATGTCTCGACCGAGTTCGTTGGCCAGCTTCATCCGCCATTTTGTTTCAAAATGGCGGCCATTTAAAAAATTTAAAATTTGAAATGTGGTACCAAAAAATTGAAAATGGAAAAATATTTTTTTCTTATGTATTTGACCTTTATACAAAGACTCCGTAGCAGTTTTTGTTTCGTCTATATCTTAAAAAATGGCTGAGTTATAGCATTTCGAATTTCTAGCAAAGCTGACATTTTGAAACGTCCTGAATTTTGTCACGCAATAAAAGGCGTATTTATGAACCGATTTGGATGTAACTTCATTTATACATAGTACAGACCAATGTCTCAAACGAGTTCGTTGGCCAGCTTCATCCGCCATCTTGTTTAAAAATGGCGGCCATTAAAAATTTTAAGAAAAAATTAAATTTGAAATGTGGTAGCAAAAAATTGAAAATTGAAAAAAATATTTTTTTCTTATGTGTTTGACCTTGATAAAAAGATTCGGGAGCAGTTTTTGTTTCGTCTATATCTTAAAAAATGGCTGAGTTATAGCATTTTGAATTTCTAGCGTGGCTGACATTTTGAAACGTCCTGATATTTGCCACGTGATAACAGACGTATTTATGAACCGATTTGGATGTACCTTGGTGTGTACATAGTATATACAAATAACTCAACCGAGTTCGTTGACCAGCTTCATTCGCCATCTTGTTTCAAAATGGTGGCAATTTAAATAAATTAAAAAAAATTAAATTTAAAATGAGATACCAAAAAATTGAAAAATGAAAAAGATTTTTTTTTGTATGTGTTTGACCTTAATACAAAGATTCCGGAACAGGTTTTGTTTCGTCTACATCTAAAAAAATGGCTGAGTTATAACATTTTGAATTTCTATTGTGGCTGACATTTTAAAACGACCTGATATTTGTCACGCGATAACAGGCGTATTTATGAACCGATTTGAATGTAACTTGGTCTGTAAATAGTACATACCAATGTCTCGACCGAGTTCGTTGGCCAGCTTCATTCGCCATCTTGTTTCAAAGGGGTTGCCATTTTTTAAAAAAAATGTAATTTAAAATTTAAAATGAGGTATTAAAAAATTGAAAAATGAAAAAGATTTTTTATGTGTTTGGCCTTGATACAAAGATTCTGGAGCAGTTTTTGTTTCTGAAAATATATTTTTTTGTTTATATCTTAAAAAGTGGTTGAATTATAGCACTTTGAATTTCTATCATGGCTAACACTTTGAAACGATCTTGTATTTGTCACGCGATACCACACGTATTCGCCTATTTCGATGGAAGAAGGCATGTGGATAGTATACATCAATATCTCGACCAAGTTCGCTGGCCAGCTTCATCAGCCATCTTGTTTCAAAATGGCGGCCATTAAATTAAAAAAAATATATATATTTAAAGTGAGGTGCAAAAAAATTAAAAATTGAAAAAGGTTTCTTTCTTAAGTATTTGACCTTGATATAAGGATTCAGGAGCATTTTTTGTTTGTCTTTATCTTAAAAAATGGCTTAGATATAGCAATTTCAATTTCTAAAGTGGGTGACATTTTGAAAAATCTGATTTTTTGCCTGCGACAGCACTCGTATATATCAACCGATTCCTATATGAGTGAGCATGTGCACAGCAATTACTAAGGTCTCGACCAAGTTCACTGGTTAGCCTCATCTACCATGTTGTCTTAAAATGGCAGGCACTTTAAGAAATCGCCGAATTTGGCAGCCAAATATAAGTGACTTTAAATAAAAGCAGCTTGGATAAAGCTGACTAATTTCCCGAAATTCTCATTCATAATGATTTAGTATTGATAAAAATTAGTATTGTATCTCCTACATTCGGTTTCCACTTAATTGAGCTTCGTGTGTTTGAATAATATAAGTTGGCTTTTTAAAAATAAGGAATATGAAAGTTACCTCTTCCTCCCGGCACTGGCCGGAAGGACTTTTTTTTAATTTCAGATTTCTTGATTGCCACCACTTTTTTGAAACGGTAAAATTACCTTTGTTTTCGCCTTAATAAATATGTCATTAAATAAGCCGCATTTTACCATTTCAAAAAAGCGGTGCTAATCAAGAATCTGAATTTTAAAAAAGTAGCCCATCTGGCAACACTGGTTTGTAAACGTCATGCAATTTTTCATCTTTTTTTTCTATCCTTCTCTGAGTTTTCAAATTTTAACTGCAGATAGGAATCAATTAGCAAATATTTTTAAACCGTTAATAAGGACTAAGTACTGTAATATTTTTTCTGCGTAATAGAGGAACCTATTTTATGAAACTGAAATAAGTCTGAAAAAAGAAAACATTGCTCTTAAAAATTATTTCGGCATAGTAAAATTTTTAATTCATTAAAATGACCGTTTTTTGTTTCTTTCAAATATTTTAGAGAATAATAAATTCAAAATAATTACAGAACTTAATAAACTGGCACTTCAAAGGGATTGAAATAAACAAACACTTCAACTTTGTTGCAATTTGTATAATATAATTTATACAAATATTTTTTTCAAAGTCGAAAATTTTCGCAAGTTTATTTAGAAAATTGCTGATTTTACTTCCATTGTCTTTTCAAATTAGATAACAAAAGGAAAAACGTAATCCTGAATAAGCAAAAATAATATTAAAAAACAAAATAGAAAGTTATTTTGTATCTAAAGAATTTTTTTTTTTCAGGCTAAATCTGAAAAAGTTCGAAGAATGAGCGGAGCTTCTACTTACAGCTGAGTTATAACAACTATTTTTTGAAACTCAGTTAATACATGCTAAAAGGGACAAAGGTACAGTCGTGGGGAAAAAAAAAGGTAAACACCCCCTACTAACTCCTCAACAAATTATCGTAGACGAAAGTTACTGGTACCGATCGATTGGAAATAAAGTCTACTTTTAAATGACGTATATAAACTTTGTTTAGGGGGCCATCTACATATCAAAACGAATCCAAACTTCTTTTTTTTTCAATGGCAATACCCAATTTTAACGAGATATTTCAAATTTTTGGTTCAAACTATGATTAGATACCGAATTTTAAGTCATTTGAATCATAAGTTTTTGAACTATAAACATTCAAAATTTAGTGCTTCTAATGTTAAATTACATTTTCATATTTTTATTTATAACTTCTGAAATTATTATCCTAATGTTTTAATTTTTTGTGTCGCAATAATACTAATGTACACAAACATAAATACGTTGAGTTTCCAATTTTTATAATTTTCTGATAGGAATTATGAATTATGAAATTAATATTTTTAAAAAATATGAACTGCAACCTACAATTTTTTTGATGGATTCAGATTTATTAAGTCTTGCTTTATGGAAATCCTAAATTTCATATTTTTCTTCCAAGTAGTTTTCAAATTATGCTTAAAAAACGGCAAAATGATGGTTTAAGGGGCCGTCTATGATAGAACTGGCTAAATATTTTGGAATTTCTTATGCTATCGTGTAATCTAACAGGCCTAATTGACTGCTTAAGGTGCCTTGATCAAGAAGGGAGCTCTCTCGGTTAACTATCGAGTACCGAACTTCAATTTGGATACAGCCCTTTAAATACGCTCCTTTTAAAATAATTAATTTATCGGAAACTTATGGTATGAATTGCATAAAAATTTGTTTTTAAACTAATCGAAGGGTGTAGAGTTCATTTATGCTGTCAGAATAGTATACTGCTATTGTAAAAAACAAAGTTATGGTTCGTTTTAATATGTATATGGCCCCCTAAGCAAATTTTATATACATCATTTAAAAGTAGACTTTATTTCCAATCGTTCGGTACCAGTAACTTTTTTCTACGATAATTTGTTGAGGAGTTAGTAGGGGGTGCTTACTTTTTTTCCCACGACTGTACATTTTCAAAGACCATATAAATATCTTTATTCTGATATATAAAATACTTTTCACCAAAGATGATGGAAGCTTGAAATATTATGAATGAATGGCAAACAGGAAATTTAGAATCAAAGAACATATAGAAGTAATAAAATACAATAAAAGAACTACAGCTTTAGCTAGACTATATAACAAAGGGCCTTTACAAATTGATTTTAAAAATAGTAGAGTAACTTTTATCCATGAAGATTTTACTTCCCACCTATTATCCGAGAATCAATAAAAATCTTTTTACGCAGCAAAAATATATGCAATGGTTCAGCCTTCTTGGAGTTACCTAAAATTTGGAAAGATATGCTTTGCAAAAAAAAAGAAAAAAAAACAATAGGATAAAATAATTCACGTTCACAGATGTCCATTTTTATTAGGGCACTTGTTTTTATTATACGTGTGATCTCGTGATTTTTGTTTACTAATTTGTTACAGGTCTTGAAATATTCTTCATTTGCGCGATGAAACATGTATATCAGAATAAAGATATTTCTTTGCCTTTTAAAATGTATTTTTATCACTTTTAGCATTTTTTTTTAAAACTTAGTTTAATGTTTATAAGTGATTTTCTTACATAATTTTGTTTTTTCAAAGTCGAAAAGTCTCATAAGTTTCGCAAACATAGGATCAGAAAATAAAATAGAGATTTTTTTTTCTTTTTTGTATCTAAAGAAAAATAAAAATTCAGACCAAATGTGGAAAAGTTCGGAAGAATGAGCAAAGCTTCTAGTTACAATGAATACAACTATTTTTTCAAAGTTGAAAATTCAGATAAATTTCGTTAAAAAAAATTTACTTATTTTGCTTCCGTTGTCTTTTCAAATTGATATTTGTATGGAACAAATAAAAAATGTAATCACGAATAAATAAACGTAACATAAATAAAAAAGAAAAGTGACCAGCTAAACTGATGGCATTGAGCTCACTGGCTATTCACACTAATTGTATATTATACTCTTATTTTAAAGAATAATGGTACCGAATGATCCCCTCAAAAAATAAGTGAAGGGGGATTAGCCCCCGTTTCCACCTTTATACTTAACCAATGAACCTCCAAATCTAATCATTAAAGCTCCTTAACATAATAAACCGGCATACCAAATTTGGGCAAATCGAATAATCCTGCAGAAAAACCATTTATCTAAATTAAGGAGGGTGGACTAGCCCCCCCCCCCTTTATCCTTAACCAATGAATCCCCAAAACGAATTAGGGAAGCTCCTTAACATAATAAACCGGTATACCAAATTTGGAGCAAATCGAATAATTCTGCATGAAAAACCCGTTTATCTAAATTAAGAGGGGTGGACTAACACCCCTTTTCCCCCTTTATCCTTAACCAATGAACTCCCAAAACTAATCAGGGAAGTTCCTTAACATAATAAACTGGTATACCAAATTCGAAGCAAATCGAATAATTCTGCATACAAAAGCGATTTATCTGAATTAAGGAGAGGGGGTGGACTAACACCCCTTTTCCCCCTTTTCCCCCTTTATCCTTAACCAATGAACCCCCAAAACTAATCAGGGAAGTTCCTTAATATAATAAAACGGTATACCAAATTCTGAGCAAATCGAATAATTCTGCATGAAAAACCCATTTATCTGAATTAAAGGGGGTGGACTAACACCCCTTTTACCCCCTTTATCCTTAACCAATGAACCCCCAAAACTAATCAGGGAAGTTCCTTAGCATAATAAACAGGTTTACCAAATTCGGAGCAAATCGAATAATTCTGCATGAAAAACCCATTTATCTGAATTAATGGGGGATGGACTAACACCCCTTTTCCCCCTTTATGCTTAACCAATGAACCCTCAAAATTAATCAGGGAAGTTCCTTAACATAATAAACCGGTATACCAAATTCGGAACAAATCGAATAATTCTGCATGAAAAACCCATTTATCTGAATTAAGGGGGGGGGGGGTGGACTAAACCCCCTTTTCCCCCTTTATCCTTTACCAATGAACCCCCAAAACTAATCGGGGACGTTCCTTAACATAATAAACCGGTTTACCAAATTCGGAGCAAATCGAATAATTCTGCACGAAAACCCATTTATCTGAATTAAGGGGGGGGGGGACTAACCCCCCTTTTCCACCTTTATCCTTAACCAATGAACCCCCAAAACTAATCAGGGAAGCGCCTTATCAGAATGAAACTAGAAAAAAAATTGAAGCAAATAGGATGTTTCTATCGAGAGTTATCGCGTTACGTACGTACGTACATACAGAACCGGCGGGCACATAAGCTCTCAGGCTTTGATAGCCTGTGAACTAAAAAATAGAAAGTTTTTTTGTATCTGAAAAAAAAAAAAAATATTTTTTTCAGATCAAATGCGGAAAAGTTTGGAAGAGTCAGTGAAGCTTCTAGTTACAACTATTTTTTCAAAGTCGAAAAGTCTCATAAGATTCATTACAAAAATTACTGATTTTGCTTCCATTGTCTTTTTAATTTTGTTGTTTGGAAAAAACGGAATCACGAATAAGCAAACATAACATAAATGAGCGAAGCTTCTAGTTACAATAAATACAACTACTTTTTTCAAAGCCGAAAAATCTTACGTTTCGTTAAAAAAATTATTAATTTTGCTTCCATTGTCTTCTCAAATTTGATATCGGAAAAGTTCGGAAGACTGAGCAAAGCTTAGTTGCAATTAGTACAACTATTTTTTCAAAGTCGAAAAGACTCAGAAGTTTCCTTAAAAAAATTACTATTTTTGCCCCCATTGTCTTTTCAAATTTGATATTTGTAATGAACAAATGGAAAAAACGTAATCACGAGTAAGCAAACATAACATGAAAAAACAAAAGAAAAATTATAATCTAAAGAAAAATTATAATTTTTCAGATCAAATGCTAACAAGTTTGGAACAATGAGCGAAGCTTCTCGTTACAATTAATACAACTATTTTTCCAAAGGCGAAAAGTCTTATAAATTTCGTTAAAAAATTACTGATTTTGCTTCCATTGTCTTCTCAAATCTGATACCGGTAAAGTTCGGAAGAATAAGTAAAGCTTAGTTACAGCTAATACAAATGTTTTTCAAAGTCGAAAAGTCTCAGAAGTTTCGGTTAAAAAATTAGTGGTTTTGCCTCCGCCATCTTTTCAAATTTGATATTTGCATGGAGCAAATGGAAAAACGTAATCACAAATAAGTAAACGTAACATGAAAAAACAAAGCAGAAAGGGGGGTGGGCGGTTGTATCTAAAGAAAAATGATAATTTTTTTCAGATCAAATGCTGAAAAGTTCGGAAGAATGAGCGAAGCTTCTCGTTACAACTAATACAACTTTTTTTACATAGTCGAAAAGTCTCATGTTTCGTTAAAAAAATTACTGATTTCTAATGAGAATTACTTCCTTTTCAAATTCGATATTTGTAGAAACAAAAAGAAAAACTTAATCACAAATAAGCAAACAAAACATGAAAAAATAAAATGCAAAGATTTTTTTTTTTATTTATTTAAAGTAAAATAATAATTTTTTCTAACCAAATGTGGAAAAAAATCGGAAGAATGAGCGAAACTTCTAGCTACAATTAATACAACTATTTTTTCAAAGCCGAAAAGTCTTATAAGTTTCGTTAAACAAATTACTGATTTTTCTTCCATTGTCTTCTCAAATATGATACCGTAAAAGTTGGGAAGAATAAGCGAAGCTTAGTTACAATTAACAGAACAGTTTTTTCAAAGTCGAAAAGTCTCAGAAGTTTCGTTAAAAAAATTACTGATTTTGCTTCAATTGTCTTTTCAAATTTGATATGTGTATGGAACAAATGGAAAAACGTAATCACGAATAAGAAAACGTAACATGAAAAAACAAAACAGAAAGGTTTTTTTTTTTTTTTGTATCTAAAGAAAAATAATAATTTTTTCAGATCAAATGCTGAAAAGTTCGGAAGAATGAGCGAAGCTTCTCGTTACAATTAATGCAACTATTTTTACAAGGTTTCGATAAAAAAAATTACTGATTTTGTTTCCTTTTCAAATTCATTATTTGTATGGAACAAAGGGAAAAACTTAACCACAAATAAGCAAACAGAAGATGAAAAAATAAAATACAAAGGTTTTTTTTTTATTTTAATCTAAAGTAAAATAATAATTTTTCCTGACCAAAAGCGGAAAAGCTGGGAAGAATGAGCAAAGTTTCTGGTATAATTATTGAATAAAATATAACGCACGGAATAATTAATTAAAAATAAATGGTAGTTTTTGTGCACATGCAATCGACTTAGAAAACGAGATTCCCATTCTTGTTTTTTAATCAACAAAATTTGTGATTTAAAAAGTATATTTAGATAGGGAGTTTTCTCTTGTACACCGTTTGTATCAAAATTCTTGTAATGTTGAAAAAATTATTCTGTGAAGATAGACTTTTTAAACTTTTTAAAACTTTCCAACAAATATGTAATAGCAAATTAACACCTTGAATAATATACTAATTTCAAATGCTAAAAGGTATAAATTAAAACTTTAAAACCAGTAAAAATACGTTTATTTCGACAGTTGACATGTTTCGACTCACCCCAAGTCATTTTCAAAAAAAATAAATAACACTATTCCAGTTTTCGACTGTTGACATGTTTCGACTCACTCCGAGTCATTTTCAAAACAAATAAATAAAACTATACCAAATTTGGAATAGTTTTATTTATTTGTTTCGAAAATGACACTGGGTGAGTCTAAACATGTCAACAGTCGAAATAAACGTATTTTTACTGGTTTTAAAGTTTTAATTTCTACTTGTTAGCATTTGAAATTAGTATACTTTCTAACAAATTTGAAAAGTGTTTATGTATTCTGTTTGTCTGTCCGTTTGTTCACACTCTAACTACCGTAAATATACTCGGATTTTGATGCAATTGATAAAGGTTATTTAGGGTCACCAAAGCATGTTTGGTATTGTATATGAAGTACGTAAGATTCATTTACAGGAGCCCTCAAAAGAATTCCATTACATTATGGTATATGGGGAAAAACCGTTTGTAGAGTATTTTAATGACATTACTCTATTTCAAATGTATTGAAAATGATATAAATCACTGAATTTCACTACGATCACGTTAGAACAGGGTATTCTTTCTTCATTTATATCAATATAGCATTTTTTATTCATTTACAGGGACACACAAAAGAAATCGGTTACAGTACTGTCTTTGAGTAATAATTACTGTAGTGTACGCTTTAAAAGTTGTTATGCGCTTTTAAATTTAGCTAATTTTTTAGATGTAACTCGTTATATATAAATTCTATACCTTATATACAGGGCTGCACAAAAGTATTCACGTACCATTCTCCTTATTACAGGAAATTGCAGAAGGGGAATTTTCGAATGCAGTGTATGTATTTCTTAAGTGAACTAAATTTTGGCCTGCATGTAATTATTAGATACAAATCTATATATCATATATTGGGCTGCTGAAAAAATTCGGATAATTTTTCGCTTGTAGATGGGAACAGCTAAAATTTGGCTTTGAAATGTGTTATGCGTTTCCATAAGGTTGAATTAGACGTAATATTTTAATTTTTTTAACTGTGCAGTTTTGTTACATTATTCTGAATGTGTTGGAAAGTATTTCATAATCTATGCTTGATGCATGATTTTTTTTTCTTTATTGTTTTTTAAATTAAATTCTAAACTTTATATGTTTAGATAGTATGTTTAATAGTATATTTTATAGCTTTAATAATTGCTGCATATTAAACAATAACATTTTACATCTTTTACTTTATTATATTTTTCTGAGATAACTAAAAAACAATTATGTTTATTTATGATCATAATTAACATAAAGTTAATGAATGTCTAATCTTCATTTTATTAATTTTAAGAATTTGTGAAGTTTAGAGGGAATTTGTACTCATTAATTTATTTGTGACCTTTTGTGAACTGTGCATTTAAGAAGCTACACTAGTCACCCAAAGAAACTGGAATGCTAATGTTAAGCTTATGCATTACCTTTTATAACCCTTATATTTTATCTGATATAAGTAACCTTTACAGATTTCTCACTTCTATTTTTATATTTGTAAATGATTTTTTTTTTCTCCATAGGATACCTGAAGTCGATATCTAACGTTGTGCGCTTGTACTTCTTCGGTTTTATTACAGTTTTTTTTATATGTAGACACTTTTACTTTTGGAACCGGTTAAAACCGGTTTTGAAAGTGAAACTATCCTCATATACAAAAACTGTAACCAAAAATCAACCGGCTAAAATCAATTTCCATCTACCTAATAAATGTTATGTAAAATGACATTTTTTAAAAGAATAATTTAACCATTAAAAATCAGGGAGTTTGCAAAACAAAACAAACTAACTTGTTGAACATATTGGAAAAAAAATCTGAAGTTTGTTGCAATTTCTAAAGTAATATAATTCACAAATAGTGATTAACAAAAATAATTTTTTTTAAGTTTGGAAAAGATTTGTAAGGTTAATCTAAAACCTACTTATTGTGTTTTTGGCATCTATTTTTAATTTGCAGTTGCGTGTTACAAATAGAAAAATACAATCACGAATAAATAAACAGGAAATCAAAATTTAATATTAGAACAGAAAATATCTGTCTTGTGAAAGAGATTTCTTTTTCAGTCCAAATCCAAAAAGTTACGAAGAAAGAATGAAGTTTTTGTTTTTCGTATACTAAGCAAATGCAACACACGAAGTAATTAGTTAAAAAATAAATGCATGTTTTTCTGTACATGCAAAGTGCTTCAGATAAGAAATTACTTTTTCTTAGTTTTTCTTTTACTCAAAAGATTGCATGTATTAAAAAGGGTTGTTTACATTGTTTCTTCCTATTACTTTGCTTTGTGAAAATACTTAAATTGTACAACTCCTTTTTATTATAATTTCGTGCGTTTTTTTATTTGATTTTATTTTGTCTATAGCAAAAAGAAATCTTTTTGCTTATGGGCGGTTCTAAAAAAAACTGTTTTTCTCTGCGCAATAACATGAAACTTACTTAGACCTTTTCTGATTCATTTTTTAACATAAAAGTATAATTCTTAAATGCATGATTGTTGAAAGAATTTGTAATCAAACAGTGGTTTTCATTTTCCGATAAATCATCTTACATCTTGAATTATAAACAACTTCAGTCTTATGGTGACCTTTGCGATTCCGATTATATCAGTAATAAAAAAACATAACTAGATCACATATGGGGCATTCTCACAATCTTTTAACTTTCATGTCCCTGAATAATAATTTTTTATTTAATACACTTTTTGTGTTTTTTTTTTTATTTCATATACTTGGGAACACCCCATTGCATGATTGTAGAACAATATTAACGAGATAAATAAGTTTTGGACGATGTTGGGGGTCCAAACACATGGAAAACTCATCTACCGTCCCGTGTCCCTGATGCTGATTTTGAAGTTTGGAGCTGTCTGGATAAAATTGTTTCAATAAAAATAATTCGATGTAATTTTTTTCTGAAACTCAAACTATTGTTTTATATAAATATGTAGCTAAAAATTAACCTGCACGCATTTTTAGGGTTGATATTATTTTTTTAACTCTGTCCCTGAGTTTTAGATTTTTTAACATCCCTCTTCTAAAATTATACAGAAAATCACTTCAGATGCAGCGACAGATTTTTTTTCAAGTTTTTGCTCATTCAGAAGTATGCTAGAGAAAGAATATCTAAAATTCTTTGACAGGAAATTTACTGCAGAATATAAATCAGCATTTAAATATCAATTTCAATCACCGTGGCTTTATTGGTAGTCTTACCGTCCCCAAGGTTTATTCCTGCACTTTTCGAGGTAAATAAAAAAAAAATTAATTTAATCCAATATTAACAACTGTTTCGAAAAATCAATGAACATTGTGGCTATCACTTAGTCTTAACATGATTTTCCTAAAAATAGGTGGTAATTTTCCTTACCGTTCTATCCTTACCGTCTCTTTTTTTACCATTTCGTCCTTTTTTTTACCTTACCGTCCCTTCTTTAACACTCCTTTAAGACAATGTTATACAAAAATTCTGCATTAAAAGTACTACATTTGTATTATTTCTTATTTGAATGTCCTGTGGGTACTATGCAAATTCATTATAAGTAAAAATTTAGAAGAAAATAAAAAGTTATAGGGGTAAAATGGTAAGGAAAATTAAACTCGCAAGTTTAACCTAAACCTCACTTTAAAAAAAAAATTTTTCGCTGCTGACCATTTTTTCTTTATTTTGAATCATTAAGGCATTCGTCTATCAGATTAAAATGTTATTTTAGCAAGTTTAATTTCGCCAGATTCCCCCCCCCCCCCCTAAAGTAAAAAGATTGTGATAATGCCCCATATCTATTAAATTCATGTTTTATTTATTTATGTATGAAGTTCTATCTTTGTTTAGTAATTTAGCTATGGAATATTACTCGGAAACAAACAAAGGCTGATTTACTTACATTAATTGGATTGTATGCAAATTTTAAAATATTCGTCCTTGAAATTTTTTTTAAAACCACAAAGTTTCAGTAAATTTGGATACAGTTTCATAACAAATTCATTACAGTACATAACAAATTCATTGGAAAGAATATATGTTTTGTTTTTCTATTCAAGAGTGTAAAAGTTAAATCTGTGCGATGTTTAGCAATTTTTAAAAAATGTATTAAAAATGAAATTTATTGGCTGCATGTTGTTATTGTTAATATGGCGTCAGCGTTACTCACTGGATATGTTTTTGCTTTATAATATATATGTATAAAGTTTGTAATAAACATGCTAATGTTATAAAGATCAACAGTACAACGACATATTCTTATAAACAATATGTGACTATAAAATTATTCATCGATGTAATGACTTAATACTTACGTTTCCCTCAAAACTTTCAACAAAGATGCAAAGCAACTCTCTTGTTTGAGTGCATTCACAAATTTAAATTTCATTTAGTAAAACGTATAGAATTACTAATTACAAAATTGCAAACATAATTTAATTGTAACTTCTTAACATATCGGTTAATTTCTCTTGATCAAAATATAAAATTGTTCTTATTTTGGTTTAAAATATTCTTTTGACTAACAATAAATCAATTTTAGTTGTACTGGTTATATTGTGCTGATATTGGCTTAATATTGGCTTTCCATTACAAATATTTGAAAATATTATAGGAATATTGGTCTTACATTGGAAATCTTAACAAAGAAAAGGCGAAATATTTCTGAATAAAATATCGAGGAAGAGGTGGCGAAATGTTTAATGTCAATATTAACAGCATTGTCCTAAATATATCCATTACAAACAATATTGGCCCGATATTCTGTTGGTACTAATGTTTATTTTATTTTGTTTTTAAAATATTTTTTTTTTGAATACTTATACAAAAAAAAAGACATTAAGAAACAATGCCTGTTTTAGTTTACAACATCTGTCCGTCCTCCTCCCCCTTAATTACTCTAGATCAGTGGTTCCCAACCTTTTATTGCCCACGCCCCACCAAAACCTCTGTAAAGTCACTGTGCCCCCCCCCCCCCTTAATATCTAAATTGTGTCTCTTATTATTTAAAAAAGTGAACTCTATTCACACGGTGGAAGCGTAACAATAACCAGTCATTTCACATTTTCTACCGTATCAAAGAGGACAATCGTCTCTCACAAATGTGTTTTTAACATAATTTTAGAAATTCTGTGAGATTATAAATCTTCACCTTTGTGCCAAAAAGAGTTTTGTTGTATTTCCCAATTTATCTTAACGTTAAAGAAAAGTGTTGTACGGTCTGCATTTTTATCTTCACAAAATATCGTGAAGGCATTTTACATTTAACATTAAACTTTATAACATTCACACATTTTATAATTCGTTTTTGTATCTTATTAAGAGTTGGCGGAAAAACTTTGGATACTAAATTTTCTTTCTATGGATAACACAAGAAGCATTTGAAGATTCTCACCTTTATAAAATTTAGGTAGCCATTATTCCCATCACAACACATTTTTCTGATTTTTCATTTCCCGATATCGTTAGCTGTCTTCTATGCATTATCTAATTTTAAAATTTAAAATGTATGTATCATCATGTAAATTTATTTACTGTGCAGGATGCCTGCACTAGAGCCATACACATTTATTATCCATCTATTACCTTTTCTAATGCTATTTAAGCTTTATAAAGATTATAAAGTAGGTAGTACCTTGTTCAGATATTTCATGTATTTTTTTAGGTTAAATATGTTCAAGACCGTCTGAATATACTTTTAAGTAGTTTCCCCTGTAAAAGAATCTTCATCTTCTTGTGACATATAGCTGAGCAAATAGAAATAGAAAGCTCATCCCAATTAGAATAATTGTGTTAAAATTAATCTAGTGTAATTACATAACCAGCGATTTCTGGACTTCCATTACTTCCGATTTATTCTGTTCAGCTGTTTCAGACATCAAACCAGATGCTATGATCAATAAGATTAACTGGGTGAATTTGGTTCACCAGATTCGTCCGGGATAGCTCAGATGGTAGAGCATTGGCGGCTTCAAGAGATCCCTGGTTCAAATCCTGGTCCGGACATTTTTCGCCCTGTCGGAAATTTACATCTATTATAACATTATATTCGTGTCTATTTTTCTTAATTACCTACTGGAAAAATAGTGAAAAAAAATTATTTATGTTTCTGTTAGACATAATGTCATAATGTCACTCCTGAGTTACATAACAAAAATTGTTCAAAAATAGATAATTATAAATTATATACTTACTTTAAAGTGTTTACACTGCACAATAACAGCCTATTCAACTATATAATAACTTTTATAATGGTTTTAATAGTATGCAGAATAATAATGACTACCTTATAATGACAAAGAAATAACTCCAGTCGAGCCCATTGCGAACAGTATCAACAAAATATGCTATAACCTCCCCGAGATAACAAATCAGAACAAAAACAGACTTCACTACCTTAAATGCATGTTATCACACGTAAGTAACACATAATAGTTCACCAAAAATGCAATAAAAAGTGCCAAACTGTAAAAGAAAAAAAAAATTATGTCATTCCTGATTTACATTATGCTTTTAAGGGTTAAACCAGGTGTTTAAATGGGTAACTAGCACATTTATCTACTAACTCTGTCCTAGTGAAGGTAAATTTACTTTACAGTAAACAAATTATTTTATTAATTTTTTTTTCTTGTTGTTCATTCTAATACGAGTTATAATCCTTTTACAGAAAACTAACGAATAATTTATTCATGAATTGATGGATTATTTCATCAATGTGTCATGTTTTGTTTTGTGCTCTGTTTAATGATGAAACAAAAACAATTACAAGTTTAACGTCCATTAATTTCTCATATTTTTAGTACAAAGTTCTGCCATATATTCAGAGTAACATTCTGTTGTATAGTATTATAACATTCTGTCATATTTGAAATTTAAAAATAAATCAAAATTTATTAATATACACTTATAAAAAAAGAGTCAAAAATACTGATATCTATTTAGCAAATATATATTATTTATTTCAATATTATATATTTATGTACTGTAAAAATTACTGGAAAATTTTAAATAGTTGAAGTTGTACATAAAAAGCAAAATTGTAAATTATCAATTTTTATTTACAGCAGCTTTAGCATAGTTGTATTGCATGTAACTGTAAGCTATGAATAAATTAAAGATTTAGACAAATATTTACACCTTTTTAGATATAAAATATGTTATTATAATAATATTTTAAAATTGAACAAATCTTTTATACCATTGTTATAAATATCGTCTTGAATCGTTGTGAATTAAAGAGCTCGAATTTTACTATAATTTGATTCCTGATATTTTCATATAAAATTGTATCATTTGTACTGTACAAAATTCTATCATTTGTTCAGTACAAAATTTTGTCATATATTCCGTTCAAAGTTCTATAACATTTCTGACTGAACTCTTGTTCCATTTTTAAAATACAGTGATATCATTATAATATTCTTTAATCAGAACAAAATTCTATCATATAATTCTTGCACAAATTTCGGTACAGATGTCATATTCGCCCCATATTGGCGCGATTTTTTCGGTTGCCAATTTGGCGAAAACATCAATAGCATAAACAACATAATCCGGGTTACCACATCAAGAAAAATAACGACACTTTGGCGCCAGTTAAGTACACATTGCGTATGTGACGTTGGCGTCAGAAAAAAATCGCGCCAATATGGGGCGAATATGACATCTGTACTCAAATTTCTATCGTATATTCAGTTCAAAATTTTATCATATATTCAGTTCGAAGTTCTATCATATATTCAGTACAAAATCCTATCATCTTTTAAATTTAAATCTCTATCACATTTTCAGTATAAAATCCCATCACATATTTTAGTAAAGAATATTGCATTTTCATTATAATATCTTCTGTATCTTTATCACATGTTATTTATATATTTCTCTTTACAGCACTGAAGAGACCAATGTCCTTTTTTGCCACGAGAGGGAAACGTATGGATGATTCTGCAATAGATAAAATCTCCAAGCTGCATTAGAAAAGCATCCTTATCTTTAATACTGTAAAATTCTCTGTTCTTTTCAAATTTCCTTTCAATCTTTAAGAAGCCCTTCACTAAAAGGACTTTAATAAAACACCTGGAATGGTTCATATCCTGTAAAAAATCGTTCGTAACCTGTAATAAAAGTTAAATAAATTGTTAGTAGACGAACAAAGGGATATACTTCGGTCAATGAAATAAAAATAAAATATTGTAAAAGTTTTTGTCAATTTATTGTGTTCTTTTTTTCCAACTGAATATGTTGACTAAGTCAGTATTATTAGTAGTGTGCCTCTATATGAGAGTGGCGAGATACTGCAGACTGGCGTGTTTGTCCAAACTGTGGCAAACTTACATTCCAGACTTCGGGATACTTGCCTAGAAGAGTTCATTCTACGAGTGAGGGAAGTTGAGAAGCATTAGTTTGGTGATCATGGGAGGTTCGCCAAGATGCTTAGCGATTAGCTTTTGTCCAGAATTGTCTCAACCAGTCAAATGTTATATATGCCACTTTTTGCCACTGTCATATCGAGGCACCCTGGTGTGGGTAAAAAAAAAAAAAATGTAAAATATTACTTTTAACAGTTAATAAACACTCTTGTTTTTGAAGATCACGGAAATTTCTTCGATTATATTCCTTTAAAATTTCTGCCTTTAAATTATCAAACTTAAATTTAGATTCAACACAATTTTCAAATTCCCTTGCAAGGTAATCATATTCTTCTGTCAAGCACTGTAGCAGTTGATAACACCTATGATCTTCATTTATAGACTCCCTAGAATCAATTAACTTTCTGTAACAATCCTCAAGCCTAGCTATAAATGTAGGTAACTCTTCATCATTAAGAATTCTTAAATTTCTAAACTCTGTAAGCCTATATGCTTTTAAGCATCTACACTCAATTTATAAATTTGTTTTAAGTGTATTCCAGATAACTGAAGGATCACTTATGTGATTTATCTCAAACTCAACTTCACTACTACAGCATGTTTTCAGTAGACCAGCGGCCTTACTTTTACTTTGATTTAATTCAAACTTATCAATTTCATCTAAGTCATTTACTGTTGGACATTTACTCTTATCTATACAAATTATTAAACACTCTGACTCTAGATGTATTGGAATTTTTAAATAATAGTAATGTAAAATTTAGATAAATTTTTTCATTAAAACTAATTAAAGAAATCGGTAGTTATAACTATATAGTAACTTATATAGTAACTTAAATAGTAAATGTTTGATAAAAATATATCAAACATTTTTAACTTTAAAGAAATTGTTTATATAAACAAAACTTTTTAATTGAAAATATTTCGTATTACAGAAGCAATAATTTAAAAAGAGTAACAGAGTAAAGAAGAGTAAAATCTACTTTTATTAACGGATGGATGAAATAAATTTTCTATTAAATTTACTTAATTTGCTAAAATTTTCTGTCGAAGAAAAGAGAATAAATGAATTTTTATTTCTTTTGTGACTATTAGATCACCATGTGGATAAATGTTTGATAAAAACATATGAAACATTTTTAACTTTAAAGAAATTTCGAATTACAGAAACAATAGTTTAAATAGAGTAACAGAGTAAAGAAGAATAAAATCTACTTTTATTAAAGGATGGATGAAATAAAGAAGAGTAAAATCTACTTTTATTAACTGATGGATGAAATAAATTTTCTATTAAATTTACTTTAATTTGCTAAAAATTTCTGTCGAAGCAAAGAGGATAAATTAATTTTCATTTTTTTTTGTGACTTTTAGATCACCAGGCCTATAAATGTTTGATAAAAAGATATCAAACATTTTTAACTCTAAAGAAATTGTTTATATAAACAAAACTTTTTTATTAAAAATATTTCGAATTACAGAAATAATATTTTAAAAAGAGTAACAGAGTAAAGAAGAGTAAAATCTACTTTTATTAACAGATGGATGAAATAAATTTTCTATTAAATTTACTTTAATTTGCTAAAAGTGTCTGTTGAAGCAAAGAGGATAAATGAATTTTCATTACTTTTGTGACTTTTAAATCACTATGTGCATAAATGTTTGATAAAAAGATATCAAACGTTTTTAACTTTAAAGAAATTGTTCATATAAACAAAACTTTTTAATAAAAAATATTTCGTATCACAGAAACAATATTGTAAAAAGAGTAAAAGAGTACAGAAGAGTAAAATCTACTTTTATTAACGGATGGATGAAATACATTTTCTATTAAATTTACTTTAATTTGCTAAAAATTTCTGTCGAAGCAAAGAGGATTAATGAATTTTCATATCTTTTGTGACTTTTAGATCACCATGTGAGACAATAACATTTTTAAATTCTTTATTTGCTGGAGCAGAATCAGTGATTGTCGGAGGTTTAGATAAAATACGGTTTTTTGATATTCAGACTAAATCCACGATCGGTGGCGACTGCTTTAATACAGTTAACTTTACTATAAAATAACTCAGAATTTCAAAAAAATTTTACGTCCACGGAAAATAAGAGCATTGAAAGCTGCAAGTTTTTGATGTATGACTGGGTCTATAATAAGGGGGCAAAATTTAACTTACAACAACAAATTTTCGGTAAACTGGCGTCAAAAATTCACAATCATTACGAATTACCAGGACATCCAGAAAAGCTAGACGTTGTTGAGTTTCAATTTGGAAGGTATATTGGATACATGGATCAATTGAATTAAATAAATCAAGTACAGCGTTAATATTATGTTTAGACAAACCAAGTAAAGCAAAGGAATCATCTATGTAACGAATACAAAATGGAAATTGCATTAATTTAAATAATTTAACTTCAAAATAATGCATATAAATATCCCTTAAAACTGGGCTTAAATTGTTATCCATATATCCCAATGTTATCCTTCCGACATTTTACAAAACTTCCCTTGAAATGTGAGAGTATTTTGAGACAAACAGCATTTGTTTTATGAGGAAAACAGCATAGATGTTGCCCTTTATTGGTTTGCTTTTAAAGCAAAAAACATTCAGCTACTAAGAAATGAAGTCAAACGAAAAAAAATCAAACAGTTTAATTTTTAAAGGGAAAAGATCAGAGATATACGTGGACCAAGCGAAGAGGATAAGTGACATTCTTACATAACTTTAAAACTTATTATTAATCAAAAATGTTTCGTCGGAGCATAAAGGTTTAATAAATTTTTATTTATTTTGTGACTTTTAGATCACCGTGTATATAAATGTTTGATATAAAGTTATTAAGCATTTTTAACATAAAAAAGTTATTTTTATAAACAAACCTTATTAATTAAAAATGTTTCCTATTTCAAAAACAAATAATATTTTAAGAAGAGTAAAAGTTTTAAATAATATTTAATGTTCAAAATATATCTAAAACTGCAGCTGTTGAGCACGAACCAAATGTTAATGATAAAAAGCATTTGCTAGGAAATCTAAATAAAGCACGCAAACCTCACAAAAAGCATTTAAGAAAATCATAGACTTTGAATTAGAAAGATTTTGTTTTTCTGAAGAAAGAACTTAAACTGCATAAATAAATAAAAATATACAAAAATATTTATGCAAAAAAAACTTATTTTTACGCTAACAATAAATTAAATTGGATTACATAAACACAGAAGGAAAACTCATTTAAAGATTCTCATCACTGCAACAAAGAAATGAGGGGTATTTTTCTTTCCTTTTCTTTTTCTTATCTTCTTTCTGTAAGATTATGAACATTTCAAAATTCCTACAGAATAACTGTAAAATATAAGTAAAAAGTCTATGATCAAGATTGGTTTCGAAAAAGTATGGATAAAATACACATATTGCATCCCCAAAAAAGTAGATTAGAAGAATTTACTTTAAAGCGGGGAAAAAAGGAAGGAATATTGTATAGATTTTCATTTATTTATTTGTTACTAAAAAGAATAAGGAAAGATTCTAAGTTTTCTAAAATGTTTTTGCAAATTACATAATCCAGTAAAAACGCAAGAGCCAAATAACATAACTATCCGCTAGGAAAATGCTATTCTTTTAACCCGTAAGCACACATTGGGATAAATCTTACCCAACACATTTTTTCTTCGAAAAAAAAAAGATAAATTTTTTGAAGACCCTTCTGACTTGCTTTCTACCTTTCAAAGTCAAGGCTGTGAAGGAGTGGATGAGAGGGAATGTCTTTCTTTGTTCGCTAGGAGGGGAGAAATATACCTCTTGGGATTCAATAATCCCGTGCTTGTACGAACGTTTTATTTCAATACGTTCATTTTCATACAGGATAACATACACTAAAATAATTTAATGAAAGAGTAACATAAAAGCTACTTGTGTATATTGATGAAAAGGTATTAAATATAATTTAATATCAATTTTGTGAAATAATTCATGTTTTAATTTCTAAAATAAATCAATTGCATATTTACTAGGAAAAACGTGGTTTTTACAGAAACTGCTACAAAATCTAAAAATAAATATGAAAAGCATGATTTTTTCTCTAAAATTAAATAGAACTGATACATTTTACAATATAGAGAAGTAGATTTGTTTTTAAAACGTATTTAACCAAAAATATAATGGTAGATAAAATGGGGTGAATTTTATCCCACGCGTGTACTAACATTACAAAAATAGGCGCGTGTGCGTACGGGTTAAAACATCAGCAATGAATTATAACAAGAATGAATTGATTATCACGAAAAAATGAAGCATGGTAATAACTGAAATAGAGTGGCGTTG
Source organism: Maratus speciosus (assembly GCA_963932465.1). Taxonomy (NCBI): domain Eukaryota; kingdom Metazoa; phylum Arthropoda; class Arachnida; order Araneae; family Salticidae; genus Maratus; species Maratus speciosus. The sequence goes on from OZ010798.1 coordinate 428,183,692, forward strand.
AAATAAATAAATAAATTTTATTACAAAGAAGCTCTTATTAGTTAGTCCCGTATTACGTTCATTATTGTTTTATATTTTAGAATGCACAAAGTGGGGGATTTTGAGAAACTTTTATCACAGAAAAATTATCATATACATGTAAAATTAGAGTATTAATAAACTATTATAAGACTTCCGTGCTTTTAAAAAGATAAATGATAATTTATTATTGTCCTGCGCTCTGACCGTCGACATTTCTTGGAATAAAATTGAAGTTTTAGATTTTATAATCATTCTAAATTTCATCTGCATGCCTCTGATACACTCTGAGATATGGTTTTGACCCCAAGAGTATGCGTATGAATGAAGGGGATAATCGGAAATATTATTACTACTCCTTTCCTATGCCCCGAGATTCATCATTGTACAAAATTTTATGTTTACGGACTTGGTGGAATTCTGAGGTGTAGTTTTAACTTTCCTTCCTTATGTTGATTAAATGCTGTTTTTGAAAAGTACATTAAATTTACATTTCATGAGGAGGGAAAAAAAGACGTTAATTGTGGCTACACTTAACATAAGAAAAAACATTATGATATATATATATATATATATATATATTAGAAATACAATTAAAAACTCATGCAGAGCAATACTAAATATGGAAGAAGTAAGCTAAGATTCCTATACTGTATTACATAAATAAAATTACGTCAAATATGTTTACCTTGTTAACATGGAGTAACACTATTGGACCAGATGTAATCTGAACGAAAAACAAATTAAAAATATTTAAATGTAAAGAAAAATATTTATTACGTTCCGCAACTTACTTTACATGGTAGAAAAAAGGAAGATTGAGTATTACTATATGAATATTATTGCCCATAGAATAATTTTAAAAGTTCCATAAACACTAAAATATTTTACTGGTGGTTATATTTTCGCTTGATTATAGAGCTAATGAATTCATATTTACAAATCTGATTTTAAAAAATTCCTTTTCAAAATTTGAATTTTTAATTATGCTTAATAATAGTTTTACTTTTACTTATTTAGAACTAATGAATTTATATGAAGAAATCCAATTCGACCAAATATAGTTTTTTTTTTTTTTTTTTTTTTTTTTTTTTTTTTTTTTTTTTTTAAATCATTCAGATTACTTCTCATTAGCATCACAAATGTCTTATGAATTATAAAAATCTTATTTTTATACGGTCGTTTGTAAGAATTTTCTCTTTCATGGAATATTTTTTTAATATTAAGCATGATATTTTAAATCACACATTCTTAACAAAAAATCTATCTTACGAAAGGGGAAAGAGTCAAAAACATAGATTTAAATAAAGTCATTTAATCTTATAGTTAAATAGTTTTAATTTTCAAAAAAGGTTAATTACATGCTCCTTATTAAATAGTAGCCGCCTATGGCGACCAGTTTGGTCGTCCTTAAATATATGCTAAGAATTGCAACATGTTACTTTTATTTACAATTTAATTTATTTACTTAATCTTTCGCCAAAACGGAAGATTCTGACCGAGAGATGAAAAATTCTTTAAGATCATGGCAGCATTTCGTATATTTTTTTACGTTATGTATTTCATCTTTCTTGCCAAAAACCGCTTAACTCACTTAGGCATTTTGTTTCATATCCGTATGCATATCAGTTATAATACGTTCACTAATGCGGAGATTTTAACATGTTACACTCTAAATAAAAAAGGAGTGACTAGGAGTGAATAGTCACTCTATCGCAGAGTCAAAATATGTCCAACCTCTTTAGAGTGACTGAGCAAAAGTGAAATTTTTGAGCAAAAGTGAAATTTTTGACTCTCTGAAAGAGTGAATAGTCACTCCTGGGAAGTGAATATTCACTCTAAAAAGGGGTGGATAATCACTCTTTCGGAGGAGTGACTATTCACTCTTGCCAAAGGAGTGCTGTTTTTCACCCCTGGTAGGAGTGAATAGTCACTCTTTCATACAAGTGAATGTTCATTTTTTATGGAGTCAATTCTTTTTTATTTTGCTTTTATGGGCATTTTAAAAGAATCACATCTTTTACAGCATGCAATGAAAATAGATACAAGCGTGGTAAAGATTGGAATAAAATACTTTATCAGTAATATTTATTTAATTCATAGTTTGTAACACTAATTGAACTTTTATGGAAAAAATCAGAAGTTACATATGAATTTAATTTAGATTACTGACAGAAATAAACTAATATATTTTATTCCAATTTTATCCTTTGTGTTTGCTTTTATTGCATACCCTATAAAAATATTACTTTTAAAGTTTTATAAATAACTTTTTAATAGGTGGATATTATATGTTTAACAATGTTTGATGTCATTTTAATTTCTGGTTTTAAATATAAATTCCTATCTTTTTACCGTACTTTTTCCGTAAATTATTGCTATTTTTGCAAAGTCCTATTGTTCTAAAATATTTTTCATTTTTTTACTTAAAAATAATGCTTATAAACTTACATATTTTTTAAAAAATGAATTCTAAGTATGATTTAAATATCAAGAATGTGTATTTTTTTCCGTTGTGATTCGCTTTTGTTTTATTTAATATGATCATGTAGTCTAAATTTTAAGTTCTCTGGAATATGTATATATATTTCTTTTAAACATATTCCTTAACTTAATCATGCTTTCTAATATTGGCCCATTATTATTGAAAACAATAATTAATGAAACGACACGGTAAGTCATATTTAATTTAAATTTTTTATTCCCATAGATATTGTATTTTGGGAATATGAGCAAAATAGATTTGATATGTTTTATAGGAAAAGATTGACCTAAGAAATAGAAAAAAAATAAATATAAAAATAAACACATTACATTTATTTGTATCTGTATGAATTTTAATAAAAATAAAGTGAATGACTGCATATAAAAGTTCTTATTGTTTGAAAAACATTTTAATGTAAAAAAGTAGTTATTAATCTCTTAAAAAAATATTCAGTCCTAAATTATGTAAGAAAATATGAACTTTTTAAAAAGTATACTAACGCTGTCTTATCGATAAACTTCAAAACCGGCATAAAAAACATTTTATTTCAATGCTTAAATATCATGTTTTATTTTTTAGTGCCAAAAATTACGGGCATCAAAAACGTAGAAAATGCGTTTAAATTGAAGGAAATTTAATAACTGATGCAGAATGTCTATAATTATTTTTTTTATATTACTCAGTCTCGAAATTTTAAAATCATAATCCGCAGAAAAATGTTTAGATGCAATTTTAACAAATTAATATACAGTAAAACCTCCCTAAAACGACCACGTACTGTTCCAATAAAAATTGGTCTCTCCGAGAGGTGGTCTCTTAATGGAGGTCATGTTTAAATCTAGATTTTAATTGTTGAAAAATGGTAACAATGTTACTTAAATTTATTTTTCACACTAGGGAAAATATAAAAATTTAAGTATCAAACTAAAAGTTAAGTACAGAAGTTAATTACTGCAGAGTTTAAAAAAGGAACACATTGAGCTTTGCTTTAATTTTACAGTTTTATATTTTATAATTTTTATTTTCAAGTCCTTTCGAAGTTCAGTAAATAAATGCATTATTTTGTGGACGGGAACAAATAATGATGATTTCATTACTTTATCTATTTCTTTGAGAGTTTTCCGACACAACAGGGCAGATGTGTTTATTAACCGTCAATCTTAATTTGTAATCAGAGTTAAATTCATTGCCTAAAAAGGCACAAAGGGGTTTAAACACTTAAAAGTTACCGGGATAAAAAAAAAAAAATCTAAACTTAGTTTAGAAGTTTGATGAATAATGCACTCTCCGGAATTATTTTTTTAATAAAACCTTCTTCAAGCGACCAGGAAAAAACGGAATTTATTTCATTTTCCTCAAAGAAATCGGTCTCTCATGGAGGGGGTTCAACTGGGATGGTCTCTGAATGGAGGTCAAATTAGTATTGAGCCTATGGGAATAAATTTCGTTCCATGAAAAAAAGGTCGTTGAGGGAGGTGGTCGCACAGGGAAGTTTCACTGTACCAACCTTTTCGTAATATCATAAACATCAAATATCATATTTAACTCCGAAACAATAATAAATACTCTTAACTGTATAATCCAAAATCAAAATTAAACCAAAAAAAAAAAAAAATATCATAGAACGGCAAATTAATGTTTTCGAATGACGTGTCTCCTACGATTGAGAAAATCTATCTTCTCTTATGAGTCAGTCACCCTTTCAAACGAAAGAGATAAAACTTCTTTGTTTTGGTCGTTGGTAAAAGTTTTATAACTTGCAAACACAGCATTGAAAGGGAATAAAAAAATATTTTCACTCATTTTTTTTTTAATTCAGATTTTCCGAACTAATGAAGTTTGGATTTTTTTTTTTTTTTTTTTTTTTTTTTGCTAAGTATAAGAGGTCTGCACGGGCCGAAATTTCCAAGGACCCGGCCCGACTCATAGAAAAAAAATTCGGCCCGGCCCGTAGAAAAATTGGTCCGGCCCGGTAAAAAACTTAAAAGTTCTGCCCGAGCCCGGCCCGGAAAAAAGTTAAAATCTCGGCCCGAGTGAATTTCAACAAAACAGTGATTTTTTATTTTTTTAAGTGTTAAAAATCTGGAAAATACTATACAGTAAGATGGAATTGTATAGAAAAGAAAAAAAAATGCGTTATAGACAAGTTCCTTCTTAGCGAGTGTAAATGTATTATATATTCTTTTCTTATGTATTAGTATATTAATTATGCATGGATCAATACGTTAGTGAGTTTAAAACTGGGTTCCGTCATACGCAGGTTCTTTTCACACGTTTTACTATGTTTTAATTTAGCTATATTTTAATAAGCGCAGAAATCTAGTGTTCTTTAAAAATAATAAATTTTAATGTTTAAGGGTAGAATAATGACGATTTAAAAATGTATGCATTTTTTGCAAACATTTTTGTACCAGACCCAATTTTACTGACCTTTGAATAGACCAGGCCACGGTGAGACAATGGTTTTCATACGGGCTGGGTCAAAATTAGGACTGAAAATTTTGGGTCGTGAAGACTCGGAATGAACCAGTCCCGGCTTTGTACAGAAAAAATAAGCTAGGTCCGGCCCGAGCCTTCAGAAAAAAGTGTGGCCCGGGACCGGCCCGAGTTCCATGAGTGAAAATCGGCCCGAGCACGAGCCGGATCTCTAGTGCGGATCTCTAGTGCGTATTCAATTGTTAAAAGAATTATATTTCAAACTGCTACATGAAGAAATATAACAGACAATCACTTTTGAACACTCTAACGATCAATCTTTTTCTATACAACATACAACTATTTAGTGCATAATCTTAACATATCTACACGAATAAATCGTTAAAATTAAATAAGACTTACCTTTATTTTATGTATTCCATTAAGAATAATTTTAATGATATCCTAATCTGTTAATCCTAAGATGGCGGAACAGACGAAAATGTGATCCTTTTTCTTATCTTACAAGGGCGCTGTCGCCTTGCTGTTCTGATTGGCTAATAAGCAATGCATACGCAAGCCACTCTTTCGGGAGTGACAACTTCACTCTCGATAACGGAGTGAGATATTGCACTCCTTTCTAGAGAGTGGGAAATTCCACTCTTTAAGGAGCGTATTTTTACAAAATTCAGTCCAAAAAGAGTGAAAAGGCCTGTCACCCTTTCAAAGAGTGAGCTTTTCACTCCTCCTAGTTTTAGAGTGTAAGCAATCTTCCGTAATTGGGTACGTAATCTTCCGTAACACCAAAGGGATCCAGCGTCAGGATCAAGAAAATTACTGTGAATTTATCATTTAAATTGCAAATATTTACTGAGAAATGTTCGTAGCCTACGCCTCAAAGAAAATATTTATGTATAATTCCATGTTAGAATTTTCATGCAGCTCTTCCATCATCAAATAAATACTAAATTGTAATATCCATGTCTGAATCAACGGAAAATGTAAGTTATAGTGTAAACAAATAGTATATTTTCGAAATGTAGCAAAAAAGTAGTTTTGATACAGTTAAATAATATTAATGATAAATGATTCACGTTCAGTGAATAGCCAGCTCAATTTTAAATCTAAAATTTATTTCTTTGATTCATAGGCGAATGATGTCACAAATAAAGCTGCATTCTGCCTCATGATTTGACAACTATAAAAATCACAATCAGGTTAATTATTTTAAATTCCTCTCTGGAGAACTCTCTTTACGAATGATTACCTACATGAATTAATATTTTTAATCGCCAAAATGAACGAATCGCTATTGTTTGTTTACTTTGATGCAATGAGATATTTAGTTGTCAGCCTCATTTCAACTGAAGTTGTCTCAGAATATATCCATATTTGAATGTAATCTATCGCTTAAACATGAATTATTTTTGAACGATCTTTCGAAAAATTTAACTTTTGTGCAGTTTCATTAGAAAAAAATAATTTTCATTAAAAATGGCTGCTTTTCATAGGGAAAGCGAAGCTGTCAGCCCGTATTTTGTTATAACAGTAACACGAATTAAGCTTTTATTACTATTAGAGATGAAAGAAATGCATTTTAAATTAGTTTGATATATGTATTTTAAATGAAATGAGTGATAAGTTTATATTTTAAATGCAATGAGGGCAGTGGAACAATATTTGGCGATTTATCACCTGCACCCTGTTAACATAAAAGTGCCGAAATGGCCGCTTGGCATATAAAAAGTGAAGCAGTCATCCCGGAACTGTTGATGACAGTCAAATGCTTTGCGCTTTTATTATATAGATTATTATTCATTATATCACACTACAAAACTTGATTTTTAGTGCTCTTGTAAAATAATTGACAATTTAAGGGGTCTCAAGACTCTTAAAATTCAGAACAAATGAAAGAGAAATTACCATTTTTAGCACTTAGTATCTTAAATGTATATGATTTTAAAACACAAATTGGGGGGGGGGGATATGAAAGATATAAGTATGTCCTTTCATTTCATATAAGGTAAAGACAAGAGAGATCGCGCGGTAGGAGAGAAGAGATCGCGCACAATGAGATTCGACGGGAAGGAGTAGCGTGCGTGCGCAGCGACTATGGATTATGGTTATGGTACAGCAGCATTAGTGCATTTTCTACATGAATGTGCACATTGATTGTTCCAAGCGTCTTGGATAAAGCACTGCTTTTTTTTTGTTTTGTTTTTACAAAGTAAGTGCTTGAATTTTCATAACTGTTCGTCAGAATTTTTATAGAATGTCAGTAGTACAAAATTATTTGAACTTAAACGATTTCTTATAAACTAGTAACCTAGACTAAGGATGCGAACAGCAAAAATTCATTTTAGAAGTGGCCACGTTTAACTGAAAGGCCGCGCAATCTCTCCTACCAAAATAGGAGGTTTGGTTTTTTAATCTTCCAGTTAAACAGTTTTAAATTCCAAAAGCCTTAGTTAAGAATTCCTTATTTACACCTCTAATCCATTATTACACGCAACAAAAGTTGGTTTTCTTATCTCATATAAAGTAAATAATATACTTTTTAGAACATTAAAAAATAAAAATTGAGTACTACTATAAATATCACTATCTACTGAATAATTTTTGATGTTCTAGAAACTTTAAAATCTTATACGTGTGGTTTTAGTTTTGTCATTTAAAACCGGTGAATTTATGTTTACAAAATTGGTTAGAATATTTTTTTTTTCAAAATTTGAATGTTTAATACTGGTTTTATTTTTATCCATTTAGAGCTAATGAATTCACATTCAGTTCAATCAAATACATTTTTTTTAAACATTCAGATTTGCTTCTAATTAGAATTACAAATATCTTATGTAATAATGTTTAAAAAGCCTTTAAAGGAAAATGTTGAGATATTCGTTAATAAAAATTTCCTTTTTCATGAAATCATTTTTAAAACATTGTTAAGCATGATATTGCGAAAAAACACTCATTTCAAAAATACCTGTTTGGGAAAAGTCGGAAATAACAACAGCATGCAATTACTAGTAAATGAAATCATTTAATATGTCAGATAAACTTTTTTAAATTTATAAAAAAGCTTAACTAAGAATTTCTTGCACATTAATATGCATAATTACATATTTAAAAAAAAAAATTGGTTTTCAGACCTTCTATAAGAAAATGTTTCATATAAAAATTTTAAAATCTACATTTAAGACTTAAATAGCAAAGATTAATAAGGGATCTTCATTGAACATCGTTTTCGATAATGTACGAGGGAATATCTATAAGTTTTTGCCCTCACATAGAAATAATTGAATGAAACTTATGAAATTGCTACATTTTATGAGTCCTTTTCTATATAGTCAGTGTGCATAGTAACACATTTGTCCAATCGATATTTCAAAGAGAGGGGGGGGGGGTAGATGTATTCCAGGACGCACGATAGTAGACACAAAGGGGGACATTTTTCTAACTTTTACCGACCCACACATGTGACATATTGTTGGAAAGGCGTGTGATCACTTATTCATGTTATGTACCTCCCGAGCCCCTCCCCACAAATTTGTCCCCGGGGGGGGGCACTTCTCTAAATTTTGCGGACATCATTCATGCACCCCGAGGGCCAAATTTGAAGGGAGGGGTTCGGGAGTGCATAACATGAATAAGTGGTCACAGGCCTTTCCAACAGTATGTCACATGTGGGGGTCGGCAAAAGTTAGAAAAATGCCCCCCTTATCACTCCTCTTGAAACACATCCTCCCTCTCTCTTTGAAATACCGTTTGCAGAAATGTATTTCTGTGAACGGTGACTATATAGAAAAGAACTAACACAATGTAGCAATTTCATAAATTTCACTCACCTATTTCTATGCAAGAGCAAAAACTTACTGATACACCCTCTTAAATAAGCTTGAAAATCTTAGTTACGCATTATTGAGAGAAGCTATCGAAATTACCGCAGATGGATCGAAAACTCGTAACTATTTGTTATATATGACAATTGACAACAGTTGGTGTAGGAGATAGCTCAGTATTTTCAGTCAGCTCAGTCAGATTGTATTGATACTACTAAAATGATTTGGTATAATCTTGCTACAATGATGATTCAAGTTAAAAGATAACAAATAAATTTATTTACAAAGGTTTCAAAGGACTGGCAGTGGTTGATACACTACGCTTACGTCAACAACACGTCATCTGGCTGGAGAGCTGTCCCGATCACATTCCAGTTCTGAACGCCCGGTAGCGTCCTCTCTCAGACAATTGTTATACACGAAGGAGACACTCCCCAGGGGATTGAAATGCAATTTTCAATGTATATTCTTATATAAATTTCAAAAATTATCATACAAGAAAAAAATATGAGATATAAACAACTTACATACACAATAATAATACAAGACCAAATGTACTATAACAGTAGATTAAATACAGAAATGATATATATTTACCAGTTTGCTTAAGAGAGCAAAGGAAATTTGTTACTCAACTGGTAATATATCTAATAATAATTACATCTCTGACATTTCTCTTAAGAATTCGCCCGTCTGGTGACCTTAAATTCCGTAAATTTGCCGTTCTTATTATATTATCCTTTCCCTTAAAAACTTCAACTATTCTACCAACCAACCATTTAGTAGAAGGTAAATTTTCCACCCTTATTAGTACCAAAGTTCTTTTCTGTACATTATCCTTTTTAAATTTCCACTTCCCCTTCTGTTGGAGATTATTCAAATAGTATCTTTTCCATTATTTCCAAATTCTTTGGCTGAATTTGGTGATTTTCTGCCATTTTGACGGTCTATTTTCATTAATGTTATCTAATTGGGATTCTGAGATCGAAGTGGTAGATCTACCGATTAAAAAATAAGAATGACTCAGGGTTTCAAAATGTTCGAAATTTGGTGACAGCGGGGTAAGGCGGCGTGAGTTTCAAGCTCCCTCAATTTCAACTAATATAGTTAAAAAATCTTTTAAAGTTAATTTTTTATCACATATTACTCGTTCTAAATGAAACTTGAATGATTTTACTCCCGCTTCCCAGATGCCACCAAAATTTGGAGATTTGGGGGGAATAATTTCCCATTTGATACCTTCATGAGTTAAAAAATTACACAATTCCTCATCTGGGAAACTAACCAGTTTATGCAATGTTTTCAACTCTATGTCAGCTCCGATGAATGTTTTTGCATTATCCAATAAGATTTTTGCACAATTCTCCCTTCTGCCAAAGAAGCGTTTTAGACTTAGTTATAAAGCCCTGAGTTGTGAGATTTGAAACAAAGTCCAGGTGTACTGCTTTCGCACATAAGCATACATAAATTACGAAATAAATTTTATTCAATACACACTTCCTTTGATTTTTAAATTTAATAAAAAATGGCCCACAGTAATCTAGGCCAGTCAACGAAAATACAAAATTTGGTGTTACACGTTCCCTTGACAGATCGGCCATTACTTAAGAGTTAACAACAATTTTATTCGTGAAACAATTTACACATTTGTGAATGATTCTGCGGCAATTGTTCCTGCCATTGAGTAGCCAGAATTTCTGCCTAAATTGAAAAGCAAGGTTTGTGGGCCTAAGTGAAAATACTTCAGGTGGAAATGATTTGATATAATATCCGTTAACTTATGATTGGCCGGAAAAACAATTGGAAATTTTGAGTTAAGCGGCGAATCTACATGAGTTAACCGACCACCAATTCTAATTAAGTTATCATCTCTTAAGAATACACTTAATGAAGAGAGTCTACTTTTATTTTGAACTGGCTTACCTTTTTCTAGACATTTTATTTCTTCACTAAATTCACTCCTTTGTGCTGATCGAATTAGAAATGATTCGGCATCCCTTACCTCGTCAAGGGTTGACGGTCTACTTCTTCTTTTCTTGGGATTACAACAATTAAATTTGAATCTAAAAATAAAACTACTTATACGAATTAACTTACTAAAATTATTAATCAATTATTAGCCCTGCGTTGGTTTCATTATCTGATTTTCAGCTTTTATCTAAGAAATTTTTGTTTTGAAGAAAATAATGAACTAATATTTATGAATCCTTTTCGTTCTATTAAGAAAAATTCTTCAAACGGATATCAAGATCTTTTTTTAAGATTATTTTCTTCGCATATTTTTTTTTCCACTTAGAATTAAGCGGAGAAATAGTATAAGACTAAAGTAACTCACTGAATTAATTATGAAATGCATTCTAAACTTTTTTAATTTCGAAAAATTCCTTTTATTTATTACTAGCTGACAAGCCTGGAGCTGCCCGGGATCGTCAAAAAATAGCATGAAAAAATTCCAAAAATCTATAAATAACAATCGTACAAAATTTAAAAGTCGCTGCCCGAATTCCGAATAAACTTAATTGAAAAGTGGAAAAAAAATACCGTATTAGTCTAGAAGATTAAAACCACATTATTTTTACTAATGTGGAAAAATCGCGGCGAATCGCGGAAACTCACTAAAATAAAATCGCCGAAGACAAAAATTACTGGGCTAGAAGGTTGAAACAGTTTTTTTTTCTACGAAATTCGAAAAATATCTGCAGAAGGCAAAAACTCCAATAATAAGAAAAAAATCAGGAAAAATTTTAAAAATGCTATACGAAATAAAAAAAAAGCTGAAAGCGCACAGAATTTTACTATAATAAACCAAAATATAGCCGCAGATTGTAAAGAAAAGTAAAAATTGGAATAACTTCAGAAGTCTCGAAGGGCAAAATTCACTATATTAGTATAAAGTTCGAAATCTGATTCCTTTTATGAACGCAAAAAGCGTCATGGAAAGATGGTAAATATCGCGATAGAAAGCGCTAAAAAAATGAAAAATTGCACAAGAGAAAATTTAATGTATTAGATTAAAAGTTTGAAATTATATTCCTTTCCCGAATTCCAAAAAACGTCGTCGAACTCGAAAAAAACCCCACTAAAAATAGCATTGAAAATTGCCTTAAAAATTGCTAAAATTAAAAAATCGCGGAGAATGCGAAATTAACTAAAATAGACTAAAAGTTTGAATCCAAATTCATATTAGGCTAAAAATTTTAAATAGAATTCCTTTTACAAATGCCGAAACCCGAAGGATACATCATTCATTTTTTCGCATAAAAAAAATTTTTTTGATAAAATAAAAACTTACTGGTGGTTTTTATTCGATTTTTTTTTCATAGTTTACACAATTTCTGGCAAAATATTTAACTTCCGCATTAGAAATAAATGAATATAATGCAATTTCATTGAGAGGATTTCTCAGAAGTTTACTCTACATTTATATTCACATCAAGTTCAAATTAAAACCAACTAGTGCCTCCACTTTCGCGGATATTGTTATGATAGAAAACAATGCGTTAGAATTAAATGATAATTGTAAGTTCCTATAAACGCAACATCTTTTCTAAACAATTGATGCGTTTACACTATTCCGAAGTTTCGGGAAGAAAACAGTGAGGTATTTTCTATAATACAGGTCAATATTATTAACAGAGGGAACACTACGTTTTAAAAATATCGACAATTTGTATATATTGATTTAATTTCGTCTTATTTACATTGCATTGGGTCTAGATACTCGATTTTACCCGAAACCCGGCTTAGATGCTATATATTCCAGCGGCCGCCATCTTGGATGTTTTGAGATTTCTTGGCGATTTTTTATTGGCGATGTTTTACATTTTATTTCTTTAAGCCTAACAGCGCATAAATCACTGTTTGGCGACATTTGCCACTTGGCGGAAAAGGGGTTTTCAAGCCACGAAAAAAATCCAAGGTGGCGGCCGCGGGAATAGATGACATTTGTTCCCGAAACTCCACCTGATCCGCTGTACGGATTGCATTGGATCGCGTTGACTTTAAATAATTTGGTTTCGGGTCTAGATTTGATTATTTCTGGTCGGGTTCGGGTTGATCCGGTATTTCAAGAGAAAGTCTTGAATATTTTTTAACGAAAAAACTAGATATTTTAGAATTCATGAGATCATATGTGGTCATTTTTACACGAAAAGATAAAACTGGTATTAGAGATACATAATAGACTACTTTTACATAATTACATTCAGAGATGGATTGATTTTCTTTCACTAACGATTGTAGTGTAATTGAATATGTCAGTTTCGTGTTGGGTTCGAGTCAGGTTTTGGGTTGACGGTTCTTTTATAAGATTCGGATCGGGTTTCGAGTTTACTTTAAGCAGAATTTTTTTAATTAGCAGGAATCGAATTGTGTGCTACTAACATTACTACTTTCTGTGTAAAGCCACGAAATAATTTTAACAGAAGGTTAGATATAATTTAGGTTTCGAAGAATTCCTCTATAATTTTCAATATTCTTTTAAGAAAAATAATAAATAGAAATAAACATGGAAATAAATTATAGAGTAGTATATATTTTTTAAAAGATTAATCTCTTCAAGCCATTGGCCACATATATGGACGTTTAGTTTTTTATAATTATAATTACTGTCAATGATAAAAAGAACAAAAATTTGACATCAGCAAATAAATAAATAGAATGCTAAATTCATCTTTAAAAAGTTAAACTTAAAATTACACTATGTGCGAATTACTTAAAAGATGAAAAATATATAAAAAGGTGTTAAATTACTTTAATACCCTTAGTACTTTGAACTATACACATAGTCTTCATCAGAGAATACAAAAATACAAGCGTCTTATTTTCAAATTTCACGTAGTTGGTGTCAAAAGGAATGAAAGTGAAAGTCAATTTTTAGATCCGGAAATTTCGAAGATACAAAAATTGACTTAAAAGAATTATTTCCCTTAAAGAATCCCTTAAAGAATTATTATGATTTAATTATCCGTGAATGAATAAAAATTATTACTGAAGAATATACTATTTGTAATGATGTTTTATCCTACAACACTGTAAATTAAAATGTCTGAAAATCAAACACTTAAGTGTCTGAAACGGAGTGTTCAATTTTCAGACATTTTAAAATGTCTGAATTTTATCAGACACTTTTTGCGTCTGAATTTCAGACACTTCAAACGTCTTAATAGCATCCATTTTTTTTGTAAGCATCATACGTAGCCATGTTTGACCACGTTGAACCCTGAAAAAATATTTGGCTGGGGTCTTGCCCCCTCCACACGCCCTCCCCCTCCCCCCCCCCCCCCCGCAGCCTGATTTTTTTGGTGCTCCTAATTTTGGTATGCAATTTTCGTTAAGCTGTTTATTTAAATCTTTTACGACATTTTACTGATTATAATCAATATTTTGAACTTCAGGAATAGAACAAGGTTAAAGCAAAAAATATTTATCTAAATATTTGTTTTGATGATAAATATGATTTTGAATATGATTTTTTTTTTTAATCTTATTTTACTTTAAAAGTTCAAAACATCGATTATATTCAGTACAATTTCGAAACGGATTTAAAATATAAGTTTTACAAATATTGCACATTAAATTTGGTGGCACTTAAATCGTAGGGGGACGGGACACTGCTTTAATACCCATGCTTTAATCAAGAAGTTCTTTTGCAAAAAATGCAACCCTACACTATGGTTATCTAAATAGAGATGTCCGGTACTCGGGAGTATCCATTGTGGAGGTTAATGGACATTCACGAATAGCGGACACTTCTATTTAGCGAATACTTTTTTAATCCGCAAAGCACACGCATACATATTTGTATATTTTTACCTCACAAAAGCAGACATCTCCGATCATCAGACAAATTCCGCGATCCCGAAGTTTCCGCTATTAAGGGCTTTTAAGATACATGGATAAATATATATTTTTTTATAATCTTGTCCTGTTCTAAAAGTTTAAAATATTTATTATACTCGGTTGAATGTCGAAAGAGATTTAAAATGTCAGATGTACGAAAATTGCAAATAAAATCCCCCCATCTCCCCAAAAAAGGAAAATTCATATAATTTAAAAATTAGATTTAAAAAAAATTATATTGACACATAGGCAATTTTACATATCTATCAGATGATAATCACAACAGCTATTTAACTATGAGTAAAAAATTAAAAAATAAATATTCCACTTTAATAACATTCAGAAAAAAATTACTTCGGTATTTTGTTAAATATATTTTGTGTTTTTAATCTTGCCCTACTCTAAAAGTTCCAAAACTTTCATTATAATCAGTGCAATACCGAAAAGGATTTATGATATCAGCTTTACGAAAATTGAATACAAAATCCCCCTCCCCCCACCTCCCTTCCCGAAAAAAATTTTAAATTCTTATCATTTAAAAATTAAATAAAAAAAAATTATATTGCCACATGCCACTTCAGCAAGTTTTTATGTAGATCACAGGGTAATCACAATAGCTATTCAACTATCAATAAAAATAAATAAATAAATATCCTACATTAATAGCAAGAAGAAAAAATAACTTATATTTTCCAAGCTTCATTTGTCTTAAATATATATCTTAACATCTAATTGTCATTCTTGTAATTTTCGTATAAGTGTATATAAATACAGTTACAAAAATCACAATATTAAGTACAAAATCTAGTTATAGCTTTTTACTTTTTCCCATTATAAATTTCAAATTACTTTTCTACTAAAAATAATCAAAAAATCAATATTATACTTGATTTCAAATCAAATACATATGTATATTTTTACTGGCAGTTTTAAAATTAAGAAGCACATAATAGATGAATCATGACAACGTCATACGTTTTCAGGCACTTTATTTATCTTATTTTTTAATCTGCGGTTTTACGTTAGGAAGAAAGATCTTTCCAAAGCTTTTTTTTTTTCTTTCATTGTGGTCGTTACGTGAGATAAGAATTAACCATTGAAACGAAACTGCGATTGAAAGCAAGAGAATGAATATTCAACTTAAAATGTCTCTCTTTTAGTAATATTATTACTTTAAATTTGGGAAAAAAAGATGAAAATTCAGAATATATAATTTGTAATAAAAGACAACGTCATAAGTTTAAAAATATATACTTCTAGAATTAATGGGTTTTTTCGCAAACAGATTCAAAACTAATTGAATTTCACGCAAGATTTTGTTTATACTATAAATAAAATCATAAAAGACACTAATTTCAGTACTATAAAGAAATTATGACACTTACTTCAATCGATGTTGCAAGAGGTCAGAAAAATTCCTCGATTTGAAATTTCAAAAACTACCCCAGTGAAGGAGAAGGGCTTGCATCATTTTAGTACGAAATTCCATAATATATCCGACTAGCCATATTTAAAGAATGAAATGTTTCATCCTCAAAATAGGACCCGTCAGACAAAAGTTTCTTTTTTTTTTTTGCTAGCTTCGACAGGACGAAGATGAATAACACAATATTATTGATATAAATTAATACGAATTAACACTAAGTCCATTGCACACGCTTTGTAGAATTTCCGGGTGTAATTTTCAAGCGTCGTCTACTTCTGTTCTGTGTCTATCCCGCCCTTATATGGACGACAGCTTCTAAGAGACATTTGATGTCAAGCACACACGTCAGATGTATGTATGCAATAAATAAATAATCCAAGTGAATAAGAATTTAAATCACAGAACTTCACATTCCGCGAAAAACGAATTAAAATACACGCGTACATAAAAACAAACTTCGTTTGAATTACAACGTATACCAACTTTGAACGAAGACATCTAAAACGCATGCGCGACTGGCAGTGCCCCAGTGCCCCCTGGTGGTTATTGCGTCGGAAGAATTAAAACGTCTTAAATTAAGACACGTTTGAAGCAACGAAGTGTCTTAAAATAAGACGTTTGCGGATATTTTAGACACTATTCTCAGTTCATTTACACCATGATCATACTAAGACACTTATGTATCTTAAATTAAGACATCTATAATGTCTTAATTTTCAGATTAAGACACTTAAGTGTCTAAAATTCTTTTTCAGTCACATATGTGTCTAAATTTAAGACGCCTCTATTTGCAGTGAACATACCCAGAATTTGGCTCAGTTTGCTTAAAGAATCATAAAACACGTAATATTCCACTTCCCTCTATATCCATATTTTTATTTTCCCAATGTTTTCGGGATCTAAAAATTGACTTTCACTTTTACACCTTTCGACACCAAACTACGTGAAATTTGAAAATAAAACGCTTGTATTTTTGTATTCTCTGACGAAGACTATGTGTATAGTTGAAAGTACTAAGGATATTAAAGTAATTTGACACCTTTTTATATATTTTTTATCTTTTAAGTAATTTGCACATAGTGTAATTTCAAGTTTTAAAATTTGACAAGAACTTATTCAGTACAAAATCTCACAACAAAAGAAGTAAACATTTTATGGTTTGGGTGCACTGACAATGTTATTTTTCATGTTAGAGATATAAAAAAATCATGATGTAATTTTTCGGCAGTCAATGCTGTTGGATTACTTGAACAAATCGTTAGTATTTGATAAAAATAGTATCAGATTTATTAAATATATTAAGTTTTAATAATTTGTAGAAATGTAAGAAAGAAATTTACTGTTAGTTTTTTTTTTTTTTTTTTTTTTTTTTTTAAGAAATCATTTCACTCATAAATTACCATTAACGTTCAGCAGACACAAATGTGGACGTTATTTTTTCTGTTTTGTGAATTTTTATTGTTTTTCCCTTTTTTTTTTAATTCTTATTAATACAAAAAGAATCAATCGTAAAAAAAAGTCATTTTTTTCTCACCATAAAAAATTGTCCCTGAAGACGTTAAAGATTTGGGAATGAAGTAAGCACTGCTAAATATACACATAAATTACTTGTTTTAAACTAATTCTTTACTTATAAGTAAAACAGCGTGATTTTTAAGTAAATTACCACCAAAAAGTTAATGCATTTTTGTTCAATGAAACCTCCTTTATCTTTGAATATCAAGAAATTTTCTAATTCAATTATATATATTTTTTTTCATTAAACGGAGTTTTTGAAAACATTTGCATGAAATCAAGGTAAAGTATTGGTTTAATTATGCAAGATAATCTAAGAATTTATTTCCAAAAAATATTTTTATCTATTTTAAAGTACTATCAAGCTTGCAAGTTTTTTATCATTTTAAGAATTTTGGATAAAATTCTTAACTTCCTCATTAGAATAAAGGAATATACTGTAATTTTAATGATAAAATTTTGAAGAAGGTTACACTACATTTAAACTCATATCAGGTGTAATTTAAAGTCAGTTAATACCTTTATTAAAATTAAACATTGATGTTACTATGCATGATAATCTGATAATTCTTCATTTACAAAAAAAAAAAAAAAAAAAAAAAAAAAAACTTTTATTTTAAAGTGTTATAAAGCCTGCAATGTTTTCATCTTTTTCATAATTATGGATAACATTTTTAGGCTTCTCACTAGAATAAATTAATATACTGTAATTTCAATTATAATATTTTTGAAAATTTTACATTTCATTTAAGTATATATTAGATATAATTTAAAATCAGTTAATACCTTTATTACATTAAAACATTCATGTTATTATGCAGGATACTCTAAAAATTCTTAATTTTCAAAACAATACTTTTATTTAGCTTAAAGTGCTATAAAACCTGCAAGTTTTTGTTCTTTTTCACAATTTTGAATAAAATTTTTAGCTCCCTCATTAGATTAAATGATACTGTAATTTCAATTAGAAGATTTTTTTTAAAACTTACATTACATTTAAAATTTTATCAGAAATAATATAAAATCAGTTAATACTTTGATTACCTTAAATCATTCATGTTATTATGCAGGATAATCTAAGAATTCTTAATTTTCAAAACAATGCTTTGATTTATCTTAACGTGCTATAAAACCTGCAAGTTTTTGATCTTTTTCACAATTTTGGATAAAATGTTTAGCCCCCTCATTAAAATAAATTAATATACTGTAATTTCAATTAGAAGATTTTTGAAAAATTTACATTACATTTAAATTCTTATCAGACATAATGTAAAATCAGTTAATACTGTGATTACCTTAAATCATTGATTCTATTATGCAGGATAATCTAAGACTTGTTAATTTACAAAACAATACTTTTATTTATCTTAAAGTGCTATAAAAACCTATAAGTTTTTTATCTTTTTCATAATCTATTAGAATAAATGAATGTAGTGTAATTTCAATTGCAAGATTTTTGAGAAGTTTACAACTAAATTCATATCAGGTGTAGTTTAAAATAAGTTAATATCCGTATTAAATTAAAACATTGATTTTATTATGCACGATTTTCTAAAGATTCTTCATTTTCAAAAAAAAAAAAAATATATTTATTTTAAAGTACTATCAAGTTTTTAGGTTTTTCACTTTTTTCACAATATTGGATAAAGTTTTCAGCTTCCTCATTAGAATAAATAAATATACTATAATTTCAATGAAAAGATTTTTAAGAAGTTTACATTACATTTAAATTCATATCAGGTGTAATTTAAAATCAGTTAACACCTTTATTAAAATTAAACATTGATGTTATTATACAGGATAATATAATAATTCTTAATTTACAAAAAACGCTTTTATTTAAAAATGCTATAAATCCTGCAATTTTTTCATCTTTTTCAAAATTTTGGATACATTTTTAGGCTTAATAGCCAATTAGGGGTTAATAGCTTTATTAAATTAAAATATTGATTTTATTATCCAGGATAATCTAATAATTCTTAATATACAAAAAGTACTTTTATTTATTTTAAAATGATATCAAGGTTGCAGGTTTTTCATCGTTTTAACAAATAGTAAAATGCTTCCGCAATAGAATTAAACGAATATACTGTAATTTCAATGAGAAGTTTGCACTACATTTAAATTCACATCAGGTGTAATTTAAAGTCAGCTTATTTCTTCTGTGTAGCAGATATTATTATGACAGTAAACAATTCGTCAGAACTACATGTCAATTGCAAATTCTTTTAAAGACAACATCTTTTCTAAGCAGTTCATGTCCATTTACCATTCCGAAGTATTCCAAAAGAAAACAGTGAAGAATGTTTCCGGAATATATAACAATATTATTTCCTATGAGTATTTAAAGAATTTGAAATGGTAATAAAATACCAGTAATGATACAGGGGGTATCAGGATCGATCGTTTATATTTGGTGGTAAGGTATAAAACAGCAAAAGAAGGCAATCTCACATAGAGAAGTATGGACGCACACGAAAGCATGACCATGCTGAGGGCGCTGTGTATCCACAACTTCTGATCACACGCAAAGCTGTCTGAGAAGTTCAGGCGGTCGTCATTCGACAACGTGGTTTTTCAGAAGTAACATCAATCATTATACGTTAAATGAATATGCAGATATGCATCTAACTTACAGTGCGATAAGAGTAAGTGGTCGAAGAACTGCACAAAATTATGCAGATTGCTACCCCAACTGGCGCAAACCTCAGCATTAGCAAATGTTTGCACGTGTTCATCAACAACTAAAAAGACATTCAAACGCTTCTCGTTCAATATCCGCCACACTGTTGAATGCGAAACACCATACTTCGTATGCTGAAACTTGGTTGTTCTTCAACAGACTGTAAGATAGATTCCTCGATTGGAATTGTCCGTGACGATGGGTTTGAAGTCCACCGAAGTGGAGATTGCTTTGGGGCCTATAGCTACAATGGCTGTCGCCTCGAATGATCCTCATTATACATAGAAACCACAACAAGTCACAACAACTTTTTTATTTCTAATACATTACATATATTTATATAACTACAAAGGGACATTTACAATTACATCCATGTCTTACCCAGGGACTCGAACCCGGGCCCTCGGGGTGACAGAAGCCTCCGCTTACTGACCACGCCATTGGGCGACGACGATGGGTTCCCTAATGTATCATGACAGGTAATCAATCAATCCAGTCGCAAAGTTGTTGATGAACACATGCAGACATTTGATACTGAGATTTGCTCCGGTTGAGGTAGCGTTCTGCATGTATTTGGACAGCTCTCCGACCACTTTCCCCTGCCGCACCGTAAGTTAGATGCATATCTATGTATTTTCATTTAACGTCCGGGAGCTTTGTGCATGATCAGAAGTTGTGAATACACAGCGCACTCTAAAACGTCATGCGTTCGTTTGCACCCATACTTTCCTATGTGAGATTGTCTTCTTTTATTGCTTTTACCTCCCCACTAAATTTGTACGATCAATCCGGATACACCCCGTAGTTTTGTTTGTTTGTTTTTTTTTTTGTTTTTTTTGAACGCTCTTTTATAAGCCTTCAACGGTCATCTTGAAAATACCACCTAATTTTTTGACTGGAATTCATTTTTTCCCCAAAATTTCCCATCAGAATACATTAAATTGGCATTGGCAATAAACTCGATTATCAAAAATTCACTGTTTTTTTTTTGTTTTGTTTTGTTTTGTTTTTCTTGGTAGAAAGCTCAAGCAAACGGATTTATTAAATAAAAAATAAACAGTTAAGTGCGAGTATTACTCGCGCTGAGAAGCTTCCGTACAATAAATATGTGAATTATTAACTGTATTATTAAATAAATCGTTGCTAAAAGAATAATAAGACTTTGTTAAAAGCTATACAATGTAGGGTTGGGTATAGCTGCATATAGAAAAGTATGAATGGCTACACAGGGGTCTGTCCAGAATTTTCTCTCAGGGTCCTGTTTTTGTGAAATTGGGAACAGCTTTTTTACATTTGTGAAAAATCTAGTCCTAATATTGTGAATTTGAAATAATCATTATATTCAGGTGCTTTTTTATGTGTTTTTAAGAAGATAGGATGCATGTAAAATACATATATTTTCTTTATATTTGTAAAAGTCACAGGTCAAATTTCACTTTTAAATGATTAAATTTGTGAAAGGTTTAGTTTAAGAGCTGGAAAATTTTTGTAAAAGGCCTATTTTTAAGACAAAGAATTTTGTGAAAGGTCCTTTTTTAAGGTGAAAAGTTTTGTGAAGGGTCCTGTTTTGAGATAAAACGTTTTGTGAAGGGTCCTGTTTTGTAATTAAACATTTTGTGAAGGGTCCTTTAAAGGACCCAATTTCTCCCTAAACAAATCCCTGCTATACCATAAATTTCAAAGATATATGAAGTCTAAATAATATCAAATATTACTATTCTGCATAACTCTTTTTTCTTCCTAATCTGTATATGATAAACTTAATTGGGTACTGACAATAAAAGTAGTGCATCTTTAAGCTTCATTTGGCATTTCATAAAACTAAATTCAGGCGTAGTAGCAATCTTTTCTTTTTACAGTGAAGCTAAAACAAAACCCTTGTTCAAAATTTAAAGTTGGCATTGTGCTAAGCGCGCTTCGAAAGGAGGTCGCAAAGTTGCAACACCGCCTTGGTCCGTGACGCGTTTTTCCATCAGTTTTTAATTAACTTTTAAAGACACGGGAGGCGTATTGAGAGATCCACTCAATGCAAACTAGTCGCGAATCCCATAGTATTTATCAGGCCCGGACTGGCGCCTTTGGGGGCCTTCGGCTCGAGATTGAAAGGGGGCCCCCAAAGGCGCCAGTTTATTTAGAGGGAATAGAATATTAGAATATTTATTTTTTGAAAATTAGGCTTATATGCCTAAAAACCACATTTAGCTATTTTATCGCTGGGAAAATAATAGGTTGTATCAAATATAATTTCGTTTCACAATCAAATCTTTGTTGCAATATTTCAACATAAAATAAACTTATCACAAATCAAAGTATAAGCCATGAAATTCTATGGTTTCTTTCCATCTTCCTGAATGTTGAACAATACCATTTTGATACCAATCTTGAGATTTGGAAGTAAAAAAGCCTTGAAAACCCCGTTCTAGATCGTCAGCATTTCATAAGTGCCTTCCCCGAAAAAATGATGCCATAGAACATAATATGTGACAGCCCGAAGGAGCAAGGTAAGGACTGTGTGGGAGATGAGATAAAAGTTCAGTTCCGTCCAGCTCTTCTACTTTATTGCGAGACGTGTGCGGTATTGCATTGCTTTGTTGGAGAAGAGGTATTCCTCTGTTGACAAATGCAGGAAATTTGCTTTTCAAAGAAGCATACAGGCCGTCCATCTGTTCACAGTAAATTTCAGAGTTGACCGATTGATCATGTGAAATGATTTAAAAATGAATGTCATGCTCAAAGTTCCTCCAGACGTTGATCATGAACATTAGGGTGGAGCGAAAAAAATTAATTTTTTAAAATCAAAAACGGGTAGGTGCCAAAAGTTGCCTTTATACTAGTACATCATCTGTGTGCAATATTACCGCTGAAAAAAAAATGGCTTGAGTTTGCGCTTTTGGTCCAAAAGTCGAAATTTTGGGTAAAATTTGACATTTTTTCAAAAATTAAAAAAAAATTCTATAGAGATGGTTATTATTTAAAAGTGTTATTTAAACCTTTATTATTAATGACTTAACATATTTAAACGAAAAAAACTACATCTTTGTTCTGTATAACTGGCACAAAACTGACAACTTTTGGTGAAAAAAAGGCGTTTCCACTCTGTTGTGTCATGCAACTAATTGTTGTTTGGAATACAGCTCTTACCTAGTTGCTTTCAAAACTACCCAGGAGGTACCACGTGGAGGTGGCTGCATTTCATGTCACAACAGTGCATAGCTCGACCACCCTACCATCTGAACCCAATTTTTTATTTATACATTGAATTGTGATTTTTTATCAAAGACTGGCATAAGTTTTCTATGTATCAACCTGGTACATCTCTTCTTTGGATCCACAGATGTTGAATTCTCATTTTCGTATTGTGATCTCATTTACGTATTTTTCTACTGTCTGTGTAAGAGAAGACAAACAGTGTAATGCAGTGCGGATGATATTAATGTAATCTATTCAGCCTTCTATTATCTTCACCAAGATTGCACACGATAAATGCATATTGATTGGAGGTTCTGTTACCACAACACTTTTCCAATGAGTTAGATTTATATAATTATCCGCTTCAAAGTTGATTGTCGGTATTTCCGATTTGCGTATGCCATCATTTACTCTCATCTTTCGACTATTATGTGCTGAGCAGCTAGCTGTTTAATGTGATGGCAATCGTCAGAGAGCATTGAAATAAGAATTTCCTCTGTGTATGCAAAGCAACCATTGTCCTAAATAACTTTTTTTTTTAGTATTTTTTTTATTCCGTTTTGTGTGTTGTTTAGTATCAAAGTTGTTTTTGTGTAGCCAATTTCACATGAGTTTTTAGATCCCTTCTTTAGCTGTGGATTACATTTGATTGTAAACTATTCTGGAGCCAAACTTGGATAACATGGTACTTTTTGAGCGAATGTAGAGACTGATGGGCAGTGAGTATTCATTTGAAGGCGGATAATTCTGTTAGTCGTTGTCATCCATTCTGCGAGGGGCATGTTTAGAATGAACCATTACAATTGATCATATGTCTCCTCGAAGTCCAGTTAATTTCCTCTGCATCATTTATTAGATAAAATCGTTGGCAAATATTAGATTCAATTTTACAGGAATGCGCCGGACCAATAGGAAAATCTTTGTCCACGTGCTTATTCCCTTCTTATTTCAATTTTTGAAGCCATATAGAGTAATTTTTAAACATTATTTCCTGAAATCAAGAAAAGGGTACTCAGCTCATACCAGAAATACCTAATAGATATCTGCAAAGTTATTTCATCAAGATATTGCTCAGAAGAACTAGCCAATAGGAACCCAAGAAACTTGTCCTACGCAAGATGGCCCACAACGGCGCATAAAATTACTCGCCTTTATATAAGCACTGAACTGATTGACCATCAGAGTCTGGTTCACTCACAAAGTATGTAATCCAAGTTTATGCCACATGATGGCTTACACCAAATAAAATTCACATCTAAAAAATTGATCTAAAAACTTATGGGAAATTACTCGGCTAAAAAATATCACAGAAAACGGCAAAAAACAAATGCAAAAAATATTTATTTAGGGCAATGGTAGCTTTTCACATCGAGAGCAAATTCTTATTGCAATTTTGATGACGATCGCCATCACATTAAACAACAAGCTTATCAGAATATAAAAAATTCAAGAGGTAGGGTAAATGATGGCATACTCAAAGATGAAATACCTAAATGTTGTAAAATGTTGTAGGAACGGAACTCTCAATCACTATGCAGTAACTGGATGTAATTTTGGTGAAGATACTAGAGGGCTGAATAGATTCCATTAATTCCACTGCATTACTCTGCTTGCTTTATCATACACAAGCAGTAGAAATATACGCAAAGAAGTGTCACAGCAGCACCCAACGTCTGTGGATACAAAGAAGAGAGATTAGGTTGATACATAGGAATCTTATGTCAGTCTTTGATAAAAAATCACAATTCAATATATAAATTAAACATTGTGCTTAGATGGAAGGGTGGTCAAGCTATACACTGTTGTGTAATGAATTGCAGCCACTCCCACGTGATACCCCCTTGGTAGATTTGAAAGCAACTACGTAAGAGCTGTATTCCAAATAACAATTAGTTGTATGACACAACAGAGTGGAAACGCCTTTTTTTCACCAAAATTTGTCAGTTTTGTTCCAGTTATACAGAACAAAGATATAGTTTTTTCGTTTAAATATGTTAAGTCATTAATAATAAAGGTTTAAATAACACTTTTAAATAATAACCATCTCTATAGAGTTTTTTTTTTATCTTTTGAAAAAATGTCAAATTTTACTCAAAATTTCGACTTTTGGACCAAAAGCGCAGACTCAAGACATTTTTTTTTCAGCGGTAATATTGCACGCAGATGATGTGCTAGTATAAAGGCAACTTTTGGCACCTACCCGTTTTTGATTTTCAAAAAATAATTTTTTTCGCTCCACCCTATGAACATCTTTTCAAACCGCCCTTATTTTGTAACAGATTGGACAGATTGTCCCACACCCAACCATTATTTTCGATTATCTGAGTTCCGTAGATATACGCATTTCTCATGATATGTCATTTTGCGTTTGAAAAACCGCAAATCCTGTAAGTTTTCCAGAAGAGTTTTGCACATTTTCACTCGATTTGCTTGCTACGTAGTCAGTTCATAAAGAACTTCTCTAGAGTTCTTGTACGTTTTCTGTAGTTTATGTAAAG
This sequence comes from Maratus speciosus, assembly GCA_963932465.1. Taxonomy (NCBI): domain Eukaryota; kingdom Metazoa; phylum Arthropoda; class Arachnida; order Araneae; family Salticidae; genus Maratus; species Maratus speciosus. Next base: position 428,209,601 of record OZ010798.1, read on the forward strand.
CTTGGCATATCGTGTCCTTGGACGGTCCGAGCTCCTCTGAAAGTTTCTGTGTGCTGGTGTTTGGTTTAATCTCCATTCTTTTCTTCAAATCTTCCAGATTAACAAGTGATTGCTTCTCACTTTTGGGTTTCATTTTAAGTGACAAGTCATCTCCCTTAAAACGTTTAAAACAATTTTGGGCTGTACGATCGCTGATCGTATCATCCATTTCAACTTCTCGAATTTTACCAGACGCTTCAGCAAATTTTTATGACCCATTTTAATTGTATCAGTCATTATATAACCTATAAATAGATACAAGAACAAATATTAGTATAACACAATATATACCTTTAATGTAACATTTTGTATTTGTCGTTAATTATAAGATAGTGCCGTCTATAGCCTTTTATATATAGGTAATCAAAAAACGAAAATACTTTTGATACACCCTAATTCTTCAGTAAAAAAGTAAGCTTTTCTTGATGTAGTTTACTCACTTTCACAATAAATATTTATATTTTTTTTATATACATTGCCTAAACTAGTTCCCTGGTAGAAAAAATAAGTATACTAATTAATTATGAGTTGTTTATAACTTAAAAATGAGAGGGGAAAATATCTTTAGTTTTAGGCAACCAAATCACAGTGTTGAAGCCTTAATAATCTAAATCTACTTTAATAAATAAATATTAACAAGAACGAAAAATCATGCGTCCAGCATAAATTATGTAACACTTTCCAACACATTCAGAAAATGTACTGAAACTTTACAGTTTAATGTGAAATATCTCTAAATGAACAACTTAGAAAATGCGATTGTTATCCAATTACTGAAATTATCATAATAGTCGCAAAAAATCCGAATGTTTTTGTGCAGCCATGTATATGATCTATAGATTTGTATGTATATTACATTGTATGCTAAAAGTCTGTTCAATTAAATGAGTAGTGTATCTGAAAATTTCTATTCAACAATTTCCGTCAATAAATGGAAATGTATTTGAGATCTTTTGTCTAGCCCTGTATATGATCTATAGAATTTACACAGAAAAGCCAAAACATTATGACCATTTACCTAGTAATGCATTGGCGTACCTTTGGCCCGCAAAACAACTGCAACCCGCCATGGCATGGATGCCACAAGTCCTTGGTAGATGACGGGAGATAAATTGTACGAGATGTTCAAGCAGCGGTCATGCATATCTAGAATATTCCAAAATGGTTGTTTTTGAGTTCTGGGCTGCCGTTACATGACACCCGAAATAATCTGACTATATTTACGCGAGTTAAGAGCATGGACAGACAAACCGAATTCATTAACACTTTTCAACTATGTTGGAAAGAGTTAAAAGGGATACAAGGGTAATAAAAAACCAAGCATAGTGAAAAAAATAATGTACTCTTTAATTTTGGTTTAATTGTTACAAATTGTAAAATAGATTTTATAACAAAGAGAAAAATGGCTCTACTATACTTTGGTACAGATACAGCGAACTAAGAAAGGTTATGTGATTGTGAATGGCTGTTTACTAACCTAACAGCTTTTGGGTCACTTCTTCACTTATCCTGGCTACATCTATAATAACATCTTTATCCAAGTTATAAAATATGTCTCTTTCTACATTCATGAAAAGAAGATTAGACATAACATAGATTAACATACCAGATGGGACATTTCCATAGAGCGTAATGGTAATGCGATTGCGATCGTAGCGCCTTTAGTGACAATGGGAAAGAGACTCCCCATCCTTGTAAATTTTTTATTATTGAGTATCTACCTTATTGTGATCTTTCTTTTTTTAATGTTGCATGTTTACGTTTTCAATAAAATCTTATACCGATTCATGAACATAGAATAGATATTCTATTTTATATATCTAATATCTATTCTATGTTCATGCACGGATATATCCCTTTTTTACATAATGAGTGAACGATTTAAGTACAATGAAAAACAGGGTAAAAATTTCGTCTTGAATGCTATATATGAAGTAAATATGATAAAATTGGATTTAAAGGTACATAAAGTAATGGTGTAATATAAAAATATACGAAGTATTGTACTCTACAAATCCAAGAAAATTTCATAAATATTCCTATTCGGTAGGAAAATTTTTATAGCCGATGTTTTATTAATTTATGAAGTTTAACGTATTAAACAATCGTTACAATAATCTTTTAAAATTTACGCATTTTCACTTTCTTACAGATAAAATAAAAATATTGTTTTTAATGTAAATAACGTACAATCAATTCAATAACATTTATAATATTAACATGTAAGAAATAATAATAAAATTACAGATGGAGAAAAATTCCTTTCGACAAATTTTTAGAATGATATAAATCTAACAGTTAAAAATAAATACAGGTACTGACATTACACTCAATAAAGTTTTATTCGATATGAATAAATTAACACAATACCTGATTTTGATTTTTTACAATTTAATCTCACAAACTTAGATATTTACGTTATTAACAGAATTTTCTGGGGTTTTCTTTTATATTATTAGTCTAATTATCAATTATGTAAGTTGAAAGTGAACAATTCAAGTACGGTACAAAAAGCAGCTAAATAAATAAAGCAAGCATGAATAGAATATCGTCTGACACGTGCTTCGTTTTAGGAAAGAATGGATATTCAAAGAATAGAGCGTAAACATATTTCTTCAACATAGGTAATTTTCGGAGGCTTGTTAATTCTTCCCCTTTGTCGGTAGTGACGCTAGTACAGTTGCCATTACAGATTTTGCCGTAAATGTCCCATCTTGGTCATTAATCTATGAGACATAAGGTCTTGGCTTAAAGTAGACCTAAGTCGATTCTTATCTATTTTAAGTTTAGGAAACACCTTTCACGGGTGACTTTTTTACAAGATATGGTTAGTACAAACTTGTAAGCTACATACAGGTTGGTAAACATTCAAGATTGTGAAAGCTGAAAAACAACAGGAAAAGGCGCATGATAAGCACAGAAAACATTGTTTCTTGTCAGGGGAGTAACCATAAAAATTTCTGTCTTCTTCAAATTCAGATTCTACATCGTCATATTCACAGATTTCTTCAGTTCCATTCAGATTGTCTTATTTTCTTTCAATGTTAGTTTTTTCCGCCATTGTAAAACTTCCATACTGATCTGCAAACTATTTCAGCTCTATCAATAAGTGACTTCTTTCAACTTGACAAAGCTTAGAAATACTACAAAGGACTTCCGGTGGAAAACTATCAAGCATTGCAATTTCATTAAATTTCTTTGGTTCTAACTCGGAATCGATCGACTAAATCTTTCTTCGATACTTGTCCTGGCACAATCTAAAACACTGAAAAAGAGCAATTTATAGTTTTGAGCAGTTGAGACTCAAGGAGCTTCGTCTATTGATTTTTCACCATGCATTACCCTACTTCTACATAAATATTGTTATTTTCTAATTTGCTATTATTCGTACTTGCATGGTATTTTGTTTTTGAATATAGAATCTGAAAGTGTTTATCAGTCCTTTTATCACTTACTTGTTGAAGCAGTTTCTGTGCCAAGTTCCAGGTTGTAGAATAGTCAATGGTTTTACTTTGTAATGTAAATAATTTGAAATAGGAGATGTAACAAGAAATAAATCTAGTAAAATATACATAAATACGTTAAATAATAAATAGGTGAAATAATCCTTTATTGTAAATGCGCTTGAAATAATTAAGTATTCAAATTAGCATAAATGTTAATTTGTCATGTAACACAAAACACAAATATCACATGAATTCTGAAATTGTGCCAAAAATATATCATTCCGAACAAATTAAAAAATACGTGTAATGCAATGTGCTTGCATGGGATTTTTCTGAAGGTAGAGGTTATAACTTTCCTCCACCAGATGGCGTATTCGAGTGCTTGAATTTGAATCTCGAATAGTTTGTACAATTTAAAATAGGGCAAATTACTTTTTCATTTACAGAATAAAAGCCTTTTTTAAAAACCAGATTCCTTCGAAATGCCGCAGAGTATGTGCGAATTGAAGGAATTACAAAAAGCTTTTGGATATTTTTTATCAATTGTTTTGCCAATCCTGGTTTCTATTTCAGCAGAAATTGAACATGTGCAGTAAATATCCGTAGGGAGGCTTTGCTGTTTTGATCAGACAGTGTCGCGATGTACTCTGAATCTGAGCCTATGAGCACTGCACAGAGCGCGATGAGTAAGCCAGCAGCCCTCCTCCCAGGGCCGCTTAAGTCAAAAGTAGAAGAAGCCCGACGTCACAGAGAGGGCCCCCCTATTACACTACCAATTGCTTTTGATTTACTAAATCCGTTTTTTACATGATTAAATAATTTGAAATTTTACATTATAATTTCGAGTAAATAATACTTTCAATATTAAATCGAAACAATATTCCGGATCGTGAAATTATGACAAATGTTGTTCCAGTTCATGAAATTGTGGTAAATATCGTTTCAGTTCGTGCAATCATTAAAACATTATTACAGTTATAATTTATGCACAATATATAACTTATTGGGCTCTCTGTAATTTTTTTATATTATTATTTAGAATCTTGAATGCATTTTTTAAATTGTTTTTGTATGGTTAAATATATTTTTGTATATACATTTTTTAAAAAAGAAGGTGGGTAAGCAATAATTTTGAAATAACGTTCCGGTTCTTGGATTTTTCCATTTCGAGCCCTGACTACAGTTAAGAATATTTGAACTTCAAAATATCTTTTGCGATTTACAAATTGCAACATAGTAAGAAAAAAAATTCGTAAGGGAAAAAAATGCATTTTTTGTCCTGATTGATTATTTTTTCCAAAAATTAGTTTTAAAAAGTAAATTTGAGGGGCCCTTTTGTATTTCTGTGTGTAAGCATGGGCTTTACGGGTCTATTCGGTAAACAGACCCTGCCTCCTCCGTTTGGCTAGCGACACGATGCACAGGCCCTGATTACCGAATAGGCATATAATGCACGTGCTTCCCTTGGAAAACTGTGAAGGGGCCCGAAATTGAGAAAACAAGGGGCCCCAAATTTCATACTGAATTAATTCCATTCCAGAATTCTATTTACTTTCTTTTCAAATTATTAACTCATTTATACACGTGTATATATTTAAAAAAGTGTTTCATAAAAATACCTTTCATAACAAATTAATTTTAGTTTTCAACCACACATGATCACAGTTATTTAGTTTGGCCATTCCGTTAGATGTATGTTTATTTTACATATGGAATTTGGCTTGTATGCACAACATAAAAAATTAATAATTTAAACGTTTGCCAAAATTTAAGGAAGTATTTCATAATATTGATGTTTTATGTTGTGCATCATGCTGAATTTTAACCTTTATATCCAAGTAGCATATTTATGCTAATACTATGCAAAATAATTTATTCATATTTTTTTTTTTTTTTTTTTACTGTATCTACTTTCTGTGCATATACTCATATATAGGGGGACATAAAAAAAGTTGTTTAATGAAATATATGAGAACTCAACTGAGACTCTCTTTCGAATAATATGTATAGCATTGGTGAGTTTCCGGATATTTTTTTTTAGAAAAATTTAAGAAATTCTTCTGGAATGGAAGGGGGCCCCGAGATGACACTGTGCTTCCTATGACGTCAGGGGTTAATCGGGCCCTGACTATGCAACTACCAGTTTCACTACAACTGCTTAAAATTGATTGTAAATGCATAAGATTACTAGAATACAGTAAAATTATTTTGAACTAGTTATGCAGTAGTATATCCTAATTTGGAGGCCCCTACGGGGCCCCTTGTGCCGGGGGCCCTCGACAATCGCCGACCAGCCGACCTGGCCAGTCCGGGTCTGGTATTTATGTGATTAATTCTAATTAAATGAGTCTGTTTTTAACAATTTGACATGTATTGCTTTTATACTGCTACTGGGCATTGCATTACTCAAATATATCATTAAAAGTTGTTATCTAGGCTTACAAAGCCGATGGCACATAAAGTACGCCCTTTTGTCGTTATGTATGTCTAAATCTTTCGTCTCTTTAAGGGTTAATATCTCGGCTATTTATCGACGAATTTTTTCAAAAATCATTATCAACAATGCTTTTATACTTCTGATACGATAGGTACCTCCAGCGCTCCTCAACAGCGTTTCTGAATGCCCGCAACGCGAAATTTGTGTGTAATGGAAAATGCACTTTTCTGAAAAACTATGTGACCTAGGCCCTAGGTCAATTCCTAGGGAAATCGCTATAATTTTTCTGCAAGGTTTAAATTAACGTCTACTACCTCTAAGTTTTTCATAATTTTAGTTTTAGTAGATTCGGAAATAGACGGGGGGGGGGGGTATACTTTTGCACTACATATTTGACGATATTTCTGCAACTATAATACCTAAAATTAAAAGAAATGTATTTTTGAGTTCAGCGTTACGAAAGCTTTCCCACGATACCCCTCACGATGTAGAAAGAAAAGTTTTTTTTCTTTAAGTAACTTAATTACCCCCTCTACATTTTCCCTAAATATATTTGTAGATGTTTAATAATCTGTAAATATGTGGGTCAATAGTCTTTATTACTTCCCCAATTTGAACTTTCCACGTTCCATAGTCGACGAGAAAAATGGCTGTGACAGACAGACAAACACGAGACTGATCTTATAATGGTTCCGTTTTTACTTTTTAAGTACAGAACTCTAAAAATACATAATTTTTCCTATGTTTGTTTTTAAGAAAGGGAACAGGAAAAAAAAAAAGAATGAAAAGTTATTTAAACTGTCTTTTTAGGATTTCTAAATTGCTTTATCAACGTATAACTGTAAATTAATTAATATTTAACTGTTGATTAATAAAAGCTATATAGGGTAACTCTGGTATAGTTGATTCCCTTAAGAAAAAAGTCATTTTTCTTTTTTACAGTAATGATTTTTGCAATGCACATATAACCTATCTACTGCAAATTCTATGTAGAACACAATAAAAAAATACTACTGTAATGCAAACACCAGATAAAATAGGATTTTTATCAAAAAAACTAAATGATTTTGGCAATTTATCCCGGACTTCAGGGTTAGACACCCCCACTTTATCGGGATAGATTCACCATTTGAAAAAGAATAGAAAGTATGTGTAATTAACATTTACAATTTAAAAACTAGATTTGCAGTTCACTTAATATCCTATTCACATCAAATTTAGGACTTTTTTTTTATTATATTAAAAAATCTTGAATACAAACATTTTATATTTTACTTAGGGTAGCTCTAGGATAGATGGCCATATCACAGTTCTTCAAAGGGTACCGAGTCCCCTTAAGATGTTTATACTCTCTATATTATAAAGCAAAAAGGCACAGATGTCATATTCGCCCCATATTGGCGCGATTTTTTTCGGTTGCCAATTTGGCGAAAACATCAACAGCATAAACAACATAATCCGGGTTACCACATCAAGCAAAATAACGACACTTTGGCGCCAGTTAAGTACCCGTTGCGTATATAACATTGGCGTCAGAAACAAATCGCGCCAATATGGGGCGAATATGACATCTGTACCAGCAAAAACATGCCTGTGAATAGCGCTAACGTCATATCGACGGTGGCAACCATTCCCACTCACCCCTCTTTTTTTAAATTAGGGTAACTCTAGGATAGATGGCCATATCACAGTTCTTCAAAGGGTACCGAATCCCCTTAAGATGTTTATACTCTCTATATTATAAAGCAAAAAGGCACAGATGTCATATTCGCCCCATATTGGCGCGATTTTTTTCGGTTGCCAATTTGGCGTAAACATCAACAGCATAAACAACATAATCCGGGTTACCACATCAAGCAAAATAACGACACTTTGGCGCCAGTTAAGTACCCGTTGCGTATATAACATTGGCGTCAGAAACAAATCGCGCCAATATGGGGCGAATATGACATCTGTACCAGCAAAAACATGCCTGTGAATAGCGCTAACGTCATATCGACGGTGGCAACCATTCCCACTCACCCCTCTTTTTTTAAATTATGGTAACTCTAGGATAGATGGCCATATCACAGTTCTTCAAAGGGTACCGAATCCCCTTAAGATGTTTATACTCTCTATATTATAAAGCAAAAAGGCACAGATGTCATATTCGCCCCATATTGGCGCGATTTTTTTCGGTTGCCAATTTGGCGTAAACATCAACAGCATAAACAACATAATCCGGGTTACCACATCAAGCAAAATAACGACACTTTGGCGCCAGTTAAGTACCCGTTGCGTATATAACATTGGCGTCAGAAACAAATCGCGCCAATATGGGGCGAATATGACATCTGTACCAGCAAAAACATGCCTGTGAATAGCGCTAACGTCATATCGACGGTGGCAACCATTCCCACTCACCCCTCTTTTTTCAAATTAGGGTAACTCTAGGATAGATGGCCATATCACAGTTCTTCAAAGGGTACCGAATCCCCTTAAGATGTTTATACTCTCTACATTATAAAGCAAAAAGGCACAGATGTCATATTCGCCCCATATTGGCGCGATTTTTTTCGGTTGCCAATTTGGCGTAAACATCAACAGCATAAACAACATAATCCGGGTTACCACATCAAGCAAAATAACGACACTTTGGCGCCAGTTAAGTACCCGTTGCGTATATAACATTGGCGTCAGAAACAAATCGCGCCAATATGGGGCGAATATGACATCTCTACCAGCAAAAACATGCCTGTGAATAGCGCTAACGTCATATCGACGGTGGCAACCATTCCCACTCACCCCTCTTTTTTCAAATTAGGGTAACTCTAGGATAGATGGCCATATCACAGTTCTTCAAAGGGTACCGAATCCCCTTAAGATGTTTATACTCTCTATATTATAAAGCAAAAAGGCACAGATGTCATATCCGCCCCATATTGGCGCGATTTTTTTCGGTTGCCAATTTGGCGTAAACATCAACAGCATAAACAACATAATCCGCGTTACTACATCAAGCAAAATAACGACACTTTGGCGCCAGTTAAGTACCCGTTGCGTATATAACATTGGCGTCAGAAACAAATCGCGCCAATATGGGGCGAATATGACATCTGTACCAGCAAAAACATGCCTGTGAATAGCGCTAACGTCATATCGACGATGGCAACCATTCCCACTCACCCCTCTTTTTTCAAATTAGGGTAACTCTAGGGTAGATGGCCATAGAGAGAGATGGCCAGTCTAAATATTCCCAAAACTTGATCATAGATTGCAGCATAAACTTTGTTGGTAAGAAATAGTTCAACGAGTTCATTCATTGCCACGTGCAGCTGTGTTTTTCAATTATAAAAAAAATAAGTGTGAATTTTAATGTTTATTTAATTTAGTGGCTGGCTGAATATTCTTGTTGAGTTTGGTATCTGAATGTTTTGCAGTACATAATAAACCTTTTTTTTTAAATTATTATTTACTGTACGGACTTTTAAAGCACGTGTATAATCCAATCTTTGCTCTTAAGCCTAAAACAAAGAGGTACAACGGCGGAGTGATGCTTTAAATTGGGTGGCCACCTGTTCCTCAATTTGATGATAGATGGCCACATGAATTCGAGGAGAGATGACCTTCTTTAATGAATATATCAAAATTCTACGGGGTGAGGAACTTAACTCAATATAATTACATTTAAAATAATTATATAACTTTTATGCTTATAATTATATTAATTGATATAATTGATTATATTTTAACTAATATAAATATTTCAATAAAAATATTACAATAGGGCTTAGCGATGACTTTTTTTTTCAGAAAATATTGAAAAATGGCAGAAAGATTCATCCCAGAAAAAGATACAGTTGATTGACAAACTTAACACCGTGGAAAATCCTAAAGTAAACGTGTTAAAAAAAAAAAAAAACACGACACTTCCAGCAGCAAAGAAGGTGAAATACGTTTGGAATTATCAGGTTATAGTCGTCGTTCAGTCCGTCCGTCCGTCTGTCCGTCGGTCCGTCCGCATATAACAGAGCAAAAACTACCCAACCGAATGGTCTGAAATTTTAAATATATGATTGTTGCAAAATTTTGTCGAGCCATTTCAAATTTTATGAAAATCGGATGTATAGTTTAATTACAGGGACAGTCAAAAGTTTTTCTTTACATTACGGCCAATGGGGAAAATTATTGCAAGTGCATTTTAATGATGTTACAGCCCTCCGAATGGTCTGAAATTTTATATATATAATTGTTGCACAATTTTGTCGAGCCATTTGAAATTTTATGAAAATCGGATGTATAGTTTAATTACAGGGACAGTCAAGAGTTTTCCGTTACATTACGGCCAATATGAAAAAATTATTGAAAATGCATTTTAATGATGTTTTAGTCTTCCGAATGGTCTGAAATTTTAAATATATAATTGTTGCAAAACTTTGTCGGGCCATTTCAAATTTTATGAAAATCGGATGTATAGTTTAATTACAGGGACAGTTAAAAGTGTTCCGTTACATTACGGGGAATGGGGAAAATTATTGCAAGTACATTTTAATGATGTTACAGACTATGCACTTATGAAGTGAAAAAAATATACATTCAGTACAATAAGGGGTGCAAAAAATAATTATAAAACCAGTTATAGTACGAACGCACCTCATTTGCCACGTTTGACGAGCAATTTCCAACTTGTTCTTTCTTGTATTTGATGGCCATCTCTCCTAGGATTGAAGGAGGGATGGCCATTTGCTATTTTAATTTCAATTTTGTTTCCCATTTTTTGTTCTCAATATTTAATTACTTTTTGCCCAAAATATCATGAGTATATGTATAAGAATTTGAAATATGCATAAATATTTGCTGTATTTGCATTCTAAGAATTTTATTTAAATCTTCAAAAACTATGGCCATCTATCCTACAAGGAAGATCTCCTTAAGGTGCCTGCCTACCATTAAAGAGCAATTTTCGGTCAAAAGTCAGATTTTTTATATTTGGTTTAATCTTAAAACTTGAAATTTTAACCTTCTAAATAAGTTTGAATTTTGTTTCTTTCTTGCTTAGAACATGAGTTACAGGCTTAATATTAGTCAGTCGTAAGTTTTTTAAACTAAAAGTAACCCTCCGCTACCGAAGTGACCGTAAATATGTGCACATATACAAAGAAATTTTTTTAAATCATCAAGAAAAAAAAAAAATCCCTGCCGGCTCAGGCCTACAGGCGGAGGTAGATTTCGAAGTTAAGTACTAAATTCACCAACAAAACTTAAATCAAGATTAGAGATAAACCCAGTTCCTTCCCTAAGAATGAGCTCTAGGGAGCTAAAAATTTTGTGGAAATTCTGATATACACGAATACACACACGCATGTATATGGAATATGTTTAAAAAATAGCTAAAGCAAATTCAGAGAACCTCAAAGTGTTAAAATATGTTAATATTTCCATAGTCGGGTTTTTAACATGTTTTAATACGTTTCTTCAAACTCACATGACGTTACCTATTCACCTGCTGAGGTCCATTATATTTCCAATATGACGCAATATATATATATATTTTTAATTCTTCAAACTATTTATTTCATTTTAAGTTTTCATGCGGAAATCTTGCTCTAGAAAACTTATGACGTAATATTCTATTTGTTTTCAATTCGTCAAACTATTTATTTAATTAATTTTTCACGTGAAATCTTGCAATAGAAAAGCAATTGTCGTGGTGAGAATTTTATTGCTTTTTTTTAATTGTTGGCAATTGCTATAATGAAAAATATTTATTTTTTCCTGTCATTGTTGTGTAAGAGCTGGTTTTATCAGAATCATGTTAAGACGGTATTCAAAATTTTGAGCCCTCCCCATTCCCATTCCTTTGGGCCGATTTTACCCATTTTCAATCCCTGCCGAGATATTAACCATCGCAAAGTTGTTGGCGAGTTTGAAGACGATCCGTGCATAATTGCGACTTTTATCGTACGGACAAAATTTAGTACATACATACATACATATATATATATATATTTATATATATATAAACTTTTTAGGTGGGGGTGGTTTTGGGTTCCTGGGGTCATATAATGAAAAGTTATGAAGGAATTTTTCAAAAGTCGCACCATGGTAACGACTGCAATAGGTAGTATTTCTTACGAAATCTACCTAAAAACAATGACTATAGTAAGTAACATAGATGGTGACCTTTATAAATCAGGACCTTTTTTTAATTAGATTTTTCCTTTCATAGGTAAAATTTGGTTTTAATTACATTTTCTGCTTTTCCTCAAAATGATTTTTAACATTTTGCTTTATCGCAAAACATCATAACTCGAAAAATAATAATTTTAACGTTATGAAACTTTGCAAAAATACTCTAAAGGAGTTCATTTAGGTAATGCGCCTCTATTATGATTACAGTTAGTTATTTTTTCATATTTCACTTGATACAAGTTATGAACTGTTTTCCAAGAACCATTTGTCAAGAACCATTTTCTTGATTTTTCTGTGCACAAAAACATTAACTTCCATATTTTTATTAATAATATAGTTATAGTTATGAAAATGGTTTAGTACCTCAAGAAAGTTTCATTAACCATAATAAATTTTACATAATAAAAATATCTTCATTTAAATTTGAGTTTTGATGTTTTGCAAAGGTGCCATTTTATAGCAATTTTTATGTATGTTTTGAGCTTTAAAATCAAAATATTTTAAAAATATACATATGTTTTTATGTGTTATTCACAATTAATAGCTATATTCTATAATATGATGCACATCAGAAGGCATTTTTTCAAATATAAAAAAAAAAAAATTCCCTTCCGAAGGTAGGCAGGTATCTTAAAGAGTATAGGGGAGACCGGGGTTAGTAGGCGCAATTTTTAATTATTAATTTTTATTAATTTTTTGTTTAAGTTTTTTTATCAAACTTTAATTGCACTTTTAAAGAACAGACATTTGGCTATAAATACCCTGGAGTTTTGAGTTTGTAGCTTTTGTAGTTTATATTTAGTGGAAGCCTAAAGTAAAAGGAAAATTGTGCGCCAACCTACTCCGTCACGGGGCAAGTTGCCTATATCTATAGGGTAAGTTGGCACACACTTTATAAAAGTTTAAATAAAACTCAAATAAGACACGCAGTTAAGAGAAATCAATTTCATTAGTACCAGTAAGTTTAAACAAAGACGTTAATGCCGTACAATGTAAATTCTAAATTATACAGACATAAAAATAATGAATAAAACATTAACATTGAGTAACTTCTATCCTACTCGATATCATCATCAGAGTTACAGTTGCCACACATAAAAATTCGACTGTCTCCGTTTAAGCAAGCCTCATGTGCCCAAAATCTTGCATTGCAACCACTTTTCTGGGTGTTTACTGTTTTTCAAGCTACCAGCACACACCAGACACCAAGCCACCTTACTTAGTGTTCAATGCGCCTACTAGCCCCATAATGAATTTCTTCACAAAAGGGACACGTAATCTCCTAAACATAAATAATCCAAGCAAATTACAAATGGGGTAGGTACAGTTAATCATGCACTAAGAAAAACTGCCCAAGTTAAATCGCAATTAAGATAAATATTAGAAATTAGAAAAAGAATGAAGCAACAAAAAATTACTTATGTGTACAAAAAACAGAAAAATCGTAATAAATGTCCACTGCACGTAGGTAACGCTGTAAAACTACAATGAGGATTGTTAAAAGCAAGAAGAAAGTTACTCTGTGACTGGTTTCGCAATCTATCCACAAACAGGCGATTTATGAGACTGCGCTTACTTACCCCTGTAGCCAATCAGCCCCGGTCACCCCTACTCAGAGTTAAAAAAAAAAATAATAAAAATAATAATAAAATAAAATACGAAACAGGGATGTCTTGACTGAAACCACCAATGCTCTATCGACTTGAGTCATCACGGGCGAATCTGGAGAACTAATTCACCCAACTAACCTATAATAATCACAGCATCTGGTCTGATATCTGAATCAGCTCAACAGAATAATTAGTCCTCCAGATTCGTCCGGGATGGCTCAGTCGGTAGAGCATTGGTGGCTTCAGCCAAGACATCCCTGATTCAAATACTGGTCCGGACATTTTTCACCCACTGTGTTTTAAATATTAGGGGAGAAGTGGGTTGGAATAGGACATATGTTTTTCTCTTTATTTAACGCACCACGTCGCACAGTGGGGCAAAATCCTGAAAAGCTGGCCAAAATATGAAACAGTTATTTAAATGCCACGAAATTTCGTACACAGGTATTTGTTAGGATGCTGATCTCGATTCTAAAATTAAAATTGCAAAATAAAAAATGGCGGGTCCAATATGGCAGACTTAAAATTAAAATGCTTTGAAAGTTATTCCATTTCTGTGAAATTTTGTATACATGTACTTTTGAGGATGCTAAGTACGATTCAAAAATTAAATTTTAAAAAATGGCGAATTAAAAATAAAAACAGTTAGATTTAAATAAAATATTCCGAGCTTCGAAATAAAAAAATTTCGAGGCTAAAGGGTTTTCAAGGAACTAAGATGTTTTTAATCGAAATTAAACAATGAATATTTATTTATGAAATACAATTAAGTACATTAATGAAAAATAAAATACTACAAGGTTTAATTTCTATATATTATTAAAATAAAACGAAAGGATATTCTAAAATTCATCTTCTGAATCATCTGTAGTATACTAAGTACACTCTTCAGAAGGAGAGGTGTCGAAATATTTTACAGAAGTTTCTGTGCCTCTAGGGGCAAGGATATTAGTTTCCTCGATGGTAATTTACGTAAGCTTGAAATGAAGGGATCTGATAACATTAAAGCCGCAAAAAAATCTTCTATTGTTTACGTCCTACTGCATTTTAGGGAGAAATCTTCTCCAGACCTTTTGATCAATTTGTTGCACGATTCTTGAGCGTCTCACGACATTTGCCCAACAGGCAATAATGAAGAAGCTATTATTTCTGAGCCATGAATAAGTAGTTTGTGCACTGAAGTTGGAATATAGAACTAGGAATACAATTCGATGAATTTACAAGCTGTCTGTGAGCAATAATCCACGAAATTGGTCAAATGAATGTTAAGAAATTACTTGTAATATGACGTGGAATCGTTTGATCAAATCTTCGCCTACGCTCCTTATGGAAGCAGAAATAGTTGCGTTTTCAAAGAATCGACGAGCTGTATTGTAATCATTTGTGCTTCCAAATCCGAGCTTTGATTTATCGATGAGAAGTCCTAATTGTAAACGAAATCTTTTTTTGTAAATTTTGTTTCGGAATTTTAACTTTTTTCTTCTCGTCAGGAGTGCACACTTGCAATTCCTTTATATCCTGTTTGTATGCCAAATGCAAGCTACACTCAAAAGATCTTATACAGGCATGTGACGTGGACATCCCGAATTGTAAATGATTTTCATTCCCTTTTAGTTTGAAAATGTCATCAAGATTATTAAACTGGTTTGAAGTTGCCTGATATAGGTATCAAATTTTGAGTTGACAAATTAGTAGTAATGACAATAAAAAATTTACAATCAATCATCGTTACAGCTAGTTTGTAATTAACGCCTATTTATTTTCTATCAATGATTATTTTAAAAGGAATAACTTTACTCTTCTGATTTGTAATAATCCATTTCACTGACAGTAGCTTCCATATTTTCGTGCAAAAAATGGATTCTGATGAGCCTAAAAAATCGAGGAGATGAAGATCTCGAATTTTTCCAGATAACGATTTCTGAATTATTTGCAACACTTAAATTCTAGTGGCACTAGAGAAGTGAAAAAGCTATTTGAACATAATTTCTACCATCATCAACGCTCAATTTTTATTTAAAAGTACTTTTACGAGATGTACTATCACATCCCCACTTGAAAATAAAATTCAGATTGCTAATGTTCTCGGAAGTCAAATTCTTAATAATTTCTATTTGCATTAATAAAATACGTGCTGCAATATGATCTAGCAAAGATTGCAATTGACAAGATAATTGTTCTAACTACGATAGAATACGCAAAATTATTAGCTATAAAGATAAGAAAATGTATTTCTATTGTATCGATGATAGAGAATTCTTTTAATTTTTTTATTACTAATCTTGCTTATCAAATTCCTTTATGCTTATGATTATAATACTTATTTGTAATATAATACATAATAATTTATCACAAAACTGAATAATCTAAAAATTTCAAACATGTTTGCCAGCTAAATTACTGTGAAAAGTAATAAATGTCATAGCTTTTGAAGTGACTAAAAAAATTATATTTTTACTTGTGGTTACAAAAACCTGCACGAAATGCAGAATGGCAGTTTTTGGCAGCTAATTTTTTATGATTCATTAGATAATAGTCCAGGCTATTGTTTCCATTATATGTCGTTGCGGAACACCGTGGAACTTGTAAACTTTTTGATGTTTGAAAGCAAAAAAATACTATATTTTTTTTTTTAAAAATTATCAAAAATAATCATGAAATTATTAAATTTTATGTACTTAATATAATTTTTGTAACATGGACAGAAAAAGTACACACTATCATCGTGTGAATCCATTTTAAAGCATTAAAATCGGATTATATGAAAAAATGTAGCACGTGTTTAGAAGAACCTTTGTTTTGCCTTTTTTGTTCGCCTCAGATGATAATCCTCCAAGCGTCACTTTTGAAATGATACAGGTTGCCAAAGCAAAACGAAAACCTTTTTATAAATATAGATTCTGACCCTCCAAACATTATTCTAGCCATCTGTATAGTAAAAATTTCCTAAATAGTACCTTTATTTTTCGACTTTTGGCCAGCTTTTTGGGATTTTGCCGCACTGTGCGTCGGCTTGGCTTTATGACGGCACTTCCGTCATGTCCGGTAGGGACTACATTGTTGCGATTCAGGTCCGGTACAATTGTTTATAGACAAGAACTAGGGCAGTCCGTGGACGCGAAACTGAGAAGCTTTGCTCACGTGGCTGCCGTGTACCCGAGACCCGGAATCATGTTTTTCAGCAATTACTTTTCAACTCATGGCCTAAGAATATAGCGTCATAATGCTGTTTAACGAGAGCCCCTGTTCCATGCCAATGGTAGGAGGAGGAAGTCTGACCTTGTGGCCTACTGCATTGATCATGTTCTTGTAATTGATTCACAAGTAACTAATGACCAATTTTTTCTTGCTGAGACCCATTTCCAAAAGTTCAAAAGTACGAAGTCCTAAGGCCACAGCTTCAAAATATTAGACCGAAGGGTGTCTTTTTTTTTGTTCTCTGACGTTTTCTTGGCGAGGTCTCATGTCCTTAGATTCGGCCAAGTTGCTCTCAGCTTTCCATCTGCTGCGTCCGGTCGATATAAAGGTCCTAGCTGTTCGAACCCTTTCGTGGACCCAGTGACTTTGGAGCGCTCACTAGAGGATGACTTTGCAGCTGCAGAAGAGGCTCTGTGCCGCCAATCGACGAGTCTCATAACTTTATGTTTGTGTTGCCGGATTGAGAACTACCTTTAAGTGTGCGCATGTATTTTTCGGTGTATGCATCGGGATCTTGTACTGTATATAATCAATAAATATTTTTAATATCATTGAAAATTTTTCATCAATCACACACTAGATGAAGCAATGATAGCCCAACCTTCAGTTTAAAAAAGTTGCTGATCTGCATAAGCTTTCAATTGTATAAAGGAAAAGATTATTTCAAGAATCCAAAGTAAATTTACTTCATGTACTTTTTATCCTTTCTGTATATTAATGACTTGTTTATGCATAGATGTAATAGTTTCCTTATTTATGGAACATTATAGGTACTGTATATTATCCATAATTTAAATTAAGCCTAAAAGCAGCATTTTTGTTTTTACAAGAAGTTAAACATAAAAGAAGGTAGATTGGAAAAATGGGACATATCCAATTCCTTCTTTTTAATAAGATGAATGTAAATTGGTAATATGCAAATATTTTATAGAGTAATATATTAATTATAACATTGATAATATATTCATTTACTCCAAAATGTAAATAAATTGAACGGATGATTTTTTAATGCCATCTGTGACTGATAATCCTGAATTTTCCTTCCAGTGATGTAGATACTGGAATTTGTAATTGTGTCACTGACATTATCAACTTACAACCTTTGTTAGACTGTATATCTAGCCGACACTAGACTATTTGTGCCTTATAGCTTCGTTTTATATAGCTGTCCCATACCTTCCTGTAAGTGGAGAGGTATAGAACAAATTTTGAAACTTACAATTTCTTTAATAATAAAACTGTTTCTGTAAATTATGTTTCTATATTGTTCAAGGACATTAGAAAGTGTTTCATTTTGTATTCTATGAATTGAAATTTTTGATTTTGTGTCAAACAAAATTGATTTTCTTATTTTTGTAAAAAGTGTCTCATTCCTCCCCACTCTCCCCTAATCTAGAACTATACACTATTATTTGGAAGTAAATTTAAAATACATTATCCAACTCATTTTTAAGCTCCATAAAATTTTCACTTAAATCAATCAAACTTCAAATGGATTTCAATTCTAGTCAGAATAAAATTACTTTCATAATTTTATTGGGTTTCTACTTATTCCCTTTATTTCATAAGAATTCAATTTGTAGAAATTAGGTTTGTCGTTTAAATTTGCCTCTTTTTTTTTATCTCTTTATAGACAACGAATTTTAATCATCAAACGTTTTGAGAGTTTCATATGTTTTCAGTTAATCTCACTAATTTTATTCAATTTCGGAAAACAATGGTTTTTTAAAGTTCTCCACAACTTAAAAAAAAATAACGTTTGTACCGTTTAAAACATAACTTTTTTTTTCCCAACTGCCACAGTATTAAATTTAACTTTTTTTTATTTAAGAATATTTTTTATAAGTCGTGCTTTAAGAAAAATTTTGGGACAAGTTAAAAATGCCTTGATTTTAAATTAATAATAGAAAAAAGTACTTTATGCTATTTTCAAATAAAACTGGTTGGAGAGTAAAAGTAATTTCACATAAAACAGATAAAGACAATAAAGACTCTTTATTTAATTATTATGTTTCGGTAGAAAAAAAAAAAAAAAAACTCTTCTTTTATCACAATAATCTGTCATGTAGAAATTTTTTTATACTGTATTCTTAAATAGGTGAATTATTAAAGTAACTACGCTGAGATTTTGGGCAGCATAAATATTGACAAATAGGTTTCTCTAAACTTTGGAAGTAGGGATGTGCTAAATGTTGTGTTTTTTCATATAATTTCCTTTCCAAGTATATAATTTAGTACGGTTTAAAACGTAACTTTTTCTCTTTTTTTTCAACTGCCACAGTATTAAATTTGACATTTGTTTATTTTTCCCCAACTACCACTGGATTAAATTTGACATTTGTTTATTTAAGAATTATTTTTATAAGTCGTTGTTTAAGTAAATATTTGGGACAAGTTAAAAATGCTTTGACTTTAAATTAATAAGAGAAAAAAATACCGTATGATATTATCGAATAAACTGGTTGGAGAGTAAAAGTAATTCCATATAAAAGAGACAATGACAATAAAGAGTTATTTAATTATTATGGTTTGACGGATAAAAAAATATCTCATCCTGTCACAATAATCTATCAAACACACTTTTTCATATGATTTCCTTTCCAAGTAAATAATGTAGTAAACCTATTTGTTTATTTTTTGTGCGAAATACAAATTTCTTCTGCATTCTTTGTTGAATGAATATAAAATATAAATATTTAAACAGATATATCAAAATATACTTGTAGAATTTTCCTGATGTGTCAACTTTATTTTTCCACTTATTGCTACAAATAAAGAACATACAAGCAAAGTAATAACATTGGAGATGTGAATAACGAAGAAGAAAAGGTGAAATTACTGATGAATTAGTCACAAGATGGCGGAAATTTGTACCTTATTTATAACATAAGTTCTGCATGAATAAGGCGGAAATTTCTATTCAAATTTACTGGTGGAAGTTTGCCCCGCCGACGGTACTCAGGTCCTGCAGAAAGAGTTACAACGAATGCATCGCTTTTACGGATGCTTCAATTCATTTTTCTTCATTTTTCCAGGGTTATAAAAAAGCGCTGTATGCATATAACTTAACTCCATTACTTAGAAGTAAATATAATATCCATAATCCAAGTCATTTTTAAACTCCATAAAATTTTCGCTTAATTCAATCAAACTTCAAATGGATTCCAATTCTAGTCAGAATAAAATGACTTGCATAATTTTATTGGGTTTCTATTTATTCCTCTTATTTCATAACAATTCAATTTGTAGAAATTAGGTTTGTCGCTTAAATTTGGCTTTTTTTTTTTTTTTTTTTTTTTTTTTTATCTATTTCAAGACAACGAATTTTAATCATCAAACGTTTTGAGAGTTTCATGTGTTTTCAATTAATCTCACTAATTTTATTCAATTTCGGAAAACAATGGTTTATTAAAGCCCTCCACATTAAAAAAAAATATTTAACTTTCGTACCGTTTAAAACATAACTTTTTTTATTTTTTCTCAACTGCCACAATATTAAATTTGACTTTTGTTTATTTAAAAATTATAGTCGTGGTTCAAGATAATTCTTGGGACAAGTTAAAAATGCTTTGACTTTAAATTAATAAGAGAAAAAAATACTGTATGACATTATGGAATAAAACTGGTTCGAGAGTTAAAGTAATTTCATATGAAGGAGATAATGACAATAAAGACATATTTAATTATTATGGTTTGACGGATAAAAAAATTATCTTCTCTTGTCACAATAATCTGTCAACCAGACTTTTTCATATAATTTCCTTTCCAAGTAAATAATTTAGTAAACCTATTTATTTATAAAAACATGTAATAAAAAGATGTATAAAAATCACTTATAAACAGATTAAGTAAAATGATGCTAAAAAGTGATAAAATATCTTTATTAAGATTGACGATCGTTTCGTCTCACCAACGGCGACATTTTCAAAATCATTTATGATAGAAAATATTTTCACAAAATTTAAAAAACAATAAACATAGTAAACCTTTACTATGTTTATTGTTTTTAAATCAGATATATCAAAATATACTTGTAGAATTTTCCTGATGTGTCAACTTTATTTTTCCACTTATTGCTACAAATAAAGGACACTCAAGCAAAGTAATAACATTGGATTTATGAATAACGAAGAAGAAAAGGTGAAATTACTGATGAAGTAGTCACAAGATAGCGGATGTTTGTACCTTATTTATAACAGAAGTTCTGCATGAATAAGGCGGAAATTTCTATCCAAATTTATTGGTGGAAGTTTGCCCCTGCTGGCGGTGCTCAGGCCCTGAAGAACGAGTTACAACGGATGCTTCACAATTTACGGATGTGCCAATTCCTTTTTCTTCATTTTTCCATGGTTATAACAAAGCGCTCCATGCATATGAATAACTTATACATATACACCACTATTTAGAAGTAAATTTAAAATTCATAATCCAACTCATTTTTGAACTACATAAAAATTTTACTTAGTTCAATCAAACTTCAAATGGATTTCAATTCTAGTCAGAATAAAATGACTTTCATAATTTTATTGGGTTTCTATTTATTCCCCTTATTTCGTAACAATTCAATTTATAGAAATTAGGTTTGTCGCTTAAATGTGGCTTTTTTAGGTAGTTTCGTAAGAAATACTACCTATTGCAGTCGTTACCATGGTGCGACTTTTGAAAAATTCTTTCATAACTTTTCATTATAGGATCCTAGGAACCCAAAACCACCCCCACTTAAAAAGTTTATATATATATATATATATATATGTATGTATGTACTAAATTTTGTCCGCACGATAAAAGTCGCAATTATGCACGGATCGTCTTCAAACTCGCCAACAACTTTGAGATGGCTAATATCTCGGCGGTTATTGAAAATGGGCAAAATCGGGCCAAGGGAATGGAAATGGGGGGGTGGGGGTTAAAAATTTTGAATACCGTATTAACAAGATTCTGATAAAACCAGCTCTTACACAACAATGACAGGAAAAAATAAAAAATCCCTGCCGGCTCGGGCCTACAGGCGGAGGTAGATTTCGAAGTTAAGTACTAAATTCACCAAAAAAAAAATTAAAAATTAAATCAACATTAGAGATAAACCCAGTTCCTTCACTAAGAATGAGCTCTAGGGAGCTAAACATTTTGTGAAAATTCTAATATACATGAATACACACACGCATGTATATGGAATAGGTTTAAAAATGGCTAAAACAAATTCAGAAAACCTCAAAGTGTTAAAATATGTTAATATTTCCATAGTCGGGTTTTTATAATGTTTTAATACGTTTCTTCAAACTCACATGACGTTACATATTCACCTGCTGAGGTACATTATATTTCCAATATGACGTCATATATATACATATTTTAATTCGTCAAACTATTTATTTCATTTCGAGTTTTCATTCTGAAATCTTGCTCAAGAAAACTTATGACGTAATATTCAATTTGTTTTCAATTTGTCAAACTATTTATTTAATTTATTTTTTCACGTGAAATATCTTGCAATAGAAAAGCAATTGTTGTGGTGAGAATTTTATTGTTTTTTTTAATTGGTGGCAACTGCTATAATGAAAAATATTTATTTTTTCCTGTCATTGTTGTGTAAGAGATGGTTTTATCAGAATCTTGTTAAGACGGTATTCAAAAATTTTAACCCTCCCCATTTCCATTCCCTTGGGCCGGTTTTGCTCATTTTCAATCCCCGCCGAGATATTAGCCATCTCAAAGTTGTTGGCGAGTTTGAAGACGATCCGTGCATAATTGCGACTTTTATCGTGCGGACAAAATTTAGTACATACATACATACATATATATATATATATATATATATATATATATATATATAAACTTTTTAGGTGGGGTGGTTTTGGGTTCCTGGGGTCATATAATGAAAAGTTATGAAGGAATTTTTCAAAAGTCGCACCATGGTAACGACTGCAATAGGTAGTATTTCTTACGAAATCTACCTAATATTTTTCGTTATAGCAGTTGCCAACAATTAAAAAAAAAAAACAATAAAATTTTCACCACAACAATTGCTTTTATATTGCAAGAATTTCACGTGAAAAAATAAATTGAATAAATAGTTTGACGAATTGAAAACAAATTGAATATTACGTCATAAGTTTTCTAGAGCAAGATTTCAGCATGAAAACTCAAAATGAAATAAATAGTTTGACGAATTAAATATATATATATATATATATTGCGTCATATTAGAAATATAATGGGCCTCAGCAGGTGAATATGTAACGTCATGTGAGTTTGAAGAAACGTATTAAAACATGATAAAAACCCGACTATGGAAATATTAACATATTTTAACACTTTGAGGTTCTCTGAATTTGTTTTAACCCTTTTTAAACCTATCCCATATACATGCGTGTGTGTATTCGTGTATATTAGAATTTTCACAAAATGTTTAGCTCCCTAGAGTTCATTCTTAGTGAAGGAACTAGGTTTATCTCTAATCTTGATTTAAGTTTTGTTGGTGAATTTAGTACTTAACATTGAAATCTACCTCCGCCTGTAGGCCAGAGCCGGGAGGGATTTTTTTATATTTTATATTCATTCAACAAAGAATGCAGAAGAAATTTATGATAGAAAATATTTTCACAAAATTTAAAAAACAATAAACATAGTAAACCTTTACTATGTTTATTGTTTTTAAATTTTGTGAAAATATTTTCTATCAAAAACGATTTTGAAATTGTCGCCGTTGGTGCGACGAAACGATCGTCAATCTTAATAAAGATATTTTATTACTTTTTAGCATTATTTTATTTAATCTATTTATTTATTTTTTGTGCGAAATACAAATTTCTTCTGCATTCTTTGTTGAATGAATATAAAATATAAATATTTAAACAGATATATCAAAATATGCTTGTAGAATTTTCCTGATGTGTCAACTTTATTTTTCCCCTTACTGCTACAAATAAAGGACACACAAGCAAAGTAATAAGATTGGAGATGTGAATAAAGAAGAAGAAAAGGTGAAATTACAATGGAGTTATGAATAAATAGGAGGAGACATATCAGTTGCGAGCGAAGTAACCGAGGAGGTTGTCACAAGATGGCGGCTGATTTTTTTAAAATCGTGCATTCAGTTTCTGATTACCGCCGGGGCAAACTTCCCACCAGTAAAATTGAATAGAAAATTTCGTCTTACTTAAGTGTCTTATTCATGGAATTATTTCTCAAAAAGCGGCAAAAATACCTATTTGTTTTTACTGGTGTAAGTTTGCCTTGTAAAACTGTCTGTTTGTTTCCCTAGTTCTCACAATATGGCGGAAACGCAGGGCGTGACTGCCGCCAAAAGCAAACTCCTACCAGTAAAAATGAAAATATGTTTCTACCATTATTTATGACTGAAATTTTCCAATAATAAGGCGTTTACATAAGCAGAAAATTTATATTTACAGAAGAAGTTTCCACCGGCGGTAAACAACCCCTTTGATAGCGGTTACAGTTGAAGCTTCACTATTTTAAGGATATGTCAGTTCGTCTTTATTAATAGTTCCATGGAAATTACTGATGAAGCAGTCACAAGATGGCGGATGTTTGTACAGTCGTGGAAAAAAAAAGTAAACACCCCCTACTAACTCATCAGCAAATCATCGTAGAATAATGTTACTGGTACCGAACGATTGGAAATAAAGTCTACTTTTAAATGATGTATATAAAATTTTCTTAGGGGGTCATCTACATATTAAAACGAATCCAAACTTCATTTTTTTTCAATGGCAATGCCCAATTTTGACGAGATATTTCAAATCTTCCGTTCAAAATATTCCTAGGCACCAAATTTCAAGTCATTTGAATGATAAGTTTTTGAATTATAAACATTCAAAATTTAGTGCTTCTAATGTTAAATTACATTTTCATATTTTTATTTATATCTCCCGAAATTATGCTCCTAATGTGCTAATTTTTTTTTTTTTTTTGTAGTAATAATACTAATATACCCAAACATAAATAAGCTGAATTTGCAATTTTTATAATTTTATGATATGAATTATGAATTATGAAATTAATATTCGAAAAAATTATGAATTGCAATCTACAATTTTTTTGATGGATTTAGATTTATTAAGTCCTGCTTTATGGAAATTCAAAAATTTCACATTTTTATTCCAAGTAGTTTTCAAATTATGCTTAAAAAACGGCAAAATGATGGTTTAAGGGGCCGTCTATGATGGAAGTGAGTAGACATTTTGAAATTTATTCTGCTGTACTGTAATCTAACAGGCTTCATTGACTCCTTGAGTGGCGCTTAAGGTGCCTTGATCAAGGAAGGGGCTCTCTCGGTGAGCAATCCAGCACGGAACTTCAATTTGGATACAGCCCTTAAAATAAGCTCGTTTTAAAATAGTTAATTTCAAGGAAACTTATGGTACGAATTGCATAAAAATTCGTTTTTAGGCTAATTGAAGGGTGTAGAGTTCATTTATGCTGTCAGAATTGGGTACTGCTATTGAAAAAAACAAAGTTATGGTTCGTTTTAATATGTAGATGGCCCCCTAAGCAAATTTTATATACATCATTTAGAAGTAGACTTTATTTCCAATCGTTCGGTACCAGTAACTTTCTTCTACAATAATTTGTTGAGGAGTTAGTAGGGGGTGTTTACTTTTTTTTTCCACGACTGTACCTTATGTATAACATAAGTTCTGCATGAATAAGGCGGAAATTTATATTCAAATTTACTGGTGGAAGTTTGCCCCGGCCGACGGTACACAGGTCCTGCAGAACGAGTTACAACGGATGCTCCGCCATTTACGGATGTGTCAATTCCTTTTTCTTCGTTTTTCCATGGTTATAACAAAGCGCTCCATGCATATGAATAACTTATATACCACTATTTAGAAGTAAATTTAAAATCCATAATCCAACTCATTTTTAAACTTCATAAAATTTTCACTTAATTCAATCAGACTTCAAATGGATTTCAATTCTATTCAAAATAAAATGACTTTCATAATTTTATTGGGTTTCTAATTATTCCCTTATTTCACAAGAATTCAATTTGTAGAATTTAGGTTTGTCGTTTAAATTTGACTCTTTTTTTACCTCTTTCTCGACAACGAATTTTAATCATCAAACGTTCTGAGAGTTTCATGTGTTTTTAGTTAATCTCACTAATTTTATTCAATTTCGGAAAACAATGGTTTATTGAAGCTCTGCACAACTTAAAAAAATTTAACTTTCATACAGTTTAAAACAAATTCTTTTTTTTTTTTTTTCCAACTGCCACAATATTAAATTTGACATTGGTTTATTTAAAAAAACAATTTACAGTCATGTCTTAAGAAATTTTTTGGGGCAAGTTAAAAATGCTTTGACTTTAAATTAATAATAGAAAAAAAATACTGTATGATATTATTGAATAAAACTGGTTGGAGAGTAAAAGTAATTTCATATAAAAGAGTTAAAGACAATAAGCATTCTTTATTTAATTATTATGATTCGGTGGATAAAAATTACCTTCTCTTATCACAATAATCTGTCAAATAGACTAACAAATTTGGTTTGATAATAATAATTCGACATTTTGAAAAAGAAGAAAAAGGACTGTGTGTAACTACAGTAGAACAATGTTGATTTCACGGGTTGGCCCGGGGAGGAAATTCCCTCCGGAGCAATGAGATGTCCCCCCCCCCCAGAAAGATGTGAGAGTTTGTGTTTTCAATGGTCAAAAAATGCAATTCCCCCTCTAGAACTCAATAATGTCCCCACCCCCCGGAGCTACAGAAATCCCTCCCGGAGAAAAGTGTGTGAATTCAACACTGCAGTAGAGTCCCGATTATCCGGGTTCCGCTTAACCGAGTTTCAACTTTAACCGAGTTATTTTCTTCTTATGGACGGGTAGCTTCCATTATTATGAAACAGCCATTATAAATGAAGTGTTAGGTGAAGATGAAAAGTTTGAAGTTTATTTTCTGCTCAGAATGGGGGTGGGGGGGGGGGGGGATTGCCATAATATTTTTCCACTTCTTTACAAAAAAACCACTAATTTATTTTATTCTTTCATATTTTGAGACATTAAATTCTTATTTCTTTCGAACATTTATTAATACAATTTTTATCTTTTATTAAAATATTATTCTATATTCCATGGTTCAATGCGAATATTTGGCGCCCTCTTCCTTTTTCCCTTTTAAAATTTCCGCTACAAGTAAAGAGTCCGGTCTCTATGTCAAGTTTTGCCCGTCCCACGCACTTCCATTTGGTCAATAGCCTAGCGCGCCCCCTTTCCGCGTTCCCCCCGGCGTGCGTTGGGCTAGCTCGGGCGTACAGCGAATCAGTGTAACTTTCCGCATTTTCTTGATACTTATAGCTTACACTAACTTGGAAGAAAAGATTTGTACGTTTTTCGTTTGTTAATAAATACCTGTCACATGGCGGAATGGATTTTAAAATGTGAGTTCCTAATGCCATTTAACATCTTCGAGCTTTGATATGAAGTTGTACATGTACAGTCGTGGGGAAAAAAAAGTAAACACCCCCTACTAACTCCTCAACAAATTATCGTAGAAGAAAGTTACTGATACCGAACGATTGGAAATAAAGTCTACTTTTAAATGATGTATATAAAATTTGCTTAGGGGGCCACCTACATATTAAAACGAACCATAACTTTGTTTTTTTCAATAGCAGTACCCAATTCTGACAGCATAAATGAACTCTACACCCTTCAATTAGCCTAAAAACGAATTTTTATGCAATTCGTACCATAAGTTTCCGAGAAATTAATTATTTTAAAACGAGTGTATTTTAAGGGCTGTAACCAAATTGAAGTTCCGTACTGGATTGTTAACCGAGAGAGCAGCTTCCTTGATCAAGGCACCTTATGCGCCACTCAAGGAGTCAATGAAGAGTGTTAGATTACAGTACGGCAGAATAAATTTCAAAATGTCTACTCACTTCCATCATAGACGGCGAACTTAAACCATCATTTTGCCGTTTTTTAAGCATAATTTGAAAACTACTCGGAAGAAAAATGTGAAATTTTTGAATTTCCATAAAGCAGGACTTAATAAATCTAAATCCATCAAAAAAATTGTAGGTTGCAATTCATAATTTTTTCGAATATTAATTTCATAATTCATATCATAAAATTATAAAAATTGCAAATTCAGCTTATTTATGTTTGGATATATTAGTATTATTACCACAAAAAAAATTAGCACATTAGGAGCATAATTTCGGGAGATATAAATAAAAATATGAAAATATAATTTAACATTAGAAGCACTAAATTTTGAATGTTTATAATTCAAAAACTTATCATTCAAATGACTTGAAATTTGGTGTCTAGGCATAGTTTGAACCGAAGATTTGAAATATCTCGTTAAAATTGGGTATTGCCATTGAAAAAAACGAAATTAGGATTCGTTTTAATATGTAGATGACCCCCTAAGAAAATATTATACATCATTTAAAAGTAGACTTTATTTCTAATCGTTCGGTACCAATAACTTTCTTCTATGATGATTTGTTGAGGAGTTAGTAGGGGGTGTTTACTTTTTTTTTTTTCCACGACTGTACATCTAGATACGAGAGCCTGTTGGATTACTGGTGGAATTGTAATAAGATGGAATTACTATAAACTCTCTAAAGGTTATACCATCTTTGTTATTTGATCGAAAGGGAAATTCTTCCGAATGTTTTTAAGTCCTGTCTTCCATTGTCGCCGCCTGCGACTGCAATATAGGTATTTTACGGAATAATTGATAGTTGGCAAAGATACGGCGTGTGTTCGTCATCATACTTTACGTTGATATCCAGGAGTATCACATGTATACTACATATTATGCTAAAATTTAGTTCAATTAAATGCATAAGCACAGTTGAAAATTACCATTCAGCAATTTCCATCAATAAACGGAAATGTACTTGAGATTTCTTGTGTAACCCTGTATAATATCTATAGAAATTATGCACATAAAGTAAGTGTTAAAAAAAAAGTTAAATTTCAAAACGCGTACCTCAACTGTAAAAGCACTTCGATAAATTACTCTTCATATGTAGTACTGTAGCGAAATACGTTTGTGTGTCCCTGTAAATTAACAATAAATTATATGCACTCCAGTTCTACAGTGAGAGTCTTGTACTATACCTAAGTGATAAATTTTAATACGTTTAAAATAGTGTAATATCATTAAAATACACCACAAAAGATTTTTTTTTTCCATTGGTCGTAATGTAACAGAATTCTTTTGAGTATTCTAATAAATGAACCGCAACTGCTACACACTTCATTTACAATACCAAATATGACATAGTAAATCCCAATAACATATATCAATTGTTGGCAAAAAAGACACCTCTGCTTTGCGCAGTAGTCACGCGCGGTAATATTTAGATGTTAAAACAGGCTTCTCTTTATAAATCAATCAAATATAATAATATAGGTAAATTTCTTACCTGTATGTTTCTTGCACAGCAATGCCTCGTATCATAGAATGGCCGGGTAATCCAGATCGGGCGTCCTTTTATCCAGAATTCCTACTTTCAGATAACTCTATAGTATAATTAGAAAAATGATATGTTTTTAATATTTTCTACAAGTGAAGTAAATCCATTGCTGACACTATTTTTCTTTCTTTGTATTAAATCTTATATTTAATTGCTAGGTTTTACAGAATTAAATTAACTATTTTTTTCATCTATATTACGCTGCGTTGTACAGCAGCAATTTTATGCTTTTACATGTTTACAGAAAGAAATCTAACAGAACAACTGAATTAATAATAAAAAAGTTTTTAAGTCATTTTGAGTTCTTTTTGGGTAGTGGCGTCAAACTCTTGTATCATGCGTGGGATGATATAAACAGTTTTTATTTATGGCTGTAATTGTTCGTTTTCGCTTAATATAATTTAGGTAATGTAAGAAGTTTGATGATTGCACAATGATGGATTGCTGTCTAATCTATTTTCATAAGCATTAAAGAGTTGTTGTCCTTGAAAATTATGACTTTAATTTCCTGTTTCGTTGTTTATTGCTTATCTGAGAATGGTTATAAATCCATCATCAATTTCATGGCAATCGGACTATATTTACGAAAGTTAGAGCAAGGACAGACAGACAGACAAACCGTATTCACAAACACTTTTCAACTATGTTGTAAAATAGTAAACACTATTAAATATTTTTGCCTTGATTTTTCGAGTTTTCAGAATATGTAGGGGATAATGATTTGGATAATTTGAATAAATAGTAAAAATACGAACACAAACTTGAAAAAGGAGCTGCAGGCCTCAGTCCAGGAGAAATGTACATTTTACCTTGCAAAAGGTCAGGTAGAATTTTTTTTTTTTCTGAATTGTTTATAATAATGCCAACATGGAAAAACAAAGTTTTCTAAGAAAATTTCTTAAGGCTAAATTTTCTGTGGCCAAAATTTTGGAACTTTTTATTATTTTTTTTTAATATCTCGAGACCCATTGCCGCAGCATATTATTTGTCAATTACAATATTAAAGAACACAAAATTCTACAACTTTCATATTTACAATTTTTAATACACTCAATAGCAAGCGCAGTACGCCATTTCAAAAATAAGACAATTTTTTCAATTTTCTTAAAAATCGTGAAAAATGTAGTTTTGCCCCGATTATTCAAATGTTCCCCACGGATTTAATCGCGTGTGTCGACTTCTAAAAATTGGTAGCAGTAAATTATCTATTATTTGCACACTTACGTCTTTATTTTCATCTCAACCGACATTTTATATTCAATAAATTTATATAATTTAAAAGTAGGGCAGAGTGTACACCGTAAAAAATTTGGTGCCATTTTACACCAAAAATGGTGGCAACTAAGTTGCCACCAAAAGTGGTGTATGGGAGCACCACCAGTAAATTGGTGTAATGAAACACCAGCAATTAACTGGTGTAAAAAAACACCACTTTTGGTGTAAAATGACACCAACGCTGATTTGCTGTACTTTAATGCCAAAATAAAAAACAATTTAAATCATTACTTTTTAAATCGAATACAGCAATAATTTTAAATTAAGAGTTCCACACAGTGAGTTTGGTAAACTTCTATATAATTGAGATAACTTATTAATACACATTTTAAACATTTTAGTTGGTAAGCAAAGGAATTTCATGTATTAACATATTTAAATGTGTCATTTTCATGGGTGTCCACACAGGGGCGGGGGGGGGGGGGGCAGGGAGAGCTCTGCTACATTTTGATATAGTAAAATTGTTAATGCATTTTTAGCATTAAAATTAAATCTTATTTGATGTATTTGAAAGATAATTAGACCCACTTAGCACCTCTCCCTCCCCCCCTGGAAGTGCAGACCCATTCCCACTAATTGTAATCTAACGAGGGCCCATGATCATTTTAATTATGTTTTACCAATCTAATAAACACAAGAATAGGAGGATGACAATCTCTAGTTTTAACCCTTTCAATACCAACTTTTAAAAAGTGTCTGTATGATGCATTTAAAAAATAAACTGCTTTTAAACACACAGTCGTTCTAGAAATAATGGAGGCTGAATTTAATGTGAGATAATGCCTGTTGTATACTGTTGCAGCCAATTTTTTTTAATGCAGTTTTGTTTATTTATTAGCAATCTTATGTTATGTAACATATTTTTTTAATAAATTTATTCTGATAATTTTATATTTAAATCATTCTCTTTTAAAAATTAGAACTTTCAAAAGCTTATATTATTAAGAAAGCATGATTCTTTATCATTGATGCAAGTGTGAAAGTTGTCCTTGAAAGTGCGATTTTTGTTTAAAAGTAATAGGCCTGCAAAAAGATGCTACGCGTATAATTTACGTTAACAAATGTATTAAAAAATAAAAAAAATTGTTCTTTAAAGCACATGTGGTCACTATAAAAAATACAGCTTTGTGTGTTTTTATTTTTAGTTTAGTTTATTTTCATTTACTTAAAACCCTTTCACTATACTGGCGTCCTTGATCAAGGAGAGACTTTTTAGAACATTTTAAAGACACGTATTTTAATTTTAAAAAATTTTACGAACTTTTTCTGCACTTTTAAACATTTATCTACATTAAAAACACAAATATTTAGAAATCAAACCAATATGAAAGAATATTTTGGAAGAAAGAAAATGGATGCTCTCGTATGGCAAGAGTTATTAAAACTATATAATTCTGCTGTAATTTAATGTCAGAAATAGTTAAGTTTATTTATTGTTTCGTTGAGAAAAATAGAAATTTTAAATTAAACTTATCGTGATAGTTATAAGTAATTATAATTTTGGTATAGAATTATTTTAAAACGTATGTCCATGACATTTGTCCTTTCTCTAAGAGAAAAAATATTTTCATTAAGAATTTTTTATTAGATGGATTTTAGCTTATTGGACGCATTATTAACAACGTGTGAAAACTTCATAATTTGTATTTTATTTTTTGAAAGTTGGTATTGAAAGGGTTAAAATTAGAGATTATCTTACTCCTATACATGTGTTTATTATATTGGTAAAACATAATTAAAAGGATCACGGGGCCCTCATTTGATTACAATTAGTGGGAAAGGTCAGCACTTCCAGGTGGGGGGGGGGGGGGCGGGGAGAGGTACTAAGTGGGTATAATAATCCTTCAAATACATCATACTTGCTCCGGAGGAGCAAGCGATAAACATACGTAACAACTAAAATTACAGTTAACAACTGGTGAAATAGTTCTAAAAGTTAAACGCAGAGTTCGGACTTAACACTATCGTTCATAGTTCAGGATAATGCCACATCTCCCCCTTTTAGAGATTTAGTCGATTTGGAGGTTTAACAGCTCTTCCACTTCGGGTTATAACAGGTTGGTTTATTACAGGGTTAAGCTGATCATTTTTCTTAGTTTAGTCTGAAGGGTTTGGTGTTCCATTTTCAGGTACTTCACTTTTAGACATTTCTGTAGAAAGAGCTTCCTCGATGTCATCATCTGTCGGACGCGGTTGCAGTTTCGCACTCGGAAGTAAATGTTTTCTGTTTCGTCTCAGGATATGATGTCCTTATTTTACGAAATACGATCTTGGTGTCTCCGCATGTTTCTGTACTGTACCAATAGCCTTTCTATCGGTTATCCGCACTTTCTCCCCTGGATTTATTGACTTGAGTTCATGGGAGTTGTGTTTTAGATTATAGAACCTTTCTTGCGTTTTTATTCGATTTTCCTCTATTCCTTCGAATTTCTCCTTCTGTATGAGTTTTGGTTGAAGCGCTGTTAGTGGTATGGGTAACGTTGTTTGTAATCTCCTACCCATCAATAACTCAGCTGGACTGTATCCATTCTTTAAAGAGGAAGCTCTGTAACTGAGTAGTGCTAAATAAGGATCTTTGAATTTTTTCAATCTAAACTTGATAATTTTAACAGCAGCTTCTACAAATCCATTGCTCAGTGGGTATCTTGGACTAGACGTGATATGTTTAAACCCACATGCTTTTGCAAATTGATAGAATTCAGCTGTTCTCGTTACTTCAAATTGTTACCCATTGTCAGACCTAACAATATCAGGTATTCCATGTCTGCGAAAATTAACCTGCAATGTAGAATCACTTCTCGAGATGTAAGCCTGTCTAATTTAGCAATTTCTGGATAACGTGAATAGCAATCAGTCACTAACAAATACCAGTCTGAATGAAGTTTGAACAGATCCATAGCTACTATTTCCCGAGGTCTTTGAGAAAATTCTGTATGTTTTAACGGTTCCGAAGGATTTTTAGCTTCCTGTATACATGAAGTACACTCTCGCACCAACTTCACTATGTCTTTACATAGTGAAGACATATTGCAGGATACCTGGCCAAATTACTGCAAATCTCGCCAAATCTCTACATTTACCTATACCCATATGACATTCGTGTATTTTCGCTAAAATTTCTTGTCTTAGATTGCGTGGAATGATTATTCGAGTTCCTCGCATAAGTAATCCATTCTGCAAGGATATTTCGTATCTCAAAGGCCAATAAGGTAGACATCCTGATTCTATTTTTTTTTTCTGGCCATTCTCGTAAAATTAACATTTGACATGTTGAATTTTTCTCTTGTTCCAATTTTAACTGTATGAGTCTTTGCGGAGCTACAGGAATAAATTCTGTCATAAGATTGACATAAGCTTCAACTTCGTCTTCTAATTCGAAATATGGAGCTTCTTCCTGGAGAGGTGATCTATATAACGCATCTGCTGCACATAAATTTTTTCCTGGGGTGTGAAAAGCGTCGAAAAAATATATCATCAATCTCATTTTCAATCTTTGAAGACGAGGAGTTAAATCATCTAAGGATTTTCTTGTCAATATAGGAACAAGAGCTTTGTGATCTGTCTCTAGAAGAAACCTGGTGCCTACCAAGTAATTACAAAATTTTTCACATGCCCCTGTTAGCGCAAGTGCTTCTTTTTCTAATTGTGCGTAACGTCACTCAGTTGGCGTCAGCGTGCGAGATGCGTATGCAATTACCTTCAATGTAGAGTCACTCTGTCTTTGACACAACGTCGCCCCCAGACCATAGGATGAGGCATCTGCTGTCACAATACATTCTTTGCCAGGATAAAAAATTGCCAGCACCGGTTCGGACGACAAAATCTCTTTAAGTTTTTTCAGTGCTTCATCTTGCGGTAATCCCAAATGAATTCGTTCTTCGTGGATATTAAAGAATTCAGAGGTGCTAAAGTTTCGGAATATCTTGGGATGAATCGTGCGAGGTAATTAGCCCTACCAAGAAGTTGTTTAACCTCCGTCTTATTTGTTGGAATTTTGAAGCTGCCTATAGCTGCAATCTTTTCTTCGTCGGGATGTATTCCTAACTCGCCGATGACATGACACAGAAATTTTATGGTCTTGACATTAAAAACGCATTTTTGTTTATTTAGGGTAATTCCCGTTTGTTGAAGCCGTTTTAGGGTAATTTTTAACCTTATCGTCGTGTTCTGCCTGACTAGACCCCCAAATAAGGATATCGTCCATGTTGCAGATAATCCCGTGAAGTCCTTCTAAGGCCTGCGACATTCTTCGCTGGAAATGCTCAGTAGCCGGCGAAATTCCGAATGGTAGACGCAATAAACGAAATCTGCCAAAGGGTGTTATGAATGTTGTAAGATAGGATCATTCTTCGTCAAGAGGTATCTGCCAGAACCTGCAATTGGCATCCAATTTCGAAAATATTTTTGCCCCCGCCAAGAGAGATAAATTATATTCGGTGGTTGGTAATGGACGCCATTCCTCACGAATGCTTCTATTAAGTATTGTCAAATCTACGCAAATCCTGACATTTCCATCTTTTTTCTGACAACAACGGCAGGAGAACACCAATCAGTTAGTTTTTACACTGGCTGAATTACATTAAATTCTTGCATTCTTCTAATTTCTAACTTTGTTTTTTCTAATAATGGCGCAGGTATTCGCCGTGGAGAAGTAAGAGCATAAGGCTTAACGTCATCGATAAGTTCTATGTGGTAGTCACCTTTCAGTAAACCAAGTCCTTGAAATAGAGAAGGAAATTCATTAACAGGATCGAAACTACTAATACTGCGCACACAATGGCCTAGTATATTAGGACCTAGCCCAAACATTTTTATGGCTCGTTTCCCCAACAAGCATGTCTGGAAACCTTCTATAACATATATTTCTTCCAAACAATTTTTTTCCGTTATACTCTATATTTTTAACAATCTTGCCCTGAAGTTTTAAAAGTGATCTATCAGGACCCAAAATTACTTTATCTGTTCTTTTAATTTCAACATTTTTCAACACTATTTGTGCAACATGAGAAGGAATAACAGTGTGGTCAGCACCACTATCAATTTTAAATTTAACAGATTTTCCTAATATCGTAATTGGTATAATCCAATCATCTTCGTTTTCTACATTTCCTACTAAGCCTATAAAGCCCGCTTCAAATTTAACTTCGTTAATTCTCTTAGTGGAGGATAAACAAACTTTCTCCCAGTGCCCTTACTTCTTATATTTTCTGCAAAAAGAGTCTTTGGCGGAACACTTCTTTTTATCGTGCGGCGAATATCCACACAATTTACACTTTGAAATGCTTACATTAAATTTATTATCATGGAAATTCTTTCTATTTGAAAATTGTACAGAATTCTTTTTATGAATTACTGCATTAACTGATGAATTATTTACTGAAACAGACTGTTGCTTTTTGATCGATTCGGATAAACGAACTTTGTCTATCGCTGTTTGCAAAGTAAGTGTAGGATCTAATTGTAACTTTTTACTTAAATACAGATCAGTAATACCAACAACTATGTGATCCCTTAATAATTCATAATGTAATGCACCATAATTACATTTATCCGCAAGTGCATATAAATCAGTAATGAAATCATTAACGCACTCACCTTCTCTCTGTAGCCGTCTGTTAAACTGTGCGCGTTCGAAAATTACATTTCTTTTTACAATAAAATGATCATCGAATTTACTTAATACAGCCTGGAAGTTTTTCTTCTCAGCTTCTGTTAAAGTGAAAGCCAGAAAAATATCTTCGGCCTTTTCGCACATGAAATATGTCAGAGTATCAACTTGTTTCTCTTGTGTCTTCGTATTCAAACCCGAAGTCGAAAATTGAAATAAATCCGGTGGCGTTATATGATATGCCGACGCAGTTGCCATAACTGTTCGCAGAACGAAACTAGAAGTTGATTTCGAACTTGAAAGCACGTAGAATGCTAAGTTACTTCTTTACTTTTTAACCGCTGCCGCCATGTGTTGTTGCGCGTGTTTAATTAACTTTACTAGTTAATATGCCGAGCATTTTGGCGTGTTTGTGTATTTAAACACTATTGAAGACAATGTAATAACGAATAACACATTTAATAAGCACACAGACAAATACAAGCGGTAAACATACATCACAACTAAAGTTACAGTTAACAACCGGTTAAATAGTTCTAAAGGTTAAACGCAGAGTTCGGACTTAACACTATCGTTCATAGTTCAGGATAATGCCACAATCTTTACAGAATCAAGATCAACAGAAGAGTGATGTCATAAAAATTCTGAGAGAGCTGAGTTATTGGCGAACAGCAATTTACCAAAAACATAAAACCAGTAGATATCTGGCGAGAATTAAGTTGAGATGAGACACATATTAATTTCCGTTAATGGATTGTCAATGAGGAGGACGAATGGTCAACATATGAATTTTAACGCTAAACAGATAACCGACAAAATATGGACTGCCGAAAACCACAAGGCCGCATTTTACATGGGGGTGGTGACGGCAAACCATGGGAATAGGCGCCGCTGCGCCGAATGAAGGCATATGCAATTAAGAAATAAAAGATATTGCACACTAAATTTATGACAAGAATTTATACGTTGTGTGGACAATGATGCAGCTGTATCAACACACTCAATAAATAAAGAAAGAAGGCATGAGAAAGATCTCGCGTAGCAACCAAATTAAGCGTGCTAATGTACTGCGTAAATTGTTTTTATGTAAGATAAAAATAGCATGCCTCTTTGAATCTAACGAGGTTGAACCCGTCGAACTTCGACGAAGGAAAATGTTTAAGAAGGAACTGTTTCCTTGATTTATAATAAACCTACAAAATTAGTTACAATAGAAAATGCATCTTAAATTGGTTACTCTAACTCTCAAACAAATATTATTTTAACCTAAAATTAACAAAATACTATTTCTACAAAACTCAGTTGTGTCTGAATTATTAAAATTAAACTTTAATCGCATATGTAATCAGTAAAATATAATAAAAACAGTTATTATGATGAAGTTGTCAGTTAAGTCTCTTATGTTTCGTTTTTCCGAATCAAAACGATAAAATTTATTCTAGTTTGATTCAATCAGATTTTTTTCCCTGTAAAATCCAAACCCAACATCATTTTCACCTGCGCATATTTACATTTGCACTTCTTATATCCGTATTCATCATGTTTAAGAAAATGGTATTTTAATTTGATCATTTTAAATTCATTTTAACTCAAAACTTGAAATCACGAATGTGAACAATATATTTGCATGTGAACAGTCGTACTCTTAACTTCAGATACTAATTGCAATACCGAAGAGTAAAAATTGCCGTAATTTATGTTTTTTAGACTCATGTTGCTAAAATGTTTAATATTAACTAAGAAATTGAAAATTTTCTTTTAAATTTGACGTCATTTTCAAATACTTAAGCCTTTTGCCCGGTGTCTCAAAATTAATATCAGCACTCACGCAGATGAAAACTATATGGAAACTTTAAAAAGAAAATGCGTGTTTTCAAATACAGTACGTCATTTTCCATTCAAAATATTGTGGTGCAATATGTCTCTAATGGGATATTGCGCGACTTAACCCCTTTCAAAGAAATTTAAATCATAAAAAAAAGAAAAAATATATTTTCTTTAATTTTTATCAAAAAATGGCATGAATAAAAATAAATGAACCTCATTATTCTCTCAGTTCTGCAATAATCAAAGCTGTTTAATTACGATCGTTTTGAAGAAATTTCATAAAATATTTTTTAAATTAAAATATTAAGATGGGGATATTAAAAATAAAGTCTAGTGCGGGCACATATACAAATGAACAGCTTCCAATTAAAATCAAATATTGGTAAAATTAGTTCAGTAGAAAGCTCAGGGCAGATGATTAAAAAACAACCTTGTGTTTTAAATATAT
The DNA here is from genome assembly GCA_963932465.1 of Maratus speciosus. Taxonomy (NCBI): domain Eukaryota; kingdom Metazoa; phylum Arthropoda; class Arachnida; order Araneae; family Salticidae; genus Maratus; species Maratus speciosus. Next base: position 428,248,128 of record OZ010798.1, read on the forward strand.
ATATTATATAAAATTATCAAAAAATAAATTAAGCAAATTTTAATATTTTAATAAAATTATAGTAGAATGTCTTAAGAATAGCAGTAAAATTTTATTAGTCAAGAGAATTGCAATTTTTGTAAAATATTGCGCTTTATCAGCCTGTGATTTCAATTATGTTATTTTTAAAAGACGTTTTTTCGCTTGTGGAAAAATTCAAAGCAGCTGGGGTGAAATGATGTACTTCTACAAAACATATTTCAGTTTTAAGAATTAAAAAACAGGCTATTTTTATAAAATGACGTCATTTGCATCCGCTAAAGTATTCCACTTTTATGATTCAATCTTAAACAACATCTATATAGAGCTTCTAGAATTCTTAAATTTTGTATTCAGTCCTACATCTATAGAAAAGTATTCAAATGACGTCATTATCGCAGAATAATACACAAACACAACAAAAAGCAATATCATCATTCAAAAAGCTCGAAAAAAAAAACCGCGTATTTAATGTTACACATGCCTTTACTTGTTTTTGTTTATAATAGCTCCATGTTTTATCAGAAATCATTTTTTCAAAGTTCGGAAAATATTATTACACACGGATAAATAAAATTGCATTCTTTCAGCTTTCTGATACGAAATAAGTAATTGTGAAGGAAAGACACACAATTATTTAAAATACGTTTTCGGGAAGAGAAATTGCTATATCGTTTGTAAAATATTTTTCTATAAACTAAGAAACATTTAACCCCTTAAAGGGCACCGGTATATTATATATACCACTTAATTTTAATTCATAAATTAGCACCAGTATTTTGAAACTAAATTTTGCATTATTTAATGTACGTGAAGTTAAGCTTTTACTTAATTTAATATATTTTTTCATGCAAATCCTGGTGTCAATCAATCATTATGCCACATAATGAACTTCGCATTGACGGCTATAGACGCAAGTGTCCGTCAACATGTTAATTGATGAATAGAAACGAAATAAAATTATTTTAATAAAATTATAGTAGAATGTCTTAAAGAATAGCAGTAAAATTTTATTAGTCAAGAGAATTCCAATTTTTGTAAAACATTGCGCTTTATCAGCCTGTGATTTCAATTACGTTATTTTTAAAGGAGGAATTTTCGCCTGTGGAGAAATTCAAAGCAGCTAAAGTGAAATGACGTACTTCTACAAAACATATTTCAGTTTTAAGAATTAAAAAAACAGGCTATTTTTTATAAAATGACGTCATTTGCATCCGCTAAAGTATTCCACTTTTACGATTCGATCTTAAACAACATCTATATGCTTCTAGAATTCTTAAATTTTGTATTCAGTCCTACATCTATAGAAAAGTATTCAAATGACGTCATTATAGCAGAATAATACACAGACACAACAAAAAGCAATATCATCATTCAAAAAGCTCGAAAAAAAAAACCGTGTATTTAATGTTACATATACCTTTACTTGTTTTTGTTTATAATAGCTCCATGTTTTATCAGAAATCATTTTTTCAAAGTTCGGAAAATATTATTACACACGGAAAAATAAAATTGCATTCTTTCAGCTTTCTGATACGAAATAAGTAATTGTGAAGAAAAGTCACACAATTATTTAAAATACGTTTTTGTGAAGAGAAATTGCTATATCGTTTGTAGAATATTTTTCTATAAACTAAGAAACATTTAACCCCTTGAAGGGCACCGGTATATTATATATACCACTTAATTTTAATTCATAAATTGGCACCAGTATTTTGAAACTAAATTTTGCATTATTTAATGTACGTGAAGTTAAGCTTTTACTTAATTTAATATATTTTTTCATGTAAATCCTGGTGTCAATCAATCATTATGCCACATAATGAACTTCGCTTTGACGGCTATAGACGCAAGTGTCCGTCAACGTGTTAATTGATGAATAGAAACGAAATAAAATTATTTTAATAAAATTATAGTAGAATGTCTTAAAGAATAGCAGTAAAATTTTATTAGTCAAGAGAATTCCAATTTTTGTAAAACATTGCGCTTTATCAGCCTGTGATTTCAATTACGTTATTTTTAAAAGACGAATTTTCGCCTGTGGAGAAATTCAAAGCAGCTAATGTGAAATGACGTACTTCTACAAAACATATTTCAGTTTTAAGAATTAAAAAACAGGCTATTTTTTATAAAATGACGTCATTTGCATCCGCTAAAGTATTCCACTTTTATGATTCGATCTTAAACAGCATCTATATGCTTCTAGAATTCTTAAATTTTGTATTCAGTCCTACATCTATAGAAAAGTATTCAAATGACGTCATTATAGCAGAATAATACACAAACACAACAAAAAGCAATATCGTCATTCAAAAAGCTCGAAAAAAAAAAAAACCGTGTATTTAATGTTACATATACCTTTACTTGTTTTTGTTTATAATAGCTCCATGTTTTATCAGAAATCATTTTTTCAAAGTTCGGAAAATATTATTACACACGGATAAATAAAATTGCATTCTTTCAGCTTTCTGATACGAAATAAGTAATTGTGAAGGAAAGTCACACAATTATTTTAAAATACGTTTTTGTGAAGAGAAATTGCTATATCGTTTGTAGAATATTTTTCTATAAACTAAGAAAGATTTAACCCCTTGAAGGGCACCGGTATGTCATATATACCACTTAATTTTAATTTCTAAATTGGCACCAGTATTTTAAAACTAAATTTTGCATTATTTAATGTACGTGAAGTTAAGCTTTTACTTATTTTAATATATTTTTTCATGTAAATCCTGGTGTCAATCAATCATTATGCCACATAGTGAACTTCGCTTTGACGGCTATAGACGCAAGTGTCCGTCAACGTGTTAATTGATGAATAGAAACTAAATAAAATTATTTTAATAAAATTATAGTAGAATGTCTTAAAGAATACAGGGCTCATAGCGTTCCTAAAATTTTTGCACTTTGCTACCACTAAATTAAAACGATAATCTTAGTTGAACAATCCTATTATGGATGTTAAAGGAATCTACCACGAAGAATTCTTATTTAAAATACTGGTAGCAAAGTTCGAAAATTTTAGGAACTGTGCGAGCCCTGAGAATAGCAGTAAAATTTTATTAGTCAAGAGAATTGCAATTTTTGTAAAGCATTGCGCTTTATCAGCCTGTGATTTCAATTACGTTATTTTTAAAAGACGAATTTTCGCCTGTGGAGAAATTCAAAGTAGCTGGGGTGAAAAGACGTACTTCTACAAAACATATTTCAGTTTTAAGAATTAAAAAACAGGCTTTTTTATAAAATGACGTCATTTGCATCCGCTAAAGTATTCCACTTTTATGATTCGATCTTAAACAACGTATATATAGAACTTCTAGAATTCTTAAATTTTATATTCAGTCCTATATCTATAGAAAAGTATTCAAATGACGTCATTATCGCAGAATAATACACAAACACAACAAAAAGCAATATCATCCTTCAAAAAACTCGGAAAAAAAAGGGTATTTAATGTTACATATGCCTTTACTTGTTTTTGTTTATAATAGCTCCATGTTTTATCAGAAAGCATTTTTTCAAAGTTCGGAAAATATTATTACACACGGATAAATAAAATTGCCTTATTTCAGCTTTCTGATACGAAATAAGTAATTGTGAGGGAAAGGTCACACAATTATTTAAAATACGTTTTCGTGAAGAGAAATTGCTATATTGTTTGTAAAATATTTTTCTATAAACTAAGAAACATTTAACCCCTTGAAGGGCACCGGTATATTATATATACCACTTAATTGTAATTCCTAAATTGGCACCAGTATTTTAAAACTAAATTTTGCATTACTTAATGTACGTGAAGTTAAGCTTTTACTTATTTTAATATATTTTTTCATGTAAATCCTGTTGTCAATCAATCATTATGCCACATAGTGAACTTCGCTTTGACGGCTATAGACGCAAGTGTCCGTCAACGTGTTAACTGATGAATAGAAACGAAATAAAACCAAAATTCAACGAATTTTATGTAACAGACGGTATTTTTGACATGGCATGTATTTTAATTTCAATTTTTATGATGAAATGGCAACAAAAAAATACAGTAATCTACTATTTCCCTTTTTTTTAAAAATAGAAATGGAGTACTTCTGTTGCCGTAATTACAAAATTGGTACTAAAATCTATAAAAAAAAATAATATCTCAAAATTAATTGAGACATAGCTTTCAAACAAATTGCATTTAAAAGTACATTTTCTTTCCTTACATGACGGTATAAAAGCTAAAAATGTGCGATGTGTAGAAGCTTAAAAATTTTCAGTAGCGAAAATTGCAAAACCAAAATTCATTTCAAATTTCAAAGTGTTGCCATTCGCAGAATGACGTATGCGTTACGCACGTATATGTTTATCCTTTATAATATAGATATTATCTTCTGCGGGTTTTTTTTTTTTTTTTCTTTTTGAATTATAGTGTGAAACGAGAATGTATTTCTAAAGGAAATGAGTGATGAAAATAAATTTAATTTATGTTTCAAGACAGATTCAAAATATAAAAAATTAGTAAAATGACATTTAAAAAGGAGGGGTGGGAGGCGAAAAGGGAAAAACCATTAAAAAGAATATGTTACTAAACACTTTCTAGGAAACTGGGATTCCTTGAACGTTTTATGTAATGGTAACAACAAAAATTCATATGTCAGATACACTTTTGCACCGTAAATCAAAAAATATGAAAAGTTACGATAATTTTTTTAGGAAATTGGGATGCCTAGAACTTTTTATGTAACTGCAACCCGGGTTACAGCTAAAATTTTAGTAAGATTACCGTAATTTTCGTATATTCTTTTGTATTGCTACAAATTTCTGTAGCTTTACAAAAACTAGTTTTGTAGATTTGCATATTTTTTTTGTACAGTGTACAGATAAAATTTTAGTAAGCATACAGATTTCTGTGACTTTACATCTGTAGAATTACATTTTTTTTTTTTTTTTTTTTTTTTTTTTTTTTTTTTTTTTTTTACAATGTATGGTAAATTATATTCCTTCATATTCTATAAACTTTTATACTATTTAGGAAACAATTTCAAAAAATTAACGTGAGAGTATTTTTTACAATAAAATTTAAAAAAAATATGTTTAATAAATTACGTTAAGTGATAAAATAAAATAAAACAATGAAATAAAATATGTTTTCGACTTTAATAATTAATTTAAATAATTTTGCCATAAGATGTTTTACTTAATTTTCAAGATTACGTGCAGGGATAATAATCGTTGCCATAATGAAACACATAAATGTTTATTTAACAATGTTTATTTTTAAACATATTAATGTTTATTTATGAATGCATTTAAGATGTTATGTATTTTTTGTTTACTCTAATTTAATCGTCATACATAATACTAAGAGTAATAATAATATGTTTAGGTGCACTTAATCTAAAATTAAAGGCATTTGCATCGTAATCAAATGATAAAATATACAATTTAATATTCTTTAACGTTAAGCAAATAAGTGCTGCCATAATAAAATAAGCTAATGTCACTTATCTGTGTATTTTAAGATATTATCTATCTTTTAATTCTAATGGAACTACAATACATAAATAAGAATAAAAATAAGAGTAATGATAATATGTTTATTTATATTAACTTTAGTATAAAAGAAGAAGAATGTGAGTAATAGTCAAGCTGCAAAATCGACTGTTTAATATTCTTTTAAGCTCAAAAAATAAATGTTGCCACAATAAAATAAGCTAATTTCCCATATCCATAAGTTTTAATATATTATCTAAATTTTCATCATAATTTAACTACAATAGATAAATAGTAGTAACATTAATAATAATCTATTTATAATAATTCAGCCTAAAAGGAAAATAATTTGCGTTGTATTTAAAATGCAAAATTGACATGTTCTTTTAAGTTAAACAAATACGTGTTGCCACAATAAAATAAGGTAATGTCACTTTCTTATATGTTTTAAGATATTAGCAAAATTTTAATTTTAATTCAAATACAATACATAAATAAAAATAACAATAACAATAATAATAATACATTTAAATTCGCTTAATTTTAAAAGACTGTTTAGTATTCTTTTAAGTTAAACAAATAAATGTTGCCACAATAAAATAAGGTAATGTCACTCTCCCATATGTTTTATGATATTATCTATATTTTCATCATAATTCAACTACAATAGATAAATAATAATATATTTATAATAATTTAGTCTAAAAGAAAAAGAATTTGCGTTGCATTCAAAATGCAAAATGTTGCAATAATAAAATAAACTAATGTCGCTTATTTATGCCTTTTAAGGTAATAAATTTATATTATACTTAAGATATTATATTTAAGGTATTTGTGCATCATAATGCAACTGCAATACATAGTGATAATAATAATAATAATAATAATATAATGCTGAAGAATTTATGTGAAAGAAAAAATAATTCACATTTTAATTAAAACATAAATCTGAAGCTATGTACAAAATAAATTGTATAAACATTATGTAATTAAAATACATAATTAATTATATTAAAAGACATAAACAACACACAAAGTAAATTACATTAAAAATGCTTTATATTTATCTTTCTTTTGTATTAATTTTTCTACAACATCTCGCGTTTCCTGTCACCAATTCAGCATTTAGTGGGTAAACACAAATTGTTCTTTAACTAAGTAGAAAATCGTGTTTTGAAATTTCAGTTGTTCTTTTCATTTGGGAATTCTAAAAGTATTCGAATTTCAACGATAAATTTCAACGTTCGTTTTGTCTTAGTTGAATCAAATAATGGTTTAACGATTTCGCACAATTTATTCTTTCGTTATAAAACTGTTTATTTTAAATAAATCATTAAATCCACAGAATAAACTGTTCATTGCTAAGGTTAAAAACATTATCCACATTAAAAGGAATATTTAAAATAATAATTTTAATAAGACTTTTCTAATTAGATTCTTTTATATCATAATTATTAAAAGATGATTTATAACGCTTTACACGCTTTACAAATATGCAGAAACTTTTTGGAATTTCAAAGGAGTCACAACTATTTCAGAATCTAAATTATAATACCTTTCTGCGAATAGATAAAAACTTCTAATAAAAAATTGGTTTTTTATTGTATTTTCTCCTACTCATGGAAAGTGGCGTATGAGAAACAGAGTGATGTCATAAAATAAATGGAACTGCAATTAATAATAATAATATATATTTCCTCTAATTAAATTCCATCCAAGAAACTACTACTGCTACTGCTACTTCTACTTTCAACTCTAGCAATTATTGGTTCTCTCATTTTCAAAACAAAGTGGCATATTTGTATAAATAAACAACATTTATTTATTAAGATATTATCTGATGATGACCTTGGAAGGCTTGAAAGTACTAACAAGGGAACCACTTTAGGTGTTGCTCGCACCTAGTATTGAAACCTGGTGCATTTTAAAGCTCTATATTAGGAAGTTTGGGAATCGATAAAATTTTTTTGTTAAAATAATATTTTTTTGATTTTACAGTAGATTAACTTTCTGAAAATGCAATTTTCGAGACCACTTTTCGGGCTGTTAAAGTAAAAGTTAAAAAAAAAAAAATAGTTTAAAATATAAATTAGTCAATAATAACTATAAAATGTTGAAAAAAGTTATAAAAATCCTTCAAGAACCTACGAATTTGATTTTTAAAAAAATACAATATTATATTTGCATATTTGGCGGGGAAAGATTGGCGTCTTTTTCGTCCCGTACAGTTTTCCGGCAACCCTAGCTCAGTATTTTCGCTACGCACCGTGTTGTAGTAATGGTTTGGACGTAAACCTATTACAAGTGTAAAGCTAGTGAAAATTTTGAAGTGCCATATCTGGCGACTTAACTCTCTTTTGGTGTAAAATTAACAAATAAAAATCCAATAATAAAAAATTATAAATATAAAAAAATATATAAAATATGATTTTAACAAAGAATTTTTATCGGTTCTCTAACTTTTATGCATAGGGCTACAAAATGCACCAGGTCTCGATTCTAGGTGCGAGCAACACCTAAAGTGGTTCCCTTGTAAGAAGTTTTAAATAAAATGTATATTTTAAACTTTGTAACATCTTTTTCATTACTTTAGTCGCCTTTTAATTAAGATTGTGGACTTTTTAATGTTCACATTATACATTTTATGTTGAATCAAGGTGAAAAATTGCTTTTCGTCTCATGATTTTATTTGTAGAAAAGTAGATGTTTAAAAATAGTTCTCATTCATACATAATGGAAATATTTTTTGATAAAAAACTTCATTTCGCAAAAAAGTATCTTCACAAATTTAATACGAGAAGTAAGATTTTTTATTTCAGTACTTTACAGATAATTTTAATATTTTTCATTTTTTTAACTGATAAAAAAAAAATCCTTTCTACCATTATCATTATCGCGGTGTACACCAGTTTTCACCACACGGTTTTCACCAGTCAAATTTTATTTCAGGATTATTATGTACTTAATAAAAGAAATACGTTTATCGATCTACCCATTTGTTGGTGGTTCATTTTGCATAAGGCGATAGTCTAATGAAACGTGTCAGTAATTACAGGTACATTGTGATAACAAAAGAAAAATAATGAAAAAAGATTACGTTTAAAAAAAAATTAAACTTCCTTTTTAAAATCTGTCGCTTAGCCCTTAAATGCCTGATTTTCCAAAAATCATTGTAATAAGGTTTTTCGGCTTTCATTTTTTAAATAAATCATGGGAAAAATACTTTAAAAAATCATATTTTGTTTTAAGTATAGTTTACGGTTAAAAAACAGTTTGTTACTAATCGGCAATACTGGTGTTTAATTGAAAAAATAATTTCGCTTGATAAAACTCTATAATATTAAACACACAAGAATTTTAGGAACTATAATAAGAAATAAATTTTACTTGCTCACTGCAGGTCAAAATAGGCTATTTCGCAAGCTTCCAAACAAAACAAAAAGAACAAGTAGCAACAATTGAAAAAATAAATTATCTATATTCTTAAACAGCACAAGTGTTGCCATCTACATGTTAAAAATCGATTTAATAATATTTTCAGAATGTATGTTATTGGCAACATTAGGCATTATAGCTTCAATATTATTCTAATATCATTTTAGAGCCTAAATTGGATATGTTGCCGAAAAGCAACACCAGGCATTTAAGGGTTAAACTGTGATATTTAAACTCTGTATACTTTTCAGTTTTAAAACAATATTTTCTATACAGGGTAAGTCAAAATAAATTCCCGAATTTAAAAGGTTTACTACGCAAACTGTAATCCATGTATTTATTCAAAATACACTTACATGTAGAGGTATTGTAATAAAGTTTTGAATGTACTCCTCATAAATGTTCAATATCCGCTCCTTTTGTTATACGACATATATCAAGTCTGCAATGCAATTCTTGCCAAACCGCGTGCAGCATGGTTGTATCGATGCTGGCGTTAGCAGTTGTGATTCCAGCTTTCAAATCAATCATGGACTGCAAAATATAGTCCTGCCTTAAATATGCAAGTCCGTGAGATCTCAAATTTCCTTTGGTCATGTTAATAGGTGAACTTAAGCTCTCGGAGGATTGAGCTTTCTCTACCTTCCCCCTCCTTCAGTTTAATGGATACGGATACCTGCGGGCTTCCTGAAGAGAATTTCCGGTCAATGTGTAGCAGTGAACATCGAGCGTCGTGTGTTTTTATCAGTCAATTCTCTTCTCCTTGACAAAGGCTTAAGGTTAGCCAAAAGCGCTCGGAGTAGCTTTTTATCATTTTAACATCTAGTGTTTTTAATTTTTAAAAACATTTGTATATATTTTATCACACCTATGTAGAAATGTGTTTAAATGAAGCATTTAAATGTTTCCATGTTTTTAATATTTTTAACTTATTTTTACTATGTACTTTTTCTAGAGGAAAGTTTTTTTTTCATACTTGTCAAAATATTTCTAAAATATATACTTAATTTTATTTGAAGTATTAAATTCTTATTCACAGATCGTAAGCTTTGCTAAGATTTAAGACATAAAGTACTATTTAATTAAGTCTATACAAGGGTGGTTCAATAATTATTGCCCCGAGTGTGTATAAAATATTTGTACTGCATGGTTGATGTGGAATATTGAAGCCTAATGTCTTAGATACCTATATGCTCATTTTCAGAACCATAGCTGCTATATTAACATTTTTTTTCGCTTTAGGGAGGCTGGTTTGGAGCTTATGGGGCTAGATTTGTGACAGTGGATGAGACGTGGCTACATCACTATGATCCCGAGTCCAGACGACAATAGCTACGTCTCATCCACTGTCACAAATCTATCACAGAACTGCTTCAGGTCTGGCCCCATAAGCTCCAACCCCCCCCCCCCCCCCCACACGCACACACACGCACCCTCCCCCCAACATTCTCTTTCAAGCTAGGTACCACCTCTCACACCTAAAACAAAACAAAATATGTTAATATAGTAGCTACGATTCTAAAATTGAGCATAAGATAAGTTGGGGCAACTGAGCCATGATTTTACAATGTGACTCTGGAGCTTCTGACAATTCAGCTTCAAAAAGCTAATGTTCATTTGAATTAAAAATCTGAACTTTTGTAAATGTGTTCAGCTAGGTTCCCTCTATCAGACAGAAATGCTCAAAATTACATTTTAATATTTAAAAAAAAACGAAAAATAGGCATATTTCATCTTTCTTTCCTCATGGGTCGAGTTGGCCCATAAAAATGGGGTAAGTGGACCAGGAGGGTCTATGTTCCACACGCGTTTATTTATTTTCATATGAGATATCAGGTCCTGTTTGAAAAAGTGTAAACAACTTAAAAAAATTAAAACGGGCAGATCATGTAAATTATATATCAACTAAAGAGCGTTGTAAGGGAAACCTTTGCTGTCAATGTGTCCAAAAAAGCACTAAAAGTGAAAATATTAGGTTTATTTATACCAAAAACATAAAAATTAAGTAAGTACTTATGTACTTTAGTATAGGTAATAAATATAAAAGACACACGGGTTTTTTAAGGAAAAAAATAGCAAGGTAAATCTATGAACAAACGGCTACGTAAGTGCTTAAGTACTTCATCCGTATGTATCGTGCATTTTCAAGGTTTGGCTATCTCGCTTTCAGGGGCAAAGTACTTGCATTAGTAAAATGCTGAAATAATTTAAAGACACCAGTATTTACAAGAGAATCTATTTGTAAACAAGTAAAAGTATATTTTTGGCGTACTTAATAAATGTGAAATTTTCATTATAAAATTCCGGTGCCAATGTGGCAATTAGGGATTAAAAATATGTGATGACATAACGGCATCACCGCTTCTCAAGGGGTCAAGAAATTTGGTTTGATACCAACCAATATGCTTTTTTAAATTGTTATTACGTTATTTTAATAAGGTATTCTATAATTTTCTTTATTGTGATCAAAAAACAATGGAGAAATTTATTTCCCGTAGCAAGAGAAACTCAAAAAAATTAATTATAACTATTGGGGTAACTGGATCCCTTACATTTGATACATGAAGTAAATATGTATAGATACCTAATAATATTAATGTAGTTATATGCCTAGTCTTAAAAAAAAGATTGTTTAATAAAAGTGCTTACAGTATTTTAATAAAAAGTCGAGTAAGTTCAACATTATTGGCGTTGTCTTTAAAAAAAGAAACATACATTTTTGACAACCTATCACATCAAAGTGAGAGTTATGATTGAGTTGACTCACGTTGTTTTAGGAAGTAGAGATTAAGGTGAATTGTTCATAAAAGTTAAAACTTAAAAAACATCAACAGGTTTTTATAAAATAACCTACGGCCCAGTTACCTCGTGGGTCCAGTTTCCCCAACTAACGTTATAGGCATCTAAGACATTGAGCTTCAATATTCCACATCAACCATCGCAGTACAAATATTTTATGCACACTCGGGACAATAATTATTGAACCACCCTCGTATTTTCGAAATATTTTGCAAACTGAAAAAGAATGAACTATCTTTTAAGAAGAGTACACAGAAAAAAGAAGTTAAAAATATTAATTTTCTCGTGAGATATTTTAAAATACACATGCATTCTTCGCCCATCGGTTGAATATTAGTCAGGGAAATTTGAGATTTCAATGACCGACACTTTTAAAAAGTGGAGTAAAATAAATGAAATGTAAGAATAAGTTTTATGCAGGGTGGTTCAAGTATTTCATTAAAAAAGCTTTCTGGATGGAAATATGCTTATTCCGATTCGTGGATCACACGCCGGAAAATATTGTAACCAGTGTTCTCGCTGGCTTTTGACCAACATTAGCGATTTGGTGAATGAGAAATAAAAAACTAGCCAAATGAACAGAAATGTTAGTGAAATAGATTCGGCTTGAAACACTGAAAAATATATCTTTAACCCTTTATTGTATCCCCTTTTTTCAATATGTTCTAAAATAACCTAAGTTTTTGTAATTGCTTATACAATAGAAATTCGAGTATCCGCTACAGAACCTATTAAAAACAAGTACATTCTAAATGTCTCCTAAATGTGTAAATATTTCAGACATTCTTTTAACTGTCTAAAAAATTAAATACAGCAATCTTTGATTTACCGTTGTGAAAATTATAGCACTCGCAATTTGGCGAATTTGACTGTTGGTTTACTCGCCAAATGAAGAATTTTGTCGCGATTTGGCGCAGCGTTAACTGTGTCTGCAAGTGACAGAGATAAATATGAAAAAAAAATGCTTGAAAATTATTTTATAAATAATAAAAATTGAGTATATTGCAATACAGTTGCCAAACAAATTACAATATGGATTTCAAACAAATTGCATTTGAAAGTAAATCTTTCCCTCTATTCGACGGTGTAAAAGAAAAATGTGCGGTATTAAAAAATTAAAAAAATTGCAGTAAAAGTTAATAACAGTTAAATTTAATCATCTGCTGTTGCAACCGTTTAATTGACGTCAGCGATACGTACAGACACGTTTGTTCTTTCTAATATAGATAGATAGATATCTAACTTTGTTCATAATTTATTTGAGACAAAACGGAATTAAGGAAACACTCTATAGTTAGATCACGAGATAAAAACATATATTTTTATAAAAAGAAATTTAGAATTACTCTTCATTGTCTAACATACATGTCTCCTAAATGTATAATTGTTTCAGACATTATTTTAGCTGTCTAAATAAAAATTAAATACAGCAATCTTTGATTTACCGTTGTGAAAATATACACTAAAAATGTCTATGAGAGTTCGATTCTTAACCGATTGAAAAAATTTGACCCGCCAATGATAATTTGCATACATTTAATAAATAGTATGGTAAATGGCTAATTTCAACACCGCATTCCAGCAAAATATTTCTCTATTTGGCGCTTAATGCGAGTAATTTTGTTTGCGTTTTTACTTCCGCGACGCTGGAGCATAGATAGTGATTAACAGACAGTAGAGAAATACCTATAGCATAATCCTTTCTGTGTCTTTGTCTGTTGATAAACTAAATTGGTGTTGAATCAGTTTCTCTATAAAAAGATCAATGTAAATGGTACGGTGCGATTGAAGATGTTTAAAACGACATCAATCGTTCAGTTACGATCCGAAGAATCTTGACCGTATTGGCAAACTGATCACTCGCAATTTGGCGAATTTTACGGTTGGTTTACTCGCAAAATGAAGAATTTTGTCGCGATTTGGCGCAATGACGAGCGGCAGCGAGAATTCTGATTGTAACTACAAACTTTAATTAGAAAAATGAATTAATTATTTTTATTATGAATACAAAGATTTACAAAGTACAAAACGTGACTTTTACGGACATTTGAACAGCAGGAAGATTTCACGGTAGGTTTACTGTAAATTTTTGAAATTGCTTCCTTTCGAAATAACACTTCACGTTGACGGCGAATCAACAATTGTAAAACAAAAACTTCTCGCTTTGAAGAAATATAGTGAGAAAAGGGTTATTCTGATAACATATGACTGTAAAGTTTCCCATATGCAATATTTTGTCTATATAAAGGGAACTAAAGAAAGAGGCACATGTGAATATGCTACAAGAATACACACTTGGAATTCTATCAAATGCAGAGGTGAAATAAAATAAATAGGTTTGAAAACAAACGCATTACTGATTTTTCGCTTACATTGCTTGAAAAATGTTCTCAACTCATTAATTTTAGTTAATAATAATAATAATAATGGTAATAGCAATAGTGATAATAATAATAATAGAAATCCGCTTAATTCTCTTTACACGGTTGGAGAATCTTTTGTTTCAAACTTTTCCGGTCGAATAATTTGTGATGAAAAAAAAAATACTAGAAAGTTGTTATGTTTGCTTAATCATCCTGTAATACGTCATTTTTCATATGTCATCAAAAAAATTTCTTAACATTTTGTCATATGAATAACGCAAAATAAATATCTGTGATAGCCATAAATATCAATGAGATATGTATTAATTTTCTTTCATTTCGGGTCTGGATTGAATTTTTTCGGTTTCAGGTAAATCGATGAAATTATTTTTGTCGGCTTTAGGGGTTGGGTTTCGTGTTGACTTGAAATACAATTTTCGGGTCCAGGACTCTATTCTGAGATTGAAGCGCCCTTCAAAGCACGCGTACTGGAATATTTTTCGCTAGTAGCTGCCTTTTCTCTAAAAAGTGAAAAGGATTTAAAATTTTTCATATTGAAATTTATTTTACTTGTTAATTTTTTGTATAACTATTGTAACTGAAATTTATTTCGTATTAATTAATAATATACTTTGCTACATAGAAATTTATTTTCTTGAATGATAAAAATATTTTATAAATACTGATAGGGAAATTTCTTTTCAATAAATACAAATACCTAAAACATTAGAGTATTAGTTTACTGGCGTTTGTCGGAAAGTGTTTTAAAAATTTTTGATGCCATAAAATAACTTTCTTTTTTCCTGTAAAACAAACACATTTTTATTTGAAGAAATATAGTGAGAAAAAGTTATTCTGATAAGTTATGACTGTGAAGTTTCCCATATGTAGTATTTTGTATATATAAAGTGAGATAGAAAAGAGGCACATGTGGATATACTACAAGAATACACACTTAGAATTCTATGAAATGCAGAGGTGAAATAAAATAAACAGGTCTGAAAGAAATACATTACCGATTTTCTCGCTTACATTGTGGGAAAAATAAACTATTTGCGCGCATATAATAAAGAAATATATAATCTATAAAGTGTAAAAAAATATATATAATATAATAATATAAATATAATATATAATATATAATATATAATATATAATATATAATATAATATATAATATATAATATAATAATAATACAATATATAACACACAAAGTGAGAATTTTTTAATTTAATAATTTTACTACTACTACTACTACTACTAATAATAATAATAATAATAATAATAATAATAATAATAATAATAATAATAAATATAATAATAATAATAATAATAATAATAATAATAATAAATATAATAATAATAATAATAATAATAATAATAATAATAATAATAAATATAATAATAATAATAATAATAATAATAATAATGAAACTCTGCTTAATTCTTTTTACACTGTTGGTGATTCTTTTATTTCAAACGTTTCCGAATGAATAATTTGTGATAAAATAAAAAGTACTAGAAAGTTGTTATGTTTGTTTAATTTTGTAATACGACATTTCCAAATGTCTTGAAAAAAATTTCTTTAGCCTAATGGCATATGTATAGTACGGAAAATAACTATATTCGTCTGATTTCACTAAATTACATATTCGATAAATTTCAGTTAACCTTAATTTTTGTGATTTAGATAGATGTTTTTAGTATCATTAATGTAAAAGTAATCTCCCCCCCCCCCCCAATAAATAAATAAATAAATAAAATAAATAAAAACAAGCAAACAAACAATCGCGAACAAATTTGGACCCAAAAGGGTTTAGAAAAGAAGGACAAATCGTAGTTCGTTGAAAAAATACATAAATACTTAAATTACGTACAGGTTACTTCAAAACAACTTTTCAATAATTTTCAAGAAGGTCAGCTACACAAATACAAATCATAACATAGAAACATGGCATCCCAAATACAAAACTCAATGTGTATACGGTCACAAAGACATTAAATTCTGATGTATATTCCACGGATAAGATATAATATAAATTTTGAACCGCTGATTTTGCTCAAGAAATGAAGTGAAATAAATACTATTTAAAAATAAGTTAAATTTTATTAAATAAAACATCTTATTCTAAACATACGTATTCTGTTCGTGGATTATGAGCTGAAAATGATGATAGCCACAAAGTTGAATGAGTAAAAAGATTTATTTTTTTTTTTTATTAGGAAGTTTTAGGTATTTGCATTCAATCCTCTTATAGAAAAGAAATTGCCTTATCAATATTTATAAAATACTTTTATCACTGAATAAAATAAACTTCAGTTAAAATATTTATATAATATATATGTCTACCCTATATATATATAAACCTAATAAAACCAATTTATGAAACGATTTTATGAAACGACTTGATTACGTTGCACGGCTATTTCTCCTAAAATATGAACATTTTGGCGAGGAAATTAACACAAATTATCCGTGTTGATCCACAAATGTCAAAACTGGTAAAAAAGTTTTTAAATTTGAATTAGTTTTCGAAATATTGATTTTTTTCTAATTTTAATTACACTTCTGTGGTGACGATCTATAATGGCAACAAAATGACTCCATTTTTTTTAAGGGAGAACAGGGGAAAACTATAGGTGTTCCGTTCCGGAAGTAGAACGAGCTCCCCCTAGCGAGCAGTCTGTAAAAAAGTTAGTTAAGCTGTTGATCGTCAAAGCATCAACAAGTCTGTAAAAACACTCCATCCAAACCAACGCGATGGATATTAATTATGATTTGCAATTTATTCAAATTTGTGAAATTTATGTTGTGCAAGTGTCTTGTGCAGTTTTAAGTGTGAATAAAATCAATTAAAAAGAAAATCAACGTCTACAGTCCACATCATATCCACCATTGTGGTCCGAGAGAGCCTGAGAGCTACTATGGATAAGCTTAACAGATTAAAAGGCACCGTAAATGCTGCTATCACAAGATTAGAGCAGTTTTTAACTGACACTACTGATATAAAAACAACGAATGTGAGCACATTAGAAGTAAAATTAAAAAAGACAGAAGCACTTCAAAATAAATTAGAGGAAATAAGAGAACAATATTTTGACATCCAAGAATTATCAGCGCAACAAGTGCAAGATATAGAGGAGGATATTGACACTGCTAATGAAAGGCTCGAACAAGTTGAGGTAAGCTTAAAAGTTTTATTAGCATCTTTTGAAAATAAATGTAATATCGCAAGTGTAAATATTAATGATCATTCAAATGAAAACAAAACAAAGGTACGCCTCCCTGAAATTCCATTACCTTCATTCGGTGGTGATTACTGTGATTTTGCTAATTTTAAAACGCAGTTTACTAACTTGATTGTTAACAATCCTCAATTAGATAATAATTAGAAGCTATTTTATTTAAAAGCTTCTTTAAAAACGAAGCTAAACATTTAGAATCCCCTGATGGTGATTTCAATTCATTGTTTCAAGCTCTGATACACAGATACGAAAATAAAAGATTGTTAATCGATTCACATATTTCTGCAATTTTAAATTATGAAAAAATGCAACATGAATCCCCTAAAGAATTGCGTAATTTTATTGATTGTATTAACAAAAACATTCGCGCACTCAAAATCATGGAATATACACAAAATAAGTTATCAGAAAGTGTGTTCATAAATATAATGCTGAAAAAATTACATAACGAAACTCAAAAGCAGTTTGAATTATCTCTTCAAAACTCAGATGTTCCGACGTTTGATTATTTAATTGCTTTTTTGAAAAAAGATGATTAGTTTTAGAAGCGATAAAACTTCGACTAACCGGTATGGCTGAATCGAAGCCTTTGAAATCTAAGAACAATTACGCAGTAAATAAATCCAAATCATTTTTTATCAACGATAATAAAAATAAAAATAATGTAAAGCGATGTGTGTTATGCAATTCGCCTCACCCCCTTTTCAAATGTTTTGCTTTTTTAAACATGAATATTCGTGAAAGGAAAGTGATTGTAAGTAAAAATAAATTATGTTCAAATTGTTTACGATTACATCAAGGCCAATGCAATTCTAAATTTACCTGCAAACATTGCAAATTAGCACATAGCACCTTACTACATGAAGTAAATGATATGTCAGAAACGGCAATAATAAATAAAAATAACGAGTTTGTTAAAAACAAACAAATAAGCAATGCTGAATCTGAGAATAAAGAAACGCCATTAATTGGTTCCAATTTGTTACTAGAATATAAAAGAAATTGCGCAATATTAAACACAGCTATAATTTTAGTAACAGATGTGTATGGAAATAAAATTAGATTAAGAACAATTCTAGATAATGGGTCGTCTATCCACACTTTAAGTAACAGCGCATGCAAGAAATCAAATCTAAAACCAAAACCATTCAAGGGTGTTATTTACGGTATTAACGAATCACACCAGGAAATAAAACAAATTATCAATGCAAAAATATCAAATGAAAAAGGAACATTTTCTAAAACATTAGAGTTTGTAGTTCTACCAAAAATAACAAACAATATTCCTGTTGAAAGATTGGACATTTTAAACTTATGCATCCCTAACTATATAGAATTAGCGGACAATAATTTTCATATACCTGGTCAGGTTGATGCATTGATTGGTAGCGAAGTATTTTTTGACATTTTAAAGAGTGAGCAAATTCGTTTAGCAAATGCTAACTGTATGTTACAGAATACAGTATTTGGGTATATAATCGTAGGTTCACTTCCACAAGTTGAAAGTAAGTCATATTGTTGCCTCTTAACTGAAAATAGCTTAGACAATACTTTACAGAAATTTTTTGAAATAGAATCTTTACCTGGGGATAATAAAAAAACTGTCAAAGGGGATGAAGAAATATTTTGTGAGGAACATTTTAGAAGCACCTATAAATGCGATCACACCGGTAGATTTACAGTACAGCTACCAATGAAAGACAATGCAGAATCAGTGTTAGGAAGTTCTAGAGAAATTGCAGCTGGCGATTAAATAGTTTATGGGCTAAATTAGATAAAAATAAAACAATGGCTAACTTATATACAGCTTTTATGGAAGAATACGAAACTTTGGGGCATATGACACAAATTAAAAGTGAAAACGAAAATAAGCTGTCTTATTACATTCCACATCATGCTGTGTATAAACCGGAAAAAATATTCACTCCCCTGAGAGTTGTCTTCAATGCAAGTTCAAACACACCTAGTGGTTATTCACTTAATTTTATTTTATTAAATGGGGAACGGTTCAACAAGATTTATTTTCGATTATAACTAGATTCCGTACCCACAAATATGCATTCTGTGCAGACATTAAGAAAATGTACAGGCAGATACTGATTGACCCACAACAGAGAAATTTGCAAAAAATTCTTTGGAAGTCCAGTACGGACGCCCCGATAAAAATATATGAACTCAACACGGTTACATATGGCACTGTTAGTGCTCCCTTTCTCGCCACGCGAACGTTGAAAGCTCTTGCTGATGAAGAAAGAAAAGATTTTCCAAAAGCTGCAGAAGTGATTCATAACGACATGTATGTTGATGATTGTTTATCTGGTGCAGGTTCCTTACAAGACGCACAGGACATGCAATCTCAACTAATTCTGATCTTAAAAAGGGGAGGGATGGAGCTACACAAGTGGGTCTCTAATTATCCTGAATTATTACAAGACGCAGCCATACCAGAATATGCATTTGACGAACACTCGCAGCAAATTTCTGTAAAAACTTTAGGGATTCTTTAGAAACCTGAATCAGATCATTTTACTTTTAAAATTAGTATCGAACCCAAAGATGTTTATACTAAGACAGAAGTTTTGGCACAAATTGCTAAAATTTACGATCCCTTAGGCCTAATTGGTCCTATTCTAACCAAAGCAAACATTTTCATGCAACATTTATGGGAATTACAGATAAATTGGAATCAACATCTGCCTGCCAGTTCTCTTCGGGAATGGCAAAATTTTCTGGTTAAATTGACAGAAATGAATCATCTTACAATTCCACGATATGTTTTGTCTGACAACATTGCAGGTCTAGATTCACACGGATTTTCAGACGCTTCTAGAAAGGCCTATGGAGCAGCCATCTACATAAGATCTCTCTTCACAACTGGACAGTTCAAGTCTAATCTTCTGTGCAGCAAATCCCGTGTGGCCCCCCTAAAGCCAATGACCATCCCGCGACTAGAGTTGTGTGCAGCTCTACTGTTGACAAAACTGGTTCAAAAAATAATTCCCATCCTACAGCTATGCTTTGAAAGGGTGTGGCTATGGACAGATTCATCGATTGTTCTATTTTGGCTTAACACACCACCCCACAAACTAACTTTCGTTGCCAATATAGTCACCACGATCCAGTCTATTTCTGAGAATTATCATTGGAATCATGTATCCTCAAAATCCAATCCAGCAGACATCATCTCCAGAGGTGCAACAGCCAAGGATCTGATCAATAATGATTTGTGGTGGTTTGGTCCGGAATTTCTTCAAAGGGAAATTATAGTTCCCAAACAATTTCCTACTCTCAAAGACATTGACTGTGATCATGAACTAAAAACTGATTTTAATTTATTGATTTTTCATAAAGACTCTAACGACTTTTTTAATGCATTATATAACTCTTCTAATAATTTTCTCAAATTAATTAGAATATGTAGTTTTATTTTTAGGTTCGTCAACAATTGCAGACTCAGAACCATATACAAGAATCAACTTAAGGGCATCGAATTAAATTATAGCACCCATTTTTTAGTAAAAAGGGCGCAGGAAGGTAAGTTCGCTCCTGAATTAGCAGCATTCAGAAAGGGACAAATAGTTCCTTGCTCCAGTAAGTTAAAGGGATTAGATCCTTTCATTGACAACTGTTCATTACTTCGTGTAGGGGGCATATTAATAAATTCTGACTTACCTTTTGATGCTAAGCACCAATTAATTCTGCCCAGTGATCATAAGCTCACTAAATTAATTTTTGAGTACTTTCATAAAAAGTACTTTCACATAGGTGCTCAGAGATTAGTTCATCAAGTAACGGATGAAATATTGGCCTATAAAGGCCAAAAGCATTGCCCGAAAAACAGTGCACACTTGTGTCACATGTTTCCGGCATAACCCCAAAACACTAGATCAGTTAATGGGAGACCTCCCATCGCAACGCGTAACACCTAACCACACGTTTCTCAATTCAGGTGTCGTTTTTTTGTGGCCCCTTCCGCATTAAGTACAAAAATCAAAGAAAGCGCACTTATTCCAAAAGTTATGTGGCCATATTTATATGCATGGCTACCAAGGCTATTCATCTAGAGATAGTAAGCGAGTTATCCGCTGCTGCATTCATCGCTGTACTTAAAAGGTTTTGTGCCAGAAGAGGCAAAATAAATACGCTAACTTCTGACAATGCCACTAATTTCAAAGGTGTGTCAATAGAATTAAATAACTTTAAGAAATTATTGGCCACTCCCAACGAGGAATTATCAAATTTCTTTGCCGAGGAATTCATAACTTGGAAATTTATCCCTCCGCGATCTCCTAATTTTGGCGGTCTATGGGAAGCTGGCGTTAAGTCCTTCAAACATCATTTGCTTAGGGCCGTAGGTAATAATAAAATTACTCTAGAGGACTTTGAAACTCTAGTAGTCCAAATTGAGGGGATCCTAAATTCCTGACCTTTATTTCCGCTTTCTGATGACATAAATGAATTTGAAGTGCTTACGCCAGGGCATTTTTTAATTGGCAGACCCATTAATAGTATTCCAGAGCCTAATGTTATAAATATTTCTGAAAATAGATTAACCCATAATGAAGGGAACGAATATAATAAAGGGACATAATAATAAGGGAAGGAACAGGTAAGGCATTGACACGGCACGCCAAGTATCCAGGTTCGATCCCTGGTCTGGACATTTTTCGCTCTGTTGGAATAAACTTCAACTGTGCTACTCCAGCTTTGAAATAGATTAACCCATTGGCAATTAATTACCAAATATGTTCAATGCATTTGGAAACGTTGGTTTATTGACTACTTAAATCACTTGCAGCAGCGCGGTAAGTGGCAATTTACAAAAGAAAACATAAAGTTAGGATCTCTAGTGTTATTAAAAGAAGAAAATCTCCCACCATGTAAGTGAGCTCTTGCCCGAATTATGGAAATAATTCCAGGCATGGACAATAGGGTTCGTGCAGTCAAAGTCAAAACTGCATGTGGTATATTTTTAAGAGTCATTTCAAAAGTGTGCCTGTTGCCCATTAAGGACTCTTAAATAATGTTTATGCATCATTGTATTTCTTATATACTATTTTAAAATAATTATCCTGATTGTTTTGTATATTAAGTATTTTATATTTAAGTATCATTTTTTAGTGTTAATTAGTTATCTATTGTATTATGTTTATATTAATTGCTGAAATATGTCATATTTCATCCCCGGGCGGCATGTTCTGTTCCGGAAGTAGAATGAGCTCCCCCTAGCGAGCAGTCTGTAAAAAAGTTAGTTAAGCTGTTGATCGTCAAAGCATCAACACGTCTGTAAAAACACTCCATCCAAACCAACGCGATGGATATTAATTATGATTTGCAATTTATTCAAATTTGTGAAATTTATGTTGTGTAAGTGTCTTGTGCAGTTTTAAGTGTGAATAAAATCAATTAAAAAGAAAACCAACGTCTACAGTCCACATCATATCCACCAATAGGGATTATTAGATGACTTCTTTATCGTCAGTTTCAAATTGATAACTGAAATAATATCTTTTATTTTAATTGATAGTGAAACAATATTGAGATTATATTATGTTTTCAGGAAAATTGAAAAACTAAAAACATTTTTTCACATTTCGGTCATCCGGAATCAACTTATTTAAGAAAACAAAAATCTTCTGTCAATTTCAAATTTCATAGGCGGAAAAAAGTTTTCTTTTCAATTTTAAAGAGAAAATTACATCAATAATCTTAAAAACAAAAATAGATTTTAAAATAACAATATAATCATCACGTGTTAAAAAGCAGAAAAAAAGTAAGTTACGTCTAAATTTTTACACATAAATATTAAAAAAGTACGAAAACTTTAAAATAATAAAATTATCACACGCAAAACGCATTTAAAGGTGATAATTACGTCAGTTGTAAAAGGCCCAACATTAAATATCGTAAGAATAAAGCGCCTCAATTTAAAGTGCCTAAAATAATTAAATTGTTACACGTGAAAACTTTTAATAGTGAAATATTAGGTCATACTTGAAAAGCTCAAATAATATTTCCAAATGCTTTTAAGGTAAATAATATATATGTACCTGTGAATCTTAAAACAGAAAAAAATTTAAAATAAAATTAATTATTACATGCGACATGCATTTAATAGGAAAAATTACGTCATATATTAAAACCATACATTTAAAATGATTTTTATTTCGGAGACTTTTAATCTGACGTCGCATGGTATAATAATAGTGCGCCAAGCAAATTTGTTTATATATTGCTTACTTGATGCAGCATAAAAACAGGTAAATGTATGCGGAAAATACTTTCGATTTATTTTGTACAAATTACTATTCAATAAACATATATTACAAAATTCGGATATTCTTATCAATTAATACAAAAAATTAACAAAACATTAATAAAAATACTAATAAAAAGTCGAATTAAAAATCACTTGATGACGTAACAAAGAAGTGTATCGTGTTTAATGTCAAGTGAATCTGTGACATTTACAATCATCCATTATTGGGATTTAATCTTAGGATTTGGCGATAGTTTTTTGGTCGACGGGATAATCAAGTAGTTACCATACAAACAACATACTTGGTAAAAATAACGTAAAAATATTCATGATTGCGTGTTAAAATAGAGAAGAGAATTCATGAATAAATTATACCTGCTCTTGAAGTATCTAAAACTCGACCAAGACAAGAAATATGAGCGTAAAATTTCAAAACACAATGCTTTTCAATACGTGGATCTCAAAACTATTCCGAGGCAGAAGGAGTTTTTTTAACGTCGAACCTAAAGGAAGAATTTCTCCATAACGGCGTTATAAAACTCAGAACGATAGCGTCATTTTTAACTTAATCTGGTGGCCCTTTCCTGGTGCACCGTGTGGTGACCAGCAGAGGTCAAGTACACGTACGTAGCTGCTTTAACTTAATCATTTTATGCAAGATAATTTTCAAAAGTTTAATTGATCTTACTTATCAATCCCGAAAATAGACGTCATTTATTACAACAGCTATAAATGAGGGCACTGTAACCGAAAAATGCCCATTAAAACGGAAAAGCATGGAAACGCGATTGCTGAAGATAGCCGATGTTATATTGATAATATCATTCAATCTTAAGTAACCTCGTTAAATATATATATATATATATATTTTTTTTTTAAGGGCAGATTAGTATATTTTCATAAGCTGCGAAGTCTGAACGGGGGTTGGCAGGCGTAGCTCGCAGGGGGCTGAGATCCCTAGTATATATATATAATAAATTCGAAATCACAAACACATGAACAAATTGGCAAAGTTCCAAAGATGATTTAGAAATGAACACAGGAAACCAGTATGCAAAACAAGAAACCACGAACAACCGACAGAATCCCCAGAGGAGCCTGCGGGCCCATTCACAGAAGATGCGCCATTTCTATATATATATATATATATATATATATATATATGATGGTGGTAGGTTATGTTTAATTAATGGTTATTTATATATATATATATATATATATATACATTTTTTTTTTAAATAAGAAAAATTAAACTTAAAAAATAATTTAATTTTTCATATTGATTTTTTAAAGAAAAAGTCAGCTACTAACGAAAAATATCCCATTATCAAAATAGAGTTCTAGACCCGAAAATTCTATTACAAGTTAGCATGAAGCCCAACCTCCGAAGTCGACAAAAACATTTCGTCGATTGACCTAAAAAATTAAACCGAAACCCGAAATGAAAGAAACTTAATCCATATTTTATTGATATTTATGGATGTAACGCATATATTTAGTTTGCGTACTATTGTATGACAAAAAGGTTATGAAATTGTTTTATGACATTTGGAAAATGTATTACAACAAGATAAAACAAAAATAACAAGTTTCTAGTATTTTTTATTTCATCACAAATTATTAGTTCGGAAATGTTTGAAATAAAAGAATCTCATTTATTCAGGTTTATGCAATAAAAAATTACACGAAAAATGTGACTTGAAAACATACCGTAATGCTACTTCTATATTTTACATCTAGGTTATATATTTGTAAATGATGCTTTTTCCATAGATTATCTCTGAAACGAAAACACATGCTTTCACTTGGCATATCAAAATACGTCTCAAGATTTACTTATTCGAAATGTTGATGTACCTTCGGATTATGTAGATATCTTATATATTTATAATTCTAACAATATTCTAAAAAATATATAAATAAATAATAATAATTTTATAAATAACAAGAATATTTTAAAGAGAGAAAACTCATTATTCAAATAAATTTACAAAAATAAACCTTTTTTACAGCTGAAATAAGTCATTAATTACGGCTCTTCAAATGATTTTCTTTAATGTGAAAGACAAGCTCGATTTTAGAAACATTTATTCAGGTTTATGCAATAAAAAATTGTACGTAAAATGTGCCTCGAAAACATGTCGTAATACTACTATGTTTTATATCTAGGTTATATGTTTGTAAATGATGCTTTTTCCATGTATTATTTCTGACACGAAAACATATGCTTTCACTTGACATATCAAAATACGTCTCAGAAATACGTCTTATTCGAAATGTTGATGTAACTTCTGATTATGTAGATTTCTTATATATGTATAATTCTAAAAAGGTACATTTCAATAATAATTTATTATTAGGAGTTGAACTAAAAATATTAATTGAATGGGAAAGAATGATTTCTAACAATATTCTGATAAAAGTATAAATAAATAATAATAATTGTATAAATAACAAGGATATTTTTGCGAGAGAAAACTCATTATTCATATAAATTTACAAAAAATAAGCACTTTTTATAGCAGAAATAAGTCGAAATATAAATAACGGTACTTTAAATAATTTCCTTTAATGCGAAATGCAAGCTCCATTTTAGAAATATTTATTCAGATTTATGCAAATAAAAGATTACATGCAAAATGTGACTTGAAAGCAAAGCATGCAGTAATACTATTTCTAAATTGTTTTATCCAAGTTATATGTCTGTAAATGATGATTTTTTTCATACATTATCTATCACATGAAAACATATTCTTTCAGTTGACATATATCAAAATGTATCTTAAGATTTACTTATTCGAAATGTTGATGTAACTTCTGGTTATGTAGATTCCTTATATATTTATAATTCTATGAAAGTATATTTCAATAATAATTTATTATTAGGAGTTGAACTAAAAATATTAATTGAATGGAAAAGACCTTTATTTTTACTTACTACATACAGTCTCTATTTTTTTTATTTTTTTCCCCGAAAAATTACGATATTTATAACAGTAGCACTTCACTGGTAGAAACTTTTTAGTTTAATTCTTTAATATGTTTTAATTACCACGAAGCATTATGATATAAATTAATTTTAGCATTTAAATATTAGGGCAATTAATAATAGTGATAAATTATATACGTGTTTTAAAATTTTTATTATCTTCTATTTATTCGATTTATTTAAGAGTTTTATTTTCTTCCATCTTATTGCCAGTAATGGTTCATAGACCACTTTTATAATTATCTTACTTCTCGTATTAATAGAGTTAGACTGTATTTTGTTTATACCAAGTTCAGAAACTGGTTAATTCACTGTGTAAAAACTAATTTGTAGTGTTTCCGAACATTAAAAGACAGTAAAAGAAACCATTGTTTCACAGAAATGCTTCTTTAACTCTTTATCTACTGACGGGAGTTATAAATATCATTAAAATAACTTATTATAAAATTCATTTAGTACATGGATTAGTAGTAATACAATTTAGAATGAGTTATAGATGCATTACTTTATCTTGTTCCAAAGTCATTATTGGTTACACAAAACAAAAATATTTTTAAAAGGAAAATCTCTTTGCATATTTTCAGCTTTCTTGGCATTGGGGTGTGTGTGTGGGGGGGGGGGGACTTTTCAATTCGGAAATATTTCTATATTTCTATTGTAAGAGCGTTATATTTGTACATTTCCTAATTCTATACAATACTAAGAGAAATATTTAAAATAAAAGATTTGATTGGATTTATAAATATTGCACAAAATTCCTATAAATTCAAATTTAATTAAACCTTCTAAATCCCTCAATCCTTCTAAAATTTATTAAATGATTATGTAAATCTTCTAATGTAGTTTCAAAAATTCACGAAAAATTCTTTAAAAGATAAAGTTTTCCCGAATTCATAATTCAGTACATAAAAGATTAAATCTCGGAAATCTATTGACTGAAGATAAAGGAGTGCTTTTTTGGAATGATATATAACTTGGAAGAGGTTATTTTACTTATTTATTTTTCGGAAACCTTCTTGCTAGAGGAAGAAAGCTTTCTCTATTTTTTACAGCGTTGGTATGAGGAAAATATTTAATCTATAGTGCACACCATACAAATTTAACATTTGAAAAATACGCGACCATTTTCGCGTGTATACTCGAAGTGTTACACTCAATCTCTGTGGTCATTAACTCTTTATGTACTGAATTATGAATTCATGAAAATTTTATCTTCTAAAGCATTTTCGTGAATTTTTTAAACTACGTTAGAAGATTTACATAATCATTTAATAAATTTTAGAAGGATTTTAGAAGGATTGAAGGATTTAAAAAGATTAATTAAATTTGAATTTATAGGGATTTTGTGCAATATTTATGATAACACCACTCAAATCCTTTATTTTAAATATTTTTCTTAGTATTTTGTAGAATTAGGAAATTTACGAATATAATGTTCTTACACTATAAATATAGAAATATTTCCGAATTGAAAATCCCCCCCCCCCCCCACAACGCCAAGAAAGCTGAAAAGATGCAAAGGCAAAAGAAATCATCCTTTTAAAAATGTTTTTGTTTCGTGTAACCAGTAATACTTTTGGAACAAGATAAAGCAATGCATGTATTACTCATTCTAAACTGTGTTAAATGAATTTTATAACAAGTTATTTTAATGGTACTTATAAGTAACGTCCGTAAATAAAGGGTTAAGATATTTCACAGTTACTGGATTTTCAAATATGATTGATGAAAGTGAAGTGAAATGACCCGTGCACAAACTATGTCGCGTAAAAATGGAGTTATTTTATTGATTTTACTTACTACACCTATATTCACACAATTTCATCGCAACATATCTTTGTTATCTATCATTAGTGACTTAGTGAAAGCGAATTTGATTTATTTTTCGGAAATATCGCGTGTATGATGAGAACCCGCAAGTTTTAGGCCTAACATTTTGGGGGAAATGTGCGCCTTAATACGCCACTATTATTAGCTCTATATGTATAGTTTATATAAATCAATGCATGTGCTTCAATATTCCTAATCTACAATTTATCACTGATTTTCTCGCAACTTCATGTATATGCGTTTTAGAAACCGAATAAAATCCTGTCTTCTTTGAAAATTCCCATACCATTCTTTACACCTTTTACTTCCCTATGAAGAAAGACTGTAGCTAACAGACACAAATGATAAGGGAACGCTATGTTCAATAGAAAATTACATTTTGCATTATCATTATACACGAGTAAATACGGCACTATTATTATCCGGCTGTGCATATATAAATCAGTGCGTGTGTTTTAATTTCATTAAACCAATCTACGATTTATATTATATAAATAAAAAACAACCATTAAAGCACCTAAACACTTTATTTCTTGTTGCAAAATAGTTTCAGTAGCCATAGCGTACCAAAATATGATGTATTTTTGTTGTACGATGACTTATTGATGATATATAATGCAAAATATGATGTATCATATATGACGGTACGCTACGGCTACTGAAACTAGTTTGCAACAAGAAATAAACTGTTTTGGTACTTTAAACGTTGTTTTTTATTTATATTATACTGCGCCAAATAATTTCTTATTGCAATCTACAATTTATCACGGATTTTTCCGCAACTTCGTATACATACGATTTAGAAACCGAATAAAATCCTGTCTTCTTTGAAAATTTCCCACACCATTCTTTACACCTTTTACTTTCCTACTACGGGGAAAGACAGTAGCTAATAGACACAAATGGTAAGGGGACGCTTTATTCAATGAAAAATTACACTTTGCATTATCATTATACACGAGTAAATACGGGACTATTATTACCTGTCTATGTATATTTAAATCAGTGCGTGTGCTTCAATATTCCTTAAATCAATCTACAATTTATCGCGGATTTTCCTGCAACCTCATATACATGCGTTTTAGAAACCAAATAAAATCATGTCTTCTTTGAAAATTTCCCACACTATTCTTTACACCTTTACTACGGGGAAAGACAGTAGCTAATAGACACAAATGGTAAGAGGACGCCTTATTCAATGAAATATTACATTTTGCATTATCATTATACACGAGTAAATACGACACAATTATTATCTGGCTGTGTGTATATAATCAGAGCGTGTGTTTGAATATTCCTTCAATCAAGCTACAATTTATCACCGATTTTCCCGCAACTTCATATACATGCGTTTTAGAAACTTAATACAATCCCGTCCTCTTTGAAAATTTCCCACACCATTCTTTACACCTTTACTACGGGGAAAGACAGTAGCTAATAGACACAAATGGTAAGGGACGCTTTATTCAATGAAATATTACATTTTGTATTATCATTATACACGAGTAAATACGGCACAATTATTATCTGGCTGTGTGTATATAAATCAGAGCGTGTGTTTGAATATTCCTTCAATCAATCTACAATTTATCACCAATTTTCACGAAACTTCCCATACATACGTTTAAGAAATGGAATAATATTACTGTCTTTTTTTTTAAATTTCCCATCATTCTTTACATCTTTTACTTTCCTACGGGCAATACTAGTAGCTAATAAATGCAAAGTGTAAGAGAACGCTTCATTCAGCGAAAAATTACATTTTGCTAGTTGCGATTTACATCTTTATTAATGAATAATTCCGTCTAAATTTGTATTACGCGTCAATCAACTTATTGTGGACGAACTTGTGATGTCAATCCACATATAATTGTCTTAAATTCCATAGGAAATATTAATTATTAAACTATATAGCTATTTTAATTAGACACTCATTTTCTTCTGAATAGAATCCATTTTCTATCATTAAACATTCGTTCTTTTAGTATTTTCTTTTTAAATCTTAACAAAAGGCTGATAAATGATTGTAAATTATTTAACAACCGTTACATATTTTGTAAATAAAAGCATTTGATTTCCCTGTGATATATTATTCTTTAGATTACTTTATGCGATGATATTAATTTTGTATCTCATAAATAACGTATTACACGTATCCATTAAGTAGTAATCATAGATAACTTATAATTTCCTTTTTTAGAAAACCATTTCATAAATCAAAAA
Source organism: Maratus speciosus (assembly GCA_963932465.1). Classification (NCBI taxonomy): domain Eukaryota; kingdom Metazoa; phylum Arthropoda; class Arachnida; order Araneae; family Salticidae; genus Maratus; species Maratus speciosus. Next base: position 428,278,762 of record OZ010798.1, read on the forward strand.
GAATTATTTAAGTTGTCAGTTGATTACAGAATCGTTTTTCATACTCTCAATCTAAATGATTTAAAGATTTATTGAAAATTATTATATTGTTTGGTGAAATAATAATATATATGCCATCAGATTTCTTTTATTGGGGTTTGCTCAGTTTTCGTCAAGTTGTGTCTTATTTTTATATTTTTGGCGAAATATTGGCGATTTTTATCTTATGTATGCCAATTCAACAAAATTCGAATACGCGTCTGTGTCGTGGCAGAAGATACTACAAAATTTCACAATGTAAGAGGACACCTCCCTGCTTTTAAATTTCTAACCAACCTTATGGCTGGTAAAATGTATGCTACATCAATAAACAAGCATCTAGTTGTGCGTAAAGGACTTGTGATTTAACTATTACTCTTGACTTTCTATGTTTGCAGCTTTGATTCACACACGGGATCCGAACTCAGAATTTGGGTTCTTGTGGACGTAATGTACGCGCCTGGCGCTTTTGCGGTTATCTAAAAATTTGAATGTGTGGTGGGCTTCCCCCCACCATAGACATGTTAATAATAATAACAGAAAATGCAAAAACATGTATTTTTTATAAGATACAAATCAAAATTTCACTTGCAGTTTATTTATATGAAGCTTTTCCTTCCTTTGTACATTATTATTAATTTTTCATCAATATATTTTAATGCTACGACAAATTAATGACAATACAAAAAAAAAAAACATGTTATTCTAAAACTACATTTGTAAATATCTAAAGAAAAAATTTTTTTTGATTACTTTGTTTTGCACAGCACCACAGGTGTTAAAAAATAGATGTGAATTAAAAAATGAGAAAAAAAAAACAGAAACACTCATTAGTTAAAGCTTTTATAAAAGAAAAAATACACAAATTATAAATTTGAACGAAAATCATGTTCAAATAACAAAACACTTGTCATAAACAGGATGTTTTGGTTTTGTAGTACGTTTGTTTTGTTAATTAATTATCAAAATAAAAATAAAAACATCTTTTATGCTGAAATACAGGTGTAACATATGCAAATTATTCTAATATTCGATCACAGAAAATAAAATTGGAAATTCATTCTTCGAAAACTTGAAAGAAAAGAGCTGCCTTTTCTGAAAAGGCAGCAAAATATAATTTTAAGGCTATATTTACACGTTAAAAACGACAATGATAAACTATTAAACACTTTTCTAATCAAGCAATAATCAACAAAATTACATATGGAAGGCAATAACGTTAAATAATAAATATCTAAAAAAAAAAAGAATTTCATAAAATTTAACTAATACAAATTAAATAACAACGTAAACTAAATATCTTTTGATAAACTATCTTAAGCAAGCTTAAAAATGTACTGCAAGAGGGCAGATGAGCTAGAAAACATAAGTAACCGGAAAATAGATCAAAGACAAGAAAAGACGAACAATTTTTCGAATGTTGAAAATATTAAAAGCAGTTAATTTCAAACACGAAGCAAAAATAAGAATCAAAATGTTCATATGTAATTTTTTAGAATATTTTTCTTTTTAAAACACTTAAGTTATTTAAAATTTTTCTTGCTTATACATTATAAAAAAACGCAATTCTGTCTTCCTATATTGATGTATCAGATATAGCATGTGTTTTCTGCATTAACAGCTCAGGTTCGGTAAGCAAGATCAAGTCTTTTATGCCAGATAGAAACGATGTTTTGATGTAATCGATTTTATGCCAAAAATATCACATATTTAATTTGTATTTACGGTAATCTATATTGAAGTAATACAGTGTGTTCAAAAAATAGACCTTTGAAAATTTTGTGAATTGTTAAAGATTAAATTATTGTGTAAATTTTACTTCGTATATTTAAAATTGATAATAAAACATTTTCATACTAATAACAACTTTTAAAATGAACATAAATTTTATTATAAATTACTCAGTTTTATACAAACTGGATAAGTATAAAGGTAAAAACTGGTTTTCAAAAAACATTCTTTAATAAGCATACAATGTACATTTTGAAAATCACGCCTAAATTTTTTACTGCAATTCATGTTCTTTCTCAAAACTTACTTTCTGTTACAATACATTAATTTGTCATGAACACGGAACTCTATTATGAAAAATTCACTGCTTTTTTAGCTCACAGGCTATCAAAGCCTGAGAGCTAATGTGCCCGCAGGTTCTGTATATAATCTATGTACGTATGTATCAGGCATGAAAGCAGAAAATAAGAAAAAAGGTGGAAAAGTTTTTTCATCTACAGAATGATGCCAGACTTTTATAATTTAGACACATTTTAACTCTCATTTATAGAATAAAATGTATGGTTGTTATTTTCTTTTCATAACTTAGAAAGCATTAAATATATATATATATATATATATATATATATATATATATATATATATCTTTTAAATCAAAGTGTTCTACAGAACAAAATATTCTACTCAAAAATTGAAAACTTTTTTTCTCAAGTCTAACAAAATTTTCACTATAGAATGATACATTAAAAAACTTCATTTGCATGACTTTCATATGCTTATAATATAACTCTCCTTTGATTTGATAGCTCTTTTGCACAGTAATTCAGAAACTAACTCGAAGGATTTGAGTAGACAAAATATCTGATTATTAAATTTTTGAGACCCCCCCCCCCCCCCCCGAAACATGTGCTTCTAATATTTTCGTTGCATTTTTGCATCGATCCAGAGAATGGCCAAAATTGTCTTTAAAAAGGTGGAATTCCTCCTTTAGGAGGAACTCTTTCATGCCTGATGTATGTACGTAATGCGATAATTCTTGATAGAAATATCCGATTTGCTTCAAATTTTTGATATAGGTTCATTCTGATAAAGCGCTTTCCTAGGTAGTTTTTAGGGATCATTGGTTAAGTGTAAAGGAGTGTAACGGGAGGCTAAACCATCTCCTTAATGAACTCTTGTTAGAAACATTCGATTTGCATCAACTTTTGGATATAGGTTCATTCTGATAAAGCGCTTCCCTAGTTAGTTTTAGGAATCATTGGTTAAGTATAAAGGGGGGTAACGGGAGGCTAAACCATCTCCTTAATGAACTCTTGTTAGAAACATTCGATTTGCTTCAAATTTTGGATATAGGCTCATTCTGATAAAGCACTTCCCTAGTTAGTTTTTAGGGATCATTGGTTAAGTATAAAGGAGGGTAACGGGAGGCTAAACTATCTCCTTAATGAACTCTTGTTAGAAACATTCAATTTGCTTCAAATTTTGGATATAGGTTCATTCTGATAAGATGCTTCCCTGATTAGTTACGGGCCTTCATTGGTTAAGTATAAAGAGGGGGGGGGGACGGGGGAAAATTGAAATTGCTCGGTATTTAGAAGTTAAATTAAAAGTTGCAGTAAAAGCGAAATTTATCAATAAGGTGACGCCACCACCAATTTGACGTCAGCGTTATTCATGTAAATGTTTTTGTTTTATAATAAAGAAGTGTAATAAAAAAGAATGTTTAAATTCTCATATTCTTGTTTATAATTCTTTTTAATGTATAAATTAACAATTAAACAGACATTTTCAAAAATGATTTCATTATGAAACACCTTCAAATACTGACAGAAAAATTAAAAAATATATCAATAAGATATTGCCACCACCAATTTGACGTCAGCGTTACTCATGTAAATGTTTTTGCTTTATAATAAAGAAGTGTAATAAAAAATAATGTTTTAATTCTTATATTTTAGTTTGTTTATAATTCTATTTAATGTACACATTAAAACTTAAACAGACATTTTCAAAAATGATTTCATTATGAAACACTTTCAAATACTGACAGAAAAATTTAAAAATATATCGATAAGATATTGCCACCGCCAATTTGACGTCAGCGTTACCCATATAAATGTTTTTGCTTTATAATAAAGAAGCTTAATAAAAAAGAATATTTAAATTCTTATATTGTTATATGTTTATAATTCTCTTTAATGTATACATCAACAATTAAACAGACATTTTCAAAAATGATTTCATTATGAAACACTTTCAAATACTGACTGAAAAATTAAAAAAATTATCGATAAGAAGTTGCCACCGCCAATTTGACGTCAGCGATACTCATGTAAATGTTTTTGCTTTATAATAAAGAAGTGTATAAAAAATAATCTTTAAATTCTTATATTCTCATTTGTTTACAATGCTCTTTAATATATACATTAACACAAACAGACATTTTCAAGAAAGGTTTCATTGTGAAACACTTTCAAATACCGACAGATTTTTTTTTAACTTATCGATGATTGGTTGCCACCACCAATTTGACGTCAGCGTTACTCATGCAAATGTTTTTGCTGTATAATAAAGAAGTGTAACAAAAAAGAATATTTAAATTCTTATATTCTTATTTGTTTATAATTCTCTTTAATGTATACATTAACTATTAAACATACATTTTCAAAAATGATTTCATTATGAAACACCTTCAAATATTGACAGAAAATTTTTTTTAAATATTTCAATAAGATGTTGCCACAGCCAATTTGACGTCAACGTTACTCATGCAAATGTTTTTGCTTTATAATAAAGAAGTGTATAAAAAAGAATGTTTAAATTCTTATATTCTCATTTGTTTATAATGCTCTTTAATATATAGATTAACACAAACAGACATTTTCAAGAATGATTTCATTATGAAACACTTTCAAATACTGACAGAAAATTGCTAAAATATCTCATTTTCTTTTATATAATGAAATAAGCTATCTAAATTTCAGATAGAAAAAAATCCATTGTACGGTCTCTTAATCATTTAAGCAAGTACCACTTAAACTGCAAATGCTTTTTTTTATTATTATTCAGACAAAAATAACATTTCAAAGCATTTTTATGAACATCACAGCTAGATAATATCTGTTCCATATTTTTCTGTTTTGTGGTACAGCGTAAGCTTAAAAATATGGCCTCAGATGTATATCATAAGTCATCAGAAAACCTGCAGTCGTTCTGACACAACACTATTTTCTTTTGTCACAGAAAACGTAGTCTTCGTCATCCTCGACTTATTCAAACTGATGATCCGTAATGCATATGTCTACGATGATCAATGCTCTATCCCAGTATTTTTCAAGCTTTTTAAGTCAAGGTGCACGTGAACCTATATATTACATGCCTGCGACATACTTAAATTATTGATGTAAAAAAAGGAGTAGTAATTTATTATTATTATTTATTTATTAATAGAGACAAGTACCAAAAAGTCATACAGCACGCACTGATTATGAAACACTTTCAAATACTGACAGAAAAGTGCTAAAAAAAGCTCATTTTTTTATATAATGAAAAGAGATACCTAAATAGCAGTTTAAAAATTTAAACTACGTACTCTTAATATTGTACATAAAATAATAAAATACCATTTAAACTGCAAATGCTTTTTTTTAATCAGACAAAAATAACATTTTTAAGAACATCATTGCTAGATAATATCTATTCCATATTTTTCTGTTTTGTGGTACAGCGTAAGCTTAAAAATATGGCCTAAGATGTGTATCATAAGTGATCATAAAACTTGCAGTCGTTCTGACACAACACTATTTTCTTTTGTCACAGAAAACGTAATCTTCGTCATCCTCGACTTATTCAAACTGATGATCCGTAATGCATATGTCTACGATGATCAATGTTCTATCCCAGTGTTTCTCAAGCTTTTTAAGTCAAGGTGCACTTGAACCTGTATATTATATGTCGACGACACACTTAAATTATTGGTGGGAAAAAAAGTTTAGAAAAAAATATTATTATTATTTATTTATTTATTTATTAACAGAGAAAAGTACCTAAAAGTCATGCAGCACACACTGATTAAGAAACACTTTCAAATACTGACAGAAAATTGTTTTTAAAAAAATCATTTGCTTTCATATAATGAAAAGAGATATCTAAATAATTAATTTAAAAATTCATTGTAAGATCTCTTATAATTCTACATCAAAATAATCAAATATCACTTATGCTGAAAATAGATTTTTTAATCAGATAAAAATAAGATTTCGAAATATTTTTAAGAACATCACTGCTGAATAATATCTATTCTATATTTTTCAGTTTTATAGTGCAGCGTTAGCTTAAAAATATTGCCTAAGATGTATATCACAAGTCATCAGAAAACCTGCAGTCGTTCTGACACAACGCTATTTTCTTTTGTCACAGAAAACGTAGTCTTCGTCATCCTCGACTTATTCAAACTGATGATCCGTAATGCATATGTCTACGATGATCAATGCTCTAACCCAGTGTTTCAAGCTTTTTGAGTCAAGGTGCACTTGAACTTATATATTATATGTCTGCGGCGGCACACTTAAACTGTCGATGTAAAAAAAAGAGAGCAAAAATATATATTTATGATTAGTAGTAACTTTATTTATTTGCGAAAGAAAATACTGCATCCATGCTAAAAAAAAAAAAAAATCAGTCAAGTGCGAGTATTACTCACGTACAGAGGGCTCCATACAATAAATATATGAACTAGTAACTGTATTATTTAAAAACAAAATCGTTGATAAAAGAATAATAAGACTTTGTAAAAAACTATACAACGTAGGGTTGGGTATGGGTATAGCTATATATACTACAAAAGTATGAATGGATATACCATGAAAGTTCAGAGAGATATGAAGCCTAAATAGTATCAAATATTGCTATTCTGTATAACTCTATTTTAAATCTTATCTCAACCTGTTTATAATGAACTTAATTCGGTGCTGATAATAAAAGTAGTGCATATTTAAACTTCATTTCGCATTTCATTAATCCAAATTCAGCGTCGTAATAATCTTTTCTTTTTACAGTGTACTTAAAACAAAACCTTTGTTTAAAGTTTAAACTTGGCACTGCGCTAAGCGCGCTTTGAAAAGAGGTCGCAACGTTCTAACGCCGCTTTAGTCCGTGCCGTGTTTTTCCATATAGGTTTTAATTAACCTTTAAATACGCGAGTGGCGCATTGAGAGAGCCACTCAATGAAAACTTGTTGCAAATTCCATAGTAATTATGTGATTAATTCTAATAATATTAGTCTGTTTTTAACAATTTCGCGTTTATTGCAAGTACACTACTGCTAGGTATTGCATTACACAGATGAGAGATTCCTTCCCATAGGATTATTGAAATTTATGTGCAACGTATTGTTTGGCAGATGTTTAGTCACACTAATTTGTGATGGTTATTATTAAATTCAAAATTATCCATATTAATGGATATCTAATGATTCATGCTCTTTCGCCGAATATAATATGCCAAGGAATTAATAGAAGAATTTGCTGCTGTCTTTTTGATTCATTTCTTCTCTGACCGCCTGCCTGCAAAGATGTATGCTTTTTGTTCTTATACTAGAATTTAGGCACCACTCATCTTTCTATATTCTCGCTGAATTTCTTTATGCTTCAATTAAAGATATTTAAGGCTGTTCTCAAATCCAAAAGGACAACTTTATGACATAAGTTTTAATTTATTTTTGTTTGGAATTGCATGAAACTAGCAGGTGTTGTTGTTCAGAAACTATGTAATCGAACTGTTTTTCCAGTTTTTTTTTTTTTTTTTTTTTTTTTTTTTGCAAACGCAATAGATCTTTCAGAAAATAGTGTCAAAGTGAGCGTTTTGAACTGAAAGAAGAGTAATCACTCAAGAAAGGGTTAAAAAGGTGTTTGTCACGTTATCAAAATTGCTTATAACTCAATAGGTAATTTATTGATTAATACACAGTTCCATTCCAAATCGCTTCCATGGTCAGGCTTTCCAATTTCATATCTTTCCGTTAAAAAATGAATTTGTAAATGTGTCATAACATTTTGCGCTTCTTGAGCAGAGCAGTTGAGAACAGCCTTAAAAGAACTTTAAAGTTTTCTTTAGTCTATTTTCTTCTGTCTTCCAGAAAGATCTTTATTTTGCAGAACCTGAACTTAATAGTTACATTATTTATTATTTCTCGGCAAGTATTAACCGAACCATAATACAACTATAAATTTTACTGTGTAAGATTATCGTGTTTATTTAGTACTATAAAACCTACTAAAACAAAATCTAACATAACAAGGGAAAGATTTCGTTTAAAACAGGTTTCGGTCTTAGTCAGTATAATTTTAAAGTAATCCGTAGGACTTATTTATTTTTATGTCCCGATTTCAAAGACACTGTCCTGCTTTTTGTTGAAGTGAAATTGACAACACCAGTCGACAGTGAACAAAGAAAATATTTTATTAAAATGTATTTAGAAATTTTACTGTGTAAGATTATCGTGTTTATTTAGTACTATAAAACCTACAAAGAAAAAATCTAAAATAACAAGAAAAAGATTTCTTTTAAAATAGATTTCGGTCTTAGTCAGTATAATTTTAACGTACTCCGTAGCACTTATTGTATTTTTATGTCCCAATTTCAAAGGCACTGTCCTGCTTTTTCTTGAAGCGAAATTGACAACACCAGTCGACAGCGAACAAAGAAAATATTTTATTAAAATGTATTTAGAAATTTTACTGTGTAAGATTATCGAGTTTATTTAGTACTATACAATCTACTAAGAGAAAATCTAAAATAACAAGAGAAAGATTTTGTTTAAAACAGGTTTCGGTCTTAGTCAGTACAATTTTAAAGTAATCCGTAGCACTTATTGTATTTTTATGTCCCAATTTCAAAGACACTGTCCTGCTTTTTGTTGAAGCGAAATTGACAACACCAGTCGACAGTGAACAAAGAAAATATTTTATTAAAATGTATTTAGAAATTTTACTGTGTAAGATTATCGTGTTTATTTAGTACTATAAAATCTACTAAGAGAAAATCTAAAATAACAAGAGAAAGATTTCGTTTAAAACAGGTTTCGGTCTTAGTCAGTACAATTTTAAAGTAATCCATAGCACTTATTATATCTTTATGTCCCAATTTCAAAGACACTGTTCTGCTTTTTGTTGAAGCGAAATTGACAACACCAGTCGACAGTGAACAAATAAAATATTTTATTAAAATGTATTTAAAAATTTTGCTGTGTAAGATTATCGTGTTTATTTAGTACTATAAAATCTACTAAGAGAAAATCTAAAATGACAAGAGAAAGATTTCGTTTAAAACAGGTTTTGGTCTTAGTCAGTACAATTTTAAAGTAATCCGTAGCATTTATTGTATTTTTACGTCCCAATTTCAAAGACACTGTCCTGCTTTTTGTTGAAGCGAAATTGACAACACCAGTCGACAGTGAACAAAGAAAATATTTTATTAAAATGTATTTAGAAATTTTACAGTGTAAGATTATCGTGTTTATTTAGTACTATAAAATCTACTAAGAGAAAATCTAAAATAACAAGAGAAAGATTTCGTTTAAAACAGGTTTCGGTCTTAGTCAGTACAATTTTAAAGTAATCCATAGCACTTATTATATCTTTATGTCCCAATTTCAAAGACACTGTTCTGCTTTTTGTTGAAGCGAAATTGACAACACCAGTCAACAGTGAACAAATAAAATATTTTATTAAAATGTATTTAAAAATTTTGCTGTGTAAGATTATCGTGTTTATTTAGTACTATAAAATCTACTAAGAGAAAATCTAAAATAACAAGAGAAAGATTTCGTTTAAAACAGGTTTCGGTCTTAGTCAGTACAATTTTAAAGTAATCCATAGCACTTATTATATCTTTATGTCCCAATTTCAAAGACACTGTTCTGCTTTTTGTTGAAGCGAAATTGACAACACCAGTCGACAGTGAACAAATAAAATATTTTATTAAAATGTATTTAAAAATTTTGCTGTGTAAGATTATCGTGTTTATTTAGTACTATAAAATCTACTAAGAGAAAATCTAAAATGACAAGAGAAAGATTTCGTTTAAAACAGGTTTTGGTCTTAGTCAGTACAATTTTAAAGTAATCCGTAGCATTTATTGTATTTTTACGTCCCAATTTCAAAGACACTGTCCTGCTTTTTGTTGAAGCGAAATTGACAACACCAGTCGACAGTGAACAAAGAAAATATTTTATTAAAATGTATTTAGAAATTTTACAGTGTAAGATTATCGTGTTTATTTAGTACTATAAAATCTACTAAGAGAAAATCTAAAATAACAAGAGAAAGATTTCGTTTAAAACAGGTTTCGGTCTTAGTCAGTACAATTTTAAAGTAATCCATAGCACTTATTATATCTTTATGTCCCAATTTCAAAGACACTGTTCTGCTTTTTGTTGAAGCGAAATTGACAACACCAGTCAACAGTGAACAAATAAAATATTTTATTAAAATGTATTTAAAAATTTTGCTGTGTAAGATTATCGTGTTTATTTAGTACTATAAAATCTACTAAGAGAAAATCTAAAATGACAAGAGAAAGATTTCGTTTAAAACAGGTTTTGGTCTTAGTCAGTACAATTTTAAAGTAATCCGTAGCATTTATTGTATTTTTACGTCCCAATTTCAAAGACACTGTCCTGCTTTTTGTTGAAGCGAAATTGACAACACCAGTCGACAGTGAACAAAGAAAATATTTTATTAAAATGTATTTAGAAATTTTACAGTGTAAGATTATCGTGTTTATTTAGTACTATAAAATCTACTAAGAGAAAATCTAAAATAACAAGAGAAAGATTTCGTTTAAAACAGGTTTCGGTCTTAGTCAGTACAATTTTAAAGTAATCAATAGCACTTATTATATCTTTATGTCCCAATTTCAAAGACACTGTTCTGCTTTTTGTTGAAGCGAAATTGACAACACCAGTCAACAGTGAACAAATAAAATATTTTATTAAAATGTATTTAAAAATTTTGCTGTGTAAGATTATCGTGTTTATTTAGTACTATAAAATCTACTAAGAGAAAATCTAAAATGACAAGAGAAAGATTTCGTTTAAAACAGGTTTTGGTCTTAGTCAGTACAATTTTAAAGTAATCCGTAGCATTTATTGTATTTTTACGTCCCAATTTCAAAGACACTGTCCTGCTTTTTGTTGAAGCGAAATTGACAACACCAGTCGACAGTGAACAAAGAAAATATTTTATTAAAATGTATTTAGAAATTTTACAGTGTAAGATTATCGTGTTTATTTAGTACTATAAAATCTACTAAGAGAAAATCTAAAATAACAAGAGAAAGATTTCGTTTAAAACAGGTTTCGGTCTTAGTCAGTACAATTTTAAAGTAATCCGTAGCATTTATTGTATTTTTACGTCCCAATTTCAAAGACACTGTCCTGCTTTTTGTTGAAGCGAAATTGACAACACCAGTCGACAGTGAACAAAGAAAATATTTTATTAAAATGTATTTAGAAATTTTACAGTGTAAGATTATCGTGTTTATTTAGTACTATAAAACCTACAAAGAAAAAAATCTAAAATAACAAGAGAAAGATTTCGTTTAAAAAAAGTTTCGGTCTTAGTCGGTATAATTTTAACGTACTCCGTAGGACATATTGCATTTTTATGTCCCGATTTCAAAGACACTGTCCCGCTTTTTTGTGGAAGCGAAATTGCAACTTTGCGACCTCCTTTTGAAACGTGCTTAGCACAGTGCTAAGTTTAAATTTTGAACATAAGTTTTGCTTTAGGTGCACTGTAAAAAAAAAAAGATTTTTACTAAGCTGAATCTGGGTTTTTGAAATGCCAATTTAAGTTTAAATATTCACTATTTTTATTTCAGGACCGAATTCAGTTCGTCATAAACAGATTAGAATAAAATTAAAAAAAGACTTATACAGAATATTAATATTTGATATTATTTAGGCTTCATATCTCTCTGAACTTTCATGGTATAACCATTTATACTTTTCTAGTACATACAGCTACACCCAACCCTACATTGCATACATTGCATACATTTTTAGAAAGCCTTATTATTTTTTTAGCAATGATTTTTTTTGTAATAATAAAGTTACTAATTAATATTTTATTATTGCACAGAACCCTCTGTGCGCGAGACTCGCACTTAACCGTTTATTATTAAAGTTTAAACAAGTAATATTTTGAAAGTGCGGAAATAAGATATTTTAACACTTTTTTTTATAAAGAAAGAAAGCTGCTTTTTTTTTTTTTTTTTTTTTTTTTTTTTTTTTTTTTTTAAATCACGGAAGAAAGTAATAAGTACCTCATAAATGTCAAATTTAAATTATTTACAAAGAAGTAAAGTAGCCCAAGAGAAAGGAAGCACTGCCTTATTAATAAACACGAGGCTTAAAATTCTATCGTCAGTCACTAGAAAAAAATTTAACTACAGTAAAACCTCCCTAAAGCGACCACGTTCCGTTCCAATAAAAAATTATCGCTCCGAGAGGTGGTCTCTTAGTAGAGGTCATGTTTAAATCCAGATTTTAATTCTTGAAAAAAGGTAACAATTAATGTTACTAAAATTTATTTTTCACATTAGGGAAAAATATGAAAATTTAAGTATCAAAACAAAAGTTAATTTCATAAGTTAATTACTGCAGAGTTTTAAAAAGGAATATATTGACGTTTATTTTGATTTTACGAATTTGTATTTTATAACTTTTATTTCCATGTCCTTTCGAAGTTCAGTAAATAAATTAAATTTTTTTGAACGAGAACAAATAATGACGATTTCATTAATTTATCTGTTTCTTTGAGAGTTTCCTAACAGAATAGAGTAAGAGATTTTATTGACCGCCATCCTTAATTTGTCATCAGAGTTACATCCATTGCCTAAAAAGGCACAAAGGGATTTAAACACTTAAAAGTTACCGGAATAAATAAATTCTGAACTGAGTTTAGAAGCTTGATGAATAATGCGCTCTCCGGAATTATTTTACTTATAAAACCTTCTTCAAGCAACCAGGAAAAAACAGAATTTGTTTCATTTTCTTCAAAGAAATGGGTTGCTTATGAAGGGAGTTCAACTGGGATGTTCTCTGAATTGAGGTAAAATTAGTATTGAGCCTATGGGAATAAATTTAGTTCCATGAAAAAACGGTCGTTCAGGGAGGTGGTCGTTTAATGGAGGTGGTTGCACAGGGAGATTTCACTGTAATTGGAAAAAGAAAATCTTTATTTTTATTTTTATTTTTTTTTTTCACAATCTAATGCAAATTTTAAACAATAACAGAGAACTCGTTCTACATCAACAAGGAACAACGAAAATATTTTATTAAGAAGCATTGTTATTTTAGTATACTGCATGAATTACTAAAAGCTTTCAGTTCATTAAAATTACTTGAGCATTCTACTATTCGTTAAATATTTGAGCAAGATTTGCTCAAATGTATGTAAAATTGTTGACGAAATAAAAGATTAAGATAATTTTGAAGACAGATTTTCTAATTCGATGAAATTAAAATATAGAGTAGAATGTTGGCGAAATAAGAAATATAAGAGGCACGAGCACGAAACTTGTACAGTTTAGTTTCATTTTCAAAATTTTTGAAAATAGTGGAATGGTTTGAGAGTGCTTAACCCTTTATCTACTGACGGTACTTATAAGTACCATTAACACAACTTGTTATAAAATTTATTTAATACATCGATTAGCTGTAATGGAGTTTAGAACAGTGGTTCTCAACGTGGGGCGTACGCCCCACAGGGGGTCAATTTCAGATTTCTTATTATCAAATTTTCTGTCATTTTTTTCTAATGAAAGTGGTGTCTTACCCGTAAGGCATGGTGACGTCACGGCGACGTCGTTGTGAAGTCACACTGTGACTTTGTGACCGTCGATGTGACGTCACGTGACGTGGATGTGACGTCACAGTGACTAGAATGCGAGGTCGTTATGGCCGTTTTAGAGGTCGTTTGTGACGTCACATTGTGACCACTCTGTGAAGTCACGGTGTGACTAATTTGTGAAAAGTGTGTCATTTGTGACTATTTTGGCATTAACTTTGTGACGAACCTGTGACGAAAGTGACAATGTTTTGAAGTCACACTGTGACCAATTTGTGAAATATGTGTCATTTGTGACGAACTTGTCATAAACTCTGTGATGATTTCAAATGAAAATCAAATTTCAAATTAATTGCTTAAAAGGCGCAAAGGCGAACTAGTGAAAAAGATTCCATGCTGGAACTCGAACCCGGGCCATCAGTATAGCGCACTTACATTCTACCGACTAAACCACACGGAACGATACCCAGCCTGGAAAATTTCTCACTATTACATGTTGGCAAGGCTACAAACGCAGCACAAGATGCAATATTTATCGTCAGCTACCGACATGGCGCAAACACGAAACTTAATTAAATCCAGCATCGATTGAAACTATATTAATACTTGGAAATTTTTTTCTGAGAGAACCATTCGCCTTGCATACAATATTTCAAATGAAAATCAAATTTCAAATTAATAGTGTAAAAGGCAATTTTAATTTGAAATTTGATTTTCATTTGAAATACTGTATGCAAGGCAAATGTTTCTCTCTGGAAAATTTTCCAAGTATTAATATAGTTTCAATCGATGCTGGATTTAATTAAGTTTCGTGTTTGCCCCATGACGGTGGCTCACGATAAATATTCCATCTTGTGCTACGTTTGTAGACTTGCCAACATGTAATAGGGAGAAAATTTCCAGGCTGGGTATCGTTCCATGTGGTTTAGTCGGTAGAATGTGAGTGCGCTATACTGATGACCCGGGATCGAGTCCCGGCGTGGATATTTTTCATTATGTTGGCCTTTGCGCCTTTTAAGCAATTTATTTGAAATTTGAATTTCATTTGAAATATTGTATGCAAACCGAATATTTCTTTGTGGAAAAATTTCCAAGTATTAATATTGTGATGAATTTTAAAATGGACAATTTTAAAATAAAGTTTTGTTTGAGATATAAATTCGTATCTTTTTACCGTACTTTTTAGCAAAATATAGCTATTTTGGAGTCCTATTCTTCTAAAATAGTTTTAATTTTTCCACTTAAAAAACAATGTTTGTCAACTGACATCTTTTTTTATTAAGTTCTAAGCTTGATCTTGAGTTCAAGCTTGATATTAAGAATGTATAAGATTTTAAGGTGTTGTGGTTGTGATTAATCTTTGCTTTATTAAATACGACGTAAGCCATATTTATTTAAATTTTTTATTTCCGTGTAAATTGTATTTTGTGAATATGAGCTTAAATAGATTTGGTATGTTCTATAGGAAAAGACTGATCTGGAAAATAGAAAAAACAAATAAGAAAAATCATGCGTTAAGCATAGATTATAAAACACTTTCCAACACTTCCCGAATGCTTTAAAAAACTTCGTTATTTAGGGAAATAAGGTAAATAAGAGAACTAAGTAAACATTTTAGAAAACGCATAAAACATTTGAAAAACTCATTTCCGCAGTTACTGGCCATAGCTAAATAGGTTTTCCAATTCTTTTGAACAGCCCTGTATTTGATCTGTAGGTTCATATATATATTATATAATGGGATAATTTAGTTTAGCAAGAAAACGCATAACAGGTTGAAACTCTCTTTCAGCAATTTATACTAATATATGGAAACATACTTTAATACTTTTGTACAACCCTGTAGTTGACCTAGAACCTTCATTACACGCCACCGTTTAGTTAAAATTTAATTCAAACTAAAACACACTTAAAACAGCTGAAATCACATTTCCAGAAATTATAATTTATAGACGGCCATGTATCCAATTCTTTGCATGACCCTGTATACCATTTTATCTATATTATACAACAGTAAATTAAATTCAGTTCAGCGTAAAAAAGCACAACTCATTTAAAAACCACCTTTAAGTAACTTGCGCTCATACCCAGTAATCCTTGCGAATACTTTTGTGTAGCCCTGTATATGAATTATAGCATTTATATACACCATATACTATGCATAAATATAGTGAATCATAAAAGCGCATATCATAATTAAAAATGCATTTCCAGCAATCATCACAAATGAACAGTACTTCGGATACAATATAGTATCTGAACTATATTGTGTGTGCCTGTAAATGCTATATACACTTCATATTCTACATGAAAAATTTATAGTATGTAAACCTCAGCGACGTATATCATTTTCATTATATATGAAATAGATTTAACATAATTAAAGTACGCCGCAAACAATTCCCTCCGCCGCTATATCATTATGTATTGGAATTTCTTTTTAGCCCTGTAAATGAACAATAACTATTCTTTGCATCTCGTATTCTTCAGAATGCATATTTTAGTACGTTTCATAAATGCATATCAATTTTTTTCTGTATGAAAACGTGCAAAATCATGAAAAAACCTTTGAAACGATTTTTTCCCAGAGGCCGTAATGTAACGGAATACTTTTGACTGTACCTGTAAATGAACTAAACATGCTACAAACGTCGTTACACATAGGGACCGTGCTATGGTAAAGGTCAATAACATCTAAAAATTTCAGACCAATCCGAGTATATTTACGAGAGTTAGAGAGCGGACAGACGGCTAGACAAACCAAAGTCATAAACACTTTTCAACTTTGTTGAAAGGTGTTAAAAAGGAAATATAAAAGTAAAATAAATGATTGAAAGGAAATATAAAAGTAAAATAATCAACTTTAAAAAATATATACTAAAGCAGTTTAATCTATAAGCTTCCTATCAGGCATGAAAAACACTTTATTTCAATGCTTAAATATAATATTTTATTTTTTAAGGGTGTATTTCAATCCAAACTGCTTATTTTCTGATTCATTTTTTAATTCCCTTTTGTTCTCAAACGCATCAAACTGAAAAATTCTCTTATTTAGAAACTACCTAATGTGCCGTGCTTCTCGATTTTTTGATAAATGCAGAAAATATTACAAAAAAATGCTGTCAAAGTAGGCGTTTTGAACCGAATTTTTCACAGCGGAAGATCTGCGAATGAAAAAAAAAAGGGGTCTTACTGAGAAAATAATTATTTAAAACTTAAATTCTAATGAATTGAGGGGAAAATGAAATCACACGGCCTCTTAAACATCTCTTCAAAAATCACCTCAGCAAGTTTCATGTTTTTACTTTTAAAAATGAGTCTGAAAATGTCTCAGAAAATATCGAGCTGTTGAAGGTGGAAAAATATTTTTTAGAATACACCTTTAATGCCAATATTTATGTGTATCGAAAACGTAGAAAATGAGTTTACAATCGAAGAAAATTTAATTACTGATTCTGAATGTCTATAATTAAATATTTGATTAAAATCGCAAATAGAAAAAAAAATGCTTACATACAATTAAAAATAAATAAATAAATATACCAATTTGAAAAACACTAAAAATAATAATTAGTATTTTTAATTGTACTATTAAACAACAACTAACTGCAATAGATGAATTAAATGCATTATTAGATTTAGCAATTTCTCAAAAATCTTTTCATATGTTGTAAGGAATTCCTATTATTTTATAATTTTGGCAAATGTTAAATCTGAAAACATTGGTATGAAGATTCGGGATTTTAAATAATAATTTAAAATATTATTAGCAAAAAAAAAAATCTTTCAAAAGTTACGCTATTATAATAAGTAAAAAGACATTTTCCCACTATAATGTTAATTTCTAAACTGAAACAGTTTCGTAATATCATACTATTCGAATATAATATTTAACTCCAAAACAATAATGACGATAAATACTGTTATATGAGTGTTAGTAATCAGAAAAAAAAATAAGAAGCCGAAAAAAATTCCACATCACTGTCTCAATCTCAAGTAACTGCAAATTAATGTTTATATTCATCCCACTATAAATGTAGACATGAATTTCTTTTTTTTTTCGATGGCCGATTAACACAAAAACAGTTTTACAAAACAGTGTCGATTAGGAAAATTTCGCTTCAAGACAATTCCAGATCAGTCACTTTCTATATGTATAACATAAATCTATTTAATTCATAATCGTAATATACAAACAGAAATAAAAAATTTAAATTAAATAAGACTTACCTTTTTTTGCTGTAAATTAATAATATCCGAGTATTTTTGCCCGAAAATGGCAGACGTCTTTCTCTTACATTTAAAAAAGCAAAAACAAAAGCTGACATTGTAGGCTTGGTCATGTTCTTTTCCCGCGTGTATGACAAAAAGTTCTCTGTTTACCCCGCGGTTGCGGTCATATAATCCGACGCAGACGATCTTCAGCAGCTGATTTTACTGTTTATTTGCAGTCCCAACTTTCAGGTGGAATAGTTTTATGAGTTAGTCTGTAATTAAAATTTTCTATTTGAAGAATTTTCCAATGCATTTTACCATTTCTTTTTTATCAGTTTCAAAAAAATTCATTTGAAAACGGAAGTTTATTAGATAAAACACTGCTTAAATTTTTAAAATGTGTAAAAATAAATTTAATGGTAATAATACCACCCCCCTTTTTTTAAGTAAAGTTTGTTTCATGCGTAATAAATAAAAAATATCTTCTTAATAAATAAAAAAAATGTTTTCGAGGATAAAAAATTTTTCTTTGTCAATCTGTCAATATTTTCATGTTAATTTTCTGCAGAAGAAAACAATTTGTAAAATAACTTTTTTAAAAGTCATACCTCTAAAACACAAATTGAAAATGCGAAAAATTAATTATATCATGTGTTTTGCATAAATTTTGTATATATATTTTTTTTTCGGAAAAGGCTAATTTTATTTAAAAAGGCTGAAAAAAGTAAATTTTTTTTTAAAAAAGCAGTTACTAAAAATAGATTAACAGGAAAAAAATATGACTTGAATGCAAATTATAAAGCAATAAATGCATATATGACTAAACTCTGAAGATTCTTTGTGCGTGCTCATTAAAATCTGCAGACTTAACTGTAATAGAAAATGTTTAGTTTGAATCCACAGAAGTGTTTCGACCAGTGGTCGCCAAAAAAGTTAAAAAATTTCCTCCCTGCAAACTAAATATGTAAAAAGTATAGATTTAATATTTCTAATTCTAAATATGTTTCAAATTGCTCCAGCACATAGCATTTTTCTGAGAAATACTTTTATAATAATAACAATCCGTGATGTATTATTATATTAAATTGCAATGCTAGATAAAATTGAAATCATGAAAAAAGTATACTTTCACTTCTTAGATATCAAATTGATAAAATATAGCATGGAAATCTAGTTTGTTGATACTTGTACCGTGCATTTTTCTTTTTCTCCCCTCCCCCTTCTTTTCGTGCCCGAATTTACTATTTGCTGTCCACTAATATTCATTCCTTATGCCGCTGTAACTAGGGCATGTTTTAAATATTTCTCTTCATTTTCAAAAATTTTTGAAGTTAATATTTTTGTCACACTGTGATTTACAATATGGTGGTTTTTTTTGTCACATATATGACGTGACGTACGTTACATGCAGTGACATAACAGTGACGTTACAATATTTTTTTAATTGCCGGAAAAATAAAATTTTACAATAAGTAACATGTTTTGAAGAATTTTTATAATTGTTTAAAGTTTTCTAAGAAGTTCACATCTCAGTCACAATGTGACATCACTGAGTGGTGGCATTTTGGTCACAGATGTGACGTGACCACAGTGACTTACAGTGACGTCACAATGACGTCACTGTGACCATGCATGCTATGAGGGTAGATTAAAAATAGAATTAATAGACGAAAAATTTTAAAAATAACTGAATAAAAATTAATTTTCGAAGCAATCCCATTTAAAAGTTTAAAAGTACACTGACACCGGAATAATTATGTGAATTTTTTTTTACATAATCTGACACTTTTTATGTATTAAAAAATCGTTCTAATCTTTCTGGTTTTAATATTATTTTAGTAAATTGCACCTCTTTTTTTTTTAAATTTTTATTTAAAAAAAAAAAAAACTTGTATATCTATTCATAGTGTAATATGCCCCATGAGGGAAATTTTATATATGAAATTTTGCAGGGTATATCTAAAATTTACTATTTAGACATGTTTAATCTAAAAAATGTTTTGAATGATCTAAATGAGGTACTACATTTATGAAATTAATAAAACCCCGTGCGCATCACGGAAGGAAAGGGTTGAAAGTAAACTTCTTATGGCCCTTTTGCAGAATATGACATTAATAACATATGCATTTTAAAATTTTTAATTGGAGAAAACATGGTAGCCAAATAATAATAATGCGGAAAAAAGCCCGCAATCAAAGAAGTATGTTATAAGAGG
This sequence comes from Maratus speciosus, assembly GCA_963932465.1. Classification (NCBI taxonomy): domain Eukaryota; kingdom Metazoa; phylum Arthropoda; class Arachnida; order Araneae; family Salticidae; genus Maratus; species Maratus speciosus. Next base: position 428,298,794 of record OZ010798.1, read on the forward strand.
AAAGAAAAATAGTAACGTAAAATGGATAAAAGCGCGAATCTGGAAATATTACTTGTGAATTATGTAATCCATACAGTCTTGGCGATAAACAAATATCACTTATTCTTAATGAAGTACTAAAATCCGTTATAAAATGTATCAATTTTATCATATGTAATAAAAATATGAGAGAACTTTCAAGAAATTTTACGAAAATAAAAATGTATTCTATTTATCACTTTTAAATTTGAGGTAAGTTGCCAAAAAACAATAAAACTTTTGTGGATGTAAATGCGAAGATCCGTATGGCATCACTGCATTCATGGAGTTCGGTTAAAAGCATACTTGTAATTAAAAAAAAATATGATTTTGATAAATTAAAGAATGTGAAATCACTTATCAGAGTTAGTGATATTTTTCGTATCTATCCGGGAAAATAGAAGTTTATTTTTTATGTGACACTATTTATATGATATAGAAGGGATGGGGGGGGGGGACATCATGATTTTAGAGATGTTTAAGTGGGGCATGGCCAAAAAAAGTTTGGAAACCACTGGTTTAGAATGAGTTAAAGATACATTACTTTATCTTGTTCCAAAAGCATTATGGGTTACACAAAACAAAAATATTTTTAAAGGATGATTTCTTTTGCCTTTGCATCTTTTCAGCTTCTTGGCGTTGGGGGGGGGGGGGGGGGGGTCCAATTCGGAAATATTTCTATATTTCTATTGTAAGAACATTATATTTGTACATTTCCTAATTCTACAAAATACAAAGAAAAATATTTAAAATAAAAGATTTGAGTTATTTAAAAATATTGCACAAAATCCCTATAAGTTCAAATTTAATTAATCCTTCTAAAGTTTATTAAATGATTATATAAATCTTTTAAGGTAACTTAAACAATTCCCGTAAAATGCTTTAGAAAATAAAATTTTCATGAATTCATAATTCAGTACACAAAGGGTTAAAGTGGAAGAAATCGTTTAACACTTTATTAAAAGTAGACCAAGCTGCTGAATACTTTTTGAAAAATCGTATACGAGTAAATTATTTACAAAGGAAGGGGAAAAAAACTTAAAGGAAAATTCACCCATGGTCAAACTAGAAGTTTGAATTCAGTCGTCATTTACCAGAAAATAAAATTCAACTAATTGAAACTTTTGTGATTTTCTTTCAAATTTCTCTTTTTTTTTTTCGTAATCCAACTCAAAATTGAGATTAAGCTTTAACGAACAACAAAGATATGGTTCTACATCAACAGTGAGCAACAAAAATATTTGATTTAAAATCATTTTTATTCTAACGCATAAACTGTTAAGCACCTCTACTTGATTAAAATTCTCGCATGTTCTCGAATTCGTTAAATCAACTTTATAAAAATGTGGTAATGAAACTAAAGATTAGAACTTTTTGAAGGTGATCAGATTTTTCAGTTAGATAAGGTGTGAATATGAAATCGAATGGTTATAAAATAACAAATACGCCAAGTACGAGGTTGAAAATAAGATCGTATATTTTTATTTTATTTTTAAAATTTATAAAAATAGTGGAGTGTTTTGGGAGTTCTTAAAGGGAAAAACATTTAACATTTTATTATCAATAGAGCAAACTAGTGAAATACTTTTTGAAAAATCACGTATGGATGAAACGAAGAAAGATCTCATGCATTTTACAAATAAATTATTTACAACGAAGTAAAAAATGAAAAAGAGAGAAAAGAAAGGGAGAGAAAAAAATCCTTATGAATTATATAGAAGATTCAAATTAAAAAAACAAAAAACTAATTAATTGTACATTTTGTGACTTTCTTTTAAATCTCTTTCTTTATTTTCACAATCCAACGCAAATTTGAAATGAAATTTTAATGAATAACGGTGATATGGTTCTACATCAACAGTGAGCAGGAAAAACATTTGATTAAAAATACTTTTATTCGAATGGATAAACTACTAAGCAGCTTTCCTTCACTAAAATTACTCGCATGCTTTCGAATTCGTTAAATCAACTTTATATAAATGTGGTAATGAGACTGAAGATTAGAACTTTTTGAAGATAATAATATTTTCTATTTAGATGAAGTGTGAATGTGAAATCAAATGGTTATAAAATAACAAATATGCAAAGTAGTAGGTTGAAAATGGAGATCGTACAATTTAATTTTATTTTGAAAATTTATAAAAATAGCAGAATGTTGTAGGAATTCTTAAAAGAGAAACTTTATTATCACGTGTGGAAGAAACGAAAAAAACCCTCAATAATTTCACAAGCAAATCATTTACAAAAAAGAAAAAAAAAAAAAAGTGGAAAAAGAGAGGAAAGAAACGAAAAAAAAAAATCCCTCATGAATCAACTAGAGATTTCAAATTCAGTAGTAATTTAATAGGGGAAAAAATCAACTAATTAATTATACATTTTGTGACTTTCTTTCAAATTCCTTTCCTTATTTTATTATTTATATTACCAATTTATTATCAGACATTATTACATATGGTTTTTTGTCGATGATTATATGTGCGTGATTTTCATTGTTATGTTGTTTGAAAAGGTCAAATAATCTATATTAATACATGTAAATTATTCCAGAGAGAAACATTCGCCTTGCATACAATATTTCAAATGATGCTAGGAGTATGCAAGGCGAATGTTTCTCTCTGGAATAATTTCCATGTATTAATATAGTTTCTTTCGATGCTGGATTTAATTAAGTTGTTTGTTCGCCCGGGTCGGTGGCTCACGATAAATATTCCATCTTGTGCTGCGTTTGTAGCCTTGCCAACATATAATACTGAGAAATTTTCAAGGCTGGGTATCGTTCCATGTGGTTTAGTCGGTAGAACGTCAGTGCACTATACTGATGGCTCGGGTTCGAGTCCCGGCATGGAATCGTTTTTACTATGTTGGCCCTTTGCGCCTCTTAAGCAATTACTTTGAAATTTGATTTTCATTTAAAATATTGCCAAATAATCTGTTACAATTCATAATAATGTATAACAAAGACAAATCTATTTTTCTCTATCAGTACACATATAACATTTTTTAATCTTGAAATAAGCTTTATGGCTTAAAGTTTATTTTATTTACTATTTATAAGTTTATACATAAGTTTATATTAATTTGTAGTAATTATTAGTATACTCATTATTATCAACTAAATTCATATTACATTAATTCGTAGTATATGCGCAAATTTCTTACTTTATTTTCATAATCCAACGCAAGTTGGAAATGAAGTTTTAATGAATGACGGAATTATGGTACTTCGTCAGCAGTGAGCAAGAAAAATATTTGATTAAAAAGTACTTTTATTCTAATGCATAAACTACTAAGCACCTTTACTGGATTAAAATTACTCGCATGATCTCGAATCCGCTAAATCAATTTTATATAAATGTGGTACGCACGATATTTTTTATTTTCATAATCCAGCGCAAATGTTAAATGAAGTTTTAATGAATGACGGAGTTATGTTGCTTACATCAACAGTGAGCAACAACAATATTCAATTGAAAAGTACTTTTATTCTAATGTATAAACTGCTAAGTACCTTTACTTAATTAAAATTACAGACATGTTCTCGAATTCGCTAAATCAATTTTATATAAATGTGGTATGCGCGAATTTCTTTCTTTATTTTCATAATCCAGTGCAAATTTTAAAGGAAGTTTTAATGAATGACGGAGTTACGTTGCTACATCAACTGTGAGCAATAAAAATATACAATTGAAAAGTACTTTTATTCTAATGCATAAACTGCTAAGCATCTTTACTGGATTAAAATTACTCGCATGTTCTCGAATTCGTTAATTCAACTTTTGTAAATGTGGTAAAGAAACTAAAGATTAGAACTTTTTGAGATAATCATATTTTCTAATTAGATGAAGCGTAAATGTGAAATAAAATGGTTACAAAATAACAAGTATGAGAAGTATAACGTTTAAAATGACGATCGTATATTTTCATTTTATTTTTAAAATTTATAAAAATAGGAGAATGTTTTGAGAGTACTTAAAGGCGAAAAAAAATTAATAATTTATTATAAATAGAGCAAAATGATGAAAAACTTTTTGAAAAATCGCGTATAGAAGAAACGGAGAAAGCTCTAATTGATTCAGAAGTAAATTAATTAGAAAGAAAGAATGGGGAGAAAAACAATCCCTAATAAAGAAACGCGAGGCTACAAATTCAATCGTCATTTACTATTTAAAAAAAAAAAAATCAACAGACTGACTAATACGTGTTAAGAATCTCCAAACTGCAAACCAGATGTCAAACCCAGGTGTAAGAAAATGAAATGTTCCATTAGATGGCACTCCGTCTCTATGAAATTCAACTTCTACTTTCTCTGGCATAAAAGACTGTATTTAGAACGCAATGATTTTTTACTTTGGAAGATGTGACGTTTTTGTTTTAAAAGTTTAACAGAAAATAGAGTATTATGTCTTCTAGTATTTTAATTTAAATCTTATAAATATATAAGGCAGTTTTAAATAATATAACTTCTGATTATTAAACTTTTCTTCAATTAGTTTTTCAAGCAAGATCTCCATTTTTTGTAGTGGTGATTGTTAGATGCTTCAAATCTAAATTTTTCTTTTACCAGGAAATTTTGCATATACTGACTAGTAATTTTTTTTTCTTTTTTTTTTTAGGTTAAGTATCTGTAGATGGCAGCACCACAATTATTCTTACGTTTTTCTTGTGAAAGATCTACTTTTTATATGGTTGTAAAAAGTCTTGAAATGTTTTGAAGTTATGCTTACGTTTGTGTTTGTTATGTCCAGCAAATAAATGTTAAATATGTTCTTAATCTCAGTGCTACCTCATCTATTTTTTACTGTTATTTTCATAACGGATTATTAAAAACAGAATACCGTGTGAGCGCTCTGCCAAAGTGCTACCTGAATTGCGACCGACACAATTCACTTAGACAACTTTTTTTGGAAATAACATCTGATTTGTCATGTGAAACGGTACAAAAGGATACATCAGAAGGAAAGGAACGCTAATAAATGAAGGATACGTAGATTATACAATTTCTATTATTTTTACTTCAATCAAACAAATTGGTAAAACCATTGATACGTGTACGCGGCCAATACTAGTTATGACACGGTGATTCTGGAAGGGGCCGCAACGGCATCCAAGCTACCGAAAATGCCACGTTTCATATCCAAGTAGATCCCTCCAGAAATGGTCGCGACCTCTCTTAGAGCGAAAGACTAAGGTCATGGTTCACCCAGTGGATGAATCAACTCCTGGTTATGAAACACTGGGATCCCCCTTTAAGCTGCACACAGACGTGTGTTTTGCTAGACTTCTCCTGTTTTCGTGGAAATCTTTTCTTCTGAACCCATCTGTGGTTTATTCACAAAAGAATGAGGGGAATGAACAATGGGTCAGGAGATAAGGAGCTCGACTCTACTTGAAGGAAAGATTCCTCTTTTGCTGGACATCAGTCCCTTTCCTACTAAAGTCATTAAAAATCAAAAACACCGCGTGGCCACAACAATCGATGCCGACGCTGATAATAGTTAGAAGGATGGAGCGTACGCAGCCTTAGGCCTTCTTCCTGGTGCACAATCATCTGGAGGACTATAGACCAACATGTCCATGTGGGTCGATAGTGATAGCTTTCCGTTACAAACTGACATCTAACCATCACGACAGCGACCTCGACACCTGGCACGAACAACTAACCTGCAACCCAGGAAGAAATCATACATGTTGAACATCTCCAAACTGAGTGAAAAAATGTTCAGATCAAAAGTTGATCCCAGGACCTATCGCATAATATTCCAATCGATTCCCATTTTCACTCAGTTTGGAGATTTTCAACAAATATGTGATTTCGTTATCAAATAGTTTGATTGAAGTAACATTAGTTTTTTTAAATGTTTCACCAACTAATTAGAAATTTTATGATTTTATTTCAATTATATTATTTTTTAACATTTTCCAACATAGTTGAAAGGTTTTTATGAATTTGGTTTGTTTATCTCATGTTGGTATGTTGGTATGGTTCGTTGGTATGTTATGAGTCATCTCTGCGAGCTCTAAATAGAGTAATACAGCTCATATTCAAAATATTAGAATAATTGAGAAAAAGTAATAAGACAAAATTATTTTTCATTTATTTATTTTTGATACGAAGTAAATGACATTAAATTTCTTATAAATTAAATCTGGAATGTTTAGATAAGATTTTAACATTTACAAAATATAAAATACAGTACAATAAATTAGGTATACAGGTTTTTAAAACACATCAAAATATTAGAATAAAATTAAATTCGTTCAAAATATTAGAATATTTTATTTTATGCAACAATATTACCCTATGAATATGAAGTAAATGGTAGTTAATATTTTGTAGCATCCCCTTTAGCTTTCATAACAGCGTACAATCGATCTTGCATACTATATACAAGGTGTTTACAAACATTTCTATCAATATTAGCCCAAATAGACTTTATACGTGCCACTCACTCAGTTTTACTTGAAAGAGGATTTTCTTAGAGTTTTTTATACATTATACGCAATAAGTTTTCGATGGGATTAAGGTCTGGTGAGTTTGGTGGCCAAGGAAGTACCTTAATGTTGCGTTGGCGGAACCAATTCTTAGTTGATACCGAGGTATGCGGTGACGCTAAATCTTGTTGAAAGATGAAATCATCTTCAAATAAATTTTCTGATGATGGAATCATGTAATATTTCAAAATTTCTTGGTATATCTGAGAGTTAACTTTTTCGTAGACGATGTATAACTTTCTAGGTCCTTCTGCACTCATGCAACCCCAAACCATGACACTAGCAAATTTTACGGAACGTTTAGGGAATTCTTTATAAATGCTTCTTGCTTCATTCTCCAAACTCGAATACCTTGATTATCATATGATACACAAAACATACTTTCATCACTAAATAATATATTTTCCAATGTTCTTCGCTCCTTAAACGTCTTGATTTACACTAATTCAATCTTATACGCTTTTGTTTTGCAGTCATAAGAGGTTTTGTTTTCGGTACATGAGATTCAAACTTAAATTTATGGAGACGTATTAATATTGTCGATGCAGAAACTTCAACTCATTCTTCTTTCCATTTTCGGTGCAAGAATCGCACGTTTTTAAAACGGTTTTTCTAAACTATACGCTTCAGTTTTCTGCCATTTCTAGCAGATGTTTTTGGTTTTCAGCCGCCATTTCGGCGATTATTTTGAAATTTTCCATTTTTTAAATATTGTGTTAGTATTTTACTAACGCTTGATTGCGAACAATGTAAATAATTTGCAATATAACATTGATTTTTACCGTGCCGATACAAACCAACTATACGAAGTTTAATAGATTCAGAAACACCACTCACACGACCCATTTTAAGACGAAAAAGTAAACAAACTGCAAAAAGAATACTGATTTTAAGTAAAATCGTCTGAATTTAATCAATGATGCCACCAGTTATAAATTTGTGATAATTAAAGGAGAATTAATGTGAAATATTCTAATATTTTGACTTTTCAAAATAATTTTTTTTTTCAATTAATCTTTTCAAAAATGATATTAATTTTAAGATAACAAATAAGTTTAATCAACAATAAGTTCTTAATAAAAATATCGTTTGCATATTTGCATTAAAAGCCATTAAATTACCAAACGATATTTTCAACTTGTAAAAAAAAGTAATTATTCTAATATTTTGGATATGAGCTGTATAACCGGATTGCCATGCAATTTATATATATTATTGAGGTTTACTATGGCATGTTCGGTATTGAAAGTGAAGTGTGTAGCATTTATAGTTCATTTATAGGGACACTCAAAAGAATTCCGCTACATTACCGTGCATGGGACCAAACACTTTGCGATGTATTTTAATAATGTTACATTATTTCAAACATATCGAAATTAATATGAACCACTGAGGCGCTCTACAAGAGACTTACTATAGAATATGGTTTGCATAGCATTTATCATTCAGTTACAGGAAGATTTAAAAGAATTCTGTTACAGTAAGGTTTCTTAACAATAATAGCTGAATGCGCGTTTTCAGTAGTGGTATTTTTTTTTTTTTTATTAAGTAACTTTTTTCCTATTATTTGATATGTATAACCTTTATATGGATCATATACAGGTCAAAACAAAAGATCTCAAGTACTGATGAAAATTGATGAAAAAGAATTTTTTACCAAGCTATGCGTTCCCAAACTGAAATAAATTTTAGTATACTACGTAGTACATATACAATCTATAGATCGTAGTATCTATAGATCATATACAGAGCTTCAGAAAAGAATTACTATACTAGCTGTTTAACACGTTCTATGCACGGGAGTTCATGAATTTAATTCTAAAACAAAAATTTAAAATAACTATCTGATTTAGAAAAATATTTTTCTACTACTGTGCATTTTTTTATTAAATTTAATTTATCATGTTACTATGGCAGCAGACGATAAAATGATATCTTTGGAATAAAGGAATAAATAGAATAAAAAGTTTTGTTGATGTTTGTGATCAAATGTTTTTCTTTATTTTTAAAAAAAGTTAATAATTAAGCGCTATTAAATAATCTCTAATTATTTGCATATGAGGTAAAAGAATTATCGTAATACCCGCTGGAACTTCTAGTATTGCAGCGTGGCGTGCGTAATATGAATATCTCACATTGGTTAGAACTCGCGCGATTATGGTTTGAATATAAACAAGTAATACAAAAATTTTGTTTTTAAAGTCAGTTCCTACTTAGGTCACCAAAGAAAAATTTAATATAATCCCTTAAGCTAATATTAGTTTTTGCTGCATTAAAATATCTCAATTTGTTGATTTTCTATAAGCAAGCAGGTTTACAATGGAATTCTATAGGAATTTGGCGAAATATTAGAAATATCGCCAAGTTGGCGTCACTTTTGGCGACTTATTTTGGACGCCAAATTTGGCGATATATCGCCAAGTTGGTGACAAACTTGGCGGTATTTGGCGACAGAACAGGGTCCCCCCTATGGTAACCCCTTATTGAAAATACTTTCATTGACCTTCGATAACCAATGGCCGCCATTTTGTTTCCCATGCAAAACTAAAATTAATTAATTAAAATTTAATTAATTAATTAATATTTGAAAAAACTGTATTAACATCAATTGTCATCCAGTACAAGTTCAAAAAAAAATTATTTCAACTTGATAGGATGAATAATGAGTATTTTATTAACGATTGAAAATTTGAACAAGATAAATATATAAATAAATAAATATATAAATAAACAAATATAGGGAGAGTGTGAGCTAATAGTAGGAATTGAAAAAAGGCAACAATTCGTCAAAAACGTAACATAAAAAAAAACTGTTTAAAATTTTCGAATTTCTTGTCCCAGTCGCCCTCTACCACCAACCCGTGGGCCAAATTTCGTAGCCCTGCTCCCTGTGGTTTCCGAGTTTTTGAGGTTAGATAGATAGCCGCACGGATTTTAATAAAGTAAATTTTTTAGACAATAGTTGTAAGTTACTGAAACTGGGTTTTAAAATGTGTTATGCATTTTCCAAATGGTTTACTTAGACATCATTTTTCATCTATTAAACGGTAAAGTTTTTTTTTAATTTTATTTTTACAATATTCTGTGTGCGTTGGGAAGTGGTTCAAAATCTATGCCTGACGAATAGTTTTCCTTTCTTGTTTCATAACACAATGAAATTTTGAAATTAAATATTTATGAATAACAGTGGCATGACATCGAGTAACATGACATTATGAATGACATCGGCAGTGAACAACGAAAATTGTTCTTTAAAAGGTAGTGTTGTTCTAAGTGCATAAATTGCTAAGACATTTTAGTTGATTAAAATTACTTGAGTATTTTCCTATTCGTCAAAGATTTTAAGCAAGATTTACTCAACTGTTATAATGTGTTGATGAAACACATGATTAGAACTTTTTGAAGATTACCCGATTTTCTAATTAGAGGAAGCGTAAATGCAGAATTCAATGGCTACAAATAACTTATGTGATTAAATTTAAAAAATCAAAAAACTCGACTGCGTAAAAAGCGAACTAATTAATTATTTCTGATCAATGCGAAACTATTTTTTATATTACTTGCGTATTTTTTTTTATTTACTTGTAGCGATGACTTTTAAGTTTTGTTTAATTGTTAGTTCCTATAAACACAGTTTTGATAAGGCCTATGTCTATGAAGGTTAGAGTTGCAGAAAGCTAGATATCCTACCAACACAACTTCCTGGTTGTGTAATTTTTAAACGGAGCTTCCGACTGTAAAATAGTGAATGAAACATCGTCTTCATTTTGAAAGAACTATCCAATGAGATGCCACTCAATATGATGCGTATGGTACGTTTTTTTTTTTCGTCTCTACCGCTATTTTCAATTTATAAAATCAAAACTTAGCCTATAACCATTGGACTGTTAAGACGAAGCGAAAGAGACCTCATTCATTAAAATCCATCCAGCCGTTGGATGTTTCGCGGGTATAAATAAATCCACATACCCAGATACGCGTGAAACACATAACCCTTCTTGACAGTCGGGTAAAAGTATCAGAATAAAAGTGAAGGAGTTACTTTTTAAATTTATTTTAGAATCTTACAAAAATAATAGCATTTTGAGAATCTGAAAGATGCAAAACGTAGTAAAAATCTCTCAACACTTTGTTATCCATAAAGGTAATTTTTTAAACTGGTGTCTTTGCGGTATAATATATTTTAGCGAGCATTTATTTGTGCATTTATAAATCCATTGTTTTACAACTCCCGTACAATTCTACGAGCTACAGAGCATATTTGGCGATTTATCACCAATGGCGTGCTAATTGAAAAATGCCTTAAAATTAATGTATTAATTTATAATTAAGTAGTAAAAATATTAAAATGTTTTATTGTCAACAGAAACTCATCTTGGCTTACATATATATTTTTTTAATTCTGAGAATTCAGTAAATGGTTTAAAAATCGATAACTAAATTCTATCTTTAGATACAAAAATCAGGTTGAGTTAATTAAAAAGTGTAAAAAGGAAAAAAACATGCTATAAAGTATCTCGATGTTTATGTAAAATTAGTTCTGTTCTAAGAAATGCCATTAGCGAAATTTTACATCACAAAATATTACTTCTAAAATACAACTTCAACTTAGGAAACATATCACAATATTTCATTAAAGTTATGTGTAGCACATACTGATTTATGGTGTTTTTATCCTATTCTCTGCCTCATACAAAAACTTCTATGACTCTGTATGATGAGTCATGCTTTGATAATTTCAACTGTTAATTTATAGAGTATGTGTTTTTATATGTTATTTTATTGTGTGCGGTTAAAGCAGAAGAATTTTTATACAGAATTTATTTATTATATAATATGTGGTGAAATTATAATTCTGGAACTTAAACACTTAAACAAAATACTTACTTAAACAAAATCAATGCAAAATATTATATATAAAATACGACTTTACCGTAGCAAACGTATCACAATATTTCATGAAAGTTATGTTTGACATATATTGATTTTTGGTTCTTATCCCATTCACTGTCTCATACAAAACAGTCTTCTATTAGATGATATAACTGAATATGATGAGTCATGTTTTTCTGATTCCAACGGTCGATGTATAAAATATGTGTTGCTTTTATTGATGTGTACAACTGTGTTTTGTGTATTGTTTAAGCAGAGGAATGCTTTATACAGAATTTATTTATCATATAATGTGCACATAAAAATGTCAAAGCAAAATATTATATATATAATATGATTTTACCGTAGCAAACGTATCACAATATTTTGTGAAAGTTATGTGCGACATATATTGACTTGTGGTGCTGTTATCCCATTCTCTATCTCAGACAAAACTGCATTTATTTAGATGATATAACTGAATATGATGAGTCATGCTTTGGTGATTCAACTGTTGTTCATAAAATATGTGTTGTTTTTATTTATGTGTACAATTGTGCTTTCATTTAGTGTGGTTAAAGCAGAAGAATGTTTTATACAGAATTTTTTTATTATAAAATATGAGCACTTGAACAAAATCACTGCAAAATGTAATATATAAAATACGACTTTGCCGTTGCAAACGTATCACAATATTTCATGAAAGTTATGTGTAACATATATTGATTTGCCGTGCTTTTATTCCATTTTCTGTCTAATACAAAACTGTCTTCTTTTAGATGACATAACTGAATATGATGAGCCTGCTGATTTCAACATTTGATGTATAGAGTATGTGTTTTTATTTATTTGTACAATTGGACTTTTTTTGTGTGTGTGTGTGGTTAAAGTTCAAGAATGTTTTATACAGAATTTATTTATTATATTATATGTGCTCTTAAACAAAATTACAGCAAAATATTGTATGTAAAATTCGACACTTTACCATAGCCAACCTATCACAATATTTTATGAAAGTGATGTGTGACATATGTTGATTTCAGGGCCGAAACTAAGGGGGGGGGGGAGGCATGCAATCCCATTTAGATCGGGCAACGGTGGCCAAGCTGGTAGAACATTATACTCGTAGCCGTTGGTCACAGGACCCAGGCTAACTGCCGGCTAAAATTCCGTCATGTACGCTAATGGCGCCTGGGGCATCTAAAATCCGACGTGGGTGCAAAGTCCTCCATGTTACCTGTGAATTATACCTCTGGAGGTGCCTTGCCAGGTGAAGGAATCGTCATCTGATCAAGATTCTAAATTACGAGATAAATTTAAGTAGCAATGTGAAGGTGCCAATCAACAGGATATAACGTTAAGGAACCGGCAAAATAAAGTAAAAACAAACGAGCAGTAGGCACTGCAGATAGGATGACGATCGAGGCAATGATGTCGGGTTTATTCCCGTCTCCCTCTGTAGCGATTCGTCTGCCTTGCATTTCGGCCCAAAATTATCCCTTCAGCGGTAAATCTTAGCTTTTCGGCCATTTCAATTTTTAATTTACCTCAAAATTGCCCCCTTCTACAGCTAAGAAGTTTACCGCCTTTTAGGCATCAAAAATAATCCATCCCTTTTCCAACTGGCATGGCAAGTACGTGGTGTGTGGCAACAATCATAGTTTTGCAAAGTGCAATAAACAACCTAGACTCATCAACTTGGCTTAGTATAGTCGGCCCGGGTGCTTGCTGGTGTGGTCCGCCGCCTGCGGTGATCTGGCGTATGTACTCACAATGCATCGCCCTGCTTTCCAGGCAATTACAAACCCGTTAAGCTGGGTTAACCCCGGTAAGTAGGGGCCTGGTCAGTAGTCTCCAAGGGGGGGGGGGCAGAGGGGGCACGTGCCCCGGGTGTCAGAACGAAGGGGCGCCAAATGAAGGATTATAGTTTTGGAATGGATAATTTTCTTTTGATGGACTGATGGCTTCCATTATTATGAAACAGCCATTATAAATGAAGTGTTAGGTGAAGATGAAAGAGCAGCCATAAAAAGTTAGAACTCTGATTTTTTGGTCAGAATGGGAAAAAAAGGGCAGCTTTTTACGACTGCTCTTTCATTTTCACCTAACACTTCATTAATAATGGAAGCCATCAGTCCATCAAAAGAAAATAACTCGGTTAAAGCGGAAACTCGGTTAAGCGGGACTCGAATAATCGGGGCTCTACTGTACATTTCATTTAAAAAATGAGCTTTAGAATATTTTTGCTGGCGTTCAGAGGGGAGTCATGACCCCCGTGACTACCCCTTGGATCCGCCGTTGTAAGATTACGTAGTTCAGTATTACATATTTTATGATTACATATTTTAAATTTTAAAATAAGTCGGCTGTTAGAAAATTAGTAAAATTCTCTTTGTAAATATACTTTGCGGAAGGAGGGGGGGGGGGGGGGGGTGCGCCAAAATCCATGTTTGCCCCGGGCGCAAAAAAAAACTAGTTTCGGCCCTGGTTGATTTGTGTTGCTTTTATCCCATTCGCTGTCTCATACGAAACGATTTTCTTTTAGATGTATAATCTAAAAGAAGACCGTTTTGTATGAGACAGCGAAATGAGTTATGCTTTGCTAATTTTAACTGTTTATATATAGAATATATGTGTTTATTTTTGCGTACAATTGTGCTTTATTGTGTGTGGTTCAAGCAGAAGAAGGTTTAATACAGAATTTTTTAAATATGTAATAGGTGGAATTTTAGAAAATCACTGCAAAACATAAAATTATTTAAATATAGTTAATTACATTTCATAAAGAAAAAATATATTTAAAAAATTAAAATCTATAACAATAATTAGAAGTTAAACAATAATATGATGTGTTTTGAAAATAAAATAAATCGATCAATTAATAATACAAATTTAAATAGTTAAAAATCGAACTAGATCAAATCGAATAAACTTATTTTTTATAAAAGCTTATCAAATTATTATAGTGTCAAAATCACCCATGAGATGGCGCCAGCACCATGACTTCCTAGCTACCCCAGGAATGTCCCTGAGGAATGCCTGATGGTCTCATTTTAGTATCAGGAGGAATTTCGGATGATTATGACTTGGACCTTCAGAGGACATTATCAGGAGCTTTGGTGCTATATGGGCATTATATAATAAAGTACGACTTTACCGCATTTTAAACCACATTATTATTTGCCGTAACATGAAATATTGCAAGCAGGTCACAATATTTTATAAAAGCTACCCATGTGAAATATTGATTGATTGTGATTTTCTACCACTCTTTCTCTCACATAAGATTATTTATTTCGAAGACGTAACTGAATATGGCTTCATGGCTTATCGTTCACGGCTTTTCTGATTCAAATTGTTATTATAAAGTGTATCCATTTTTATTGATATATTCTTCAAATAGAACAATATATTGTCAAGAATTTCATTTATTACGTATTGCTTCCTTTTAAGTTTTATCGTGTACATATGGGCATTATACGAGGGTCACTCTGAAATTTTTGAGATACAACTAGGTTTTTAAAGTTATACTTACAAAATTTTAGGTGTGTTCAAAGTTGTCTCCTCCAGCATCAATGCACTTTTGTAGACGAATTTTCCACAAATTAAATGCGTCAAGCCATTCATTTCTTGGAGTAGATGAAAGAAATGCATTTATATCCAGATCAGTCTCTTCTTCTGAATGAAAACGACGCCCACGTAAGTTCTTTTTTAGATTAAAGAATAACCAACAGTCACACATAGCTAGATCAGGTGAATACGGCGGATGTTCTATCACTTTAATTCGTTTTTGTTTAAGAAACTCAACTGTTAATCCGGCTGTATGTGAAGATGCATTGTCATGGTGAAGCATTAGTCCCCTAACATTCATTTCTTGTAGAATTTCTGGAAGACATTTAGTGGTATACCAGTTTGCTGTTACTGTCTTCTGTCCTTCCAACTTAATGGCTTTGACCAATCCCGTACTTCTGAAGAAAACGGCATACATCACTTTTTTCAGTGCGCGTTGTCTTTTCACCATTGTCGGCGTGGGATCATTTTCAAAGACCCATACTTTGCTTTCTTGACGTGTTGGAACGTCAAAAAACGGTATGTACGTTTCATCACCTGTTATAATTTTAGAAATGATGCAGTGGCCACCATCATTTAGCAATTTAAGAGTTTCTTTACTGATTCTGACACACTCCTCTTTTTGGTGCTCAGTTAGATTATGGGGAACCCAACGGCAAACTACTTTTTTCATATGCAATTCTTCATGAATAATTTTGTGTATGGCTGCGGATCCAATGTTAAGTTCCTTCTGTATCATTTGATAGGTACAGCGATTATCATCCATTAACATTTTTCGTATGGCAGACACATTATCCGGGATTACTGCCGACGGCGGCCTTCCTGTGTGTTCTTCATCCTGAAGAAAATTGCGACCTCTGCTAAATTCCTTAAACCATCTGAATGCAGTAGCAAGAGTTGGAGATTCATCACCAAATGCTAATTTCAACCGTTGAACGCATTCATCTTGATTTAATCCTGCTTTAAAATCGTAGAAAATCATAACGCAAAAATGTTCTCGCGTCAACTCCATTTTCTCTTCTGTTTAAAATTTATTCTACGCTAAACAAGTTGAAGTAAGTCAGTAAAAAATCGTCTGCTGTGTTAAAATACATTGTATTTTAAAATTAAACCGCTATTTTTATTTTGTAAATTCTCGTCCGCGCGTATCTCAATAATTTCAGAGTAACCCTCTTATATAAAGTATGACTTTAAGGCATTATAAACCACATTATTATTTACTGTATTATTATTTACAGTAGCATGAAATATTGAAAGCAGGTCACAATATTTTATGAAAGCTATACATGTCAAATATTGATTGATTGTGATTTTCTACCACTCTTTCTCTCACATAAAATTATCTATTTAGAAGACGTAACTGAATATGGCTTCATGGCTTATCGTTCACGGCTTTTCTGATTCAAATTGATAATATAAAGTGTATACATTTTTATTGATGTATTCTTCAAACAGAACAATATATTGTCAGGAATTTCATTTATTACGTACTGCTTCCTTTTAAGAAAATGAAAACAAAAACTGTAGAATGTTGCAAGTAAAACGTGACTTAAAATTAGCAAGATTATTACAATATTTAATGAAAGGTATCAACCGCAAAGAATGACTGATAATGATTTTCTCCCATTCTCTGCCTTATATAAAACCATTTTTAGACGGCCAAACTGAATGTAATTCATCCTTTCTTGATTCGAACTACTGATATGTAGAACATACACTGCTCAAAACAATTAGGGGAGCTCATGGTTTTAACAAAATTACGCAAATACTTACACCGATAAGTAACGTAAAATAAAACATTCATAATTTTAAATTGTAGTAGAAAACAGATGAAGAAAATTTCACATGCAAATCAAAGTTTATAACTTCAAAAACTAGAAAAAGGAGTGCGCGAAAAACGGGATTTTGCAGAAACGTCTGTTTCACTGTCTCAGTTGTAAAATTCAATTGCTTAGCTTGTGTTTCTAGAAAAGGTGATTTAAAAATGTCACAACAACGTGATTTACAGGAATCCATGGCTTGGCATATTATGAGAACAATCGAATCAGGGCAAACACAACAAAGTGTAGCGGACGTTGTTGGAGTTGCAAGAAATGTCAGCGCAAGGCTGTGGAATCGATTCCAAGACACAAGGAATGTTAGACGTAGAGTTCGGTCATGTACTACCACAGAAATTGATGACCGATATAACCTGTTAATAGCTCTTCGAGATGGAGCAGGCAATGCTACTTAGTTGTTCTTGGCCTCAGGACGAAAGGTGTCCAGCTAAACAGTCCAAAATAGGGTTCATCAGGGTGGTCTCTATGCACGTAAGCCAATGGTCTGTATTCCGTTGACCTCAAGCAATTGTCCGGCCCAAAGAAGGTGGGAAACTGAACATCGAGATTGGAGACAATGTGTTTGGAGTCAAATTCTGTTTACAGACGAGTCTCGATTCAGTCTGGATGTGACATCTGATGTGTTTGCTATGGAAGGAAAGAACCAATCGAAATTATCCCAAATTCGTTCATGAAAGATCACATTACATACGAGGTGGGTTGATGGTATGGACTGGAATCAGCATAGGTGGACGAACGGACCTGTATATCATTCGGAATGGCACTTTGACGGCCCAAAGTTATACAGACGAGACACTGGGCCATCGTCGTATTATACGATGCAGCAATTCGTGATTCCGTTTTTTCCATGCATGATAATGCCAGATTGCATACAGCTCATCTTGTGGAGAACATGATTAAAACTGAAAGAATACAGAGTATCGAATGGCCAACATGCTCTTCTGACCTGAATTTGATCGAGCATGTTTGGGACATACTCGGACGATACATTACAGCGAGACTAAGGCCTCCTTTTATTGTCCTGGACTTGGAGATTGCAATTCTTGATGAGAGGAACAGTACTCACCAAAGTCTTATCGATAATGCCATCTAATCCATGGAAAACAGCTGTGCGATAGTTTTATCTATTCGGGGGGTCCACACGCCATATTAAATACCTTGCATCATTCCTAAACAGTACTTTTCTTTGTCATTCACATGTTACCAAATTTTTGCCTTAACCCTTCACTTCACGATTTTTCTTTTCTTCATGAAAAAAATAGTTTGATTACTTTAGGTAGTCACAAATGCAGGAAAAATAATAAAAAAATTCAGACTTCATATATTATTTTAAAATATGGAATTTTGTGGTATGTGCCATATGTGTTCCAAAGCACACAATTAGATATTTACTGCTTTGTACTAAATGTGGCACAAAACCCACAATACTTGTATATTACATATACAAAAATAGTATAATATGCATTAAAATTCTATAGCAGATATTTAACCCTTTGAGGAGCAAGCAATTGTGTCTGTGTAATGTTGAATTCATACCGGAATATAAAAAAAAATTATTTTAAAATAAGGAAAAGCAATTTTGCAACTTTTTTCCTTCAAAGTTAGAAATATAAAATTTAATTAAAAGTTTCTGCTGCGAATCTTGATTAAAATTAGTGCGATATAATAGGGTCACCCGGGGTAATTCTTAGTCAGCAAGATTCTGTGGTAATTCCTGGTCACAGTCCTTTTTATATTTTATGAACGCTTCTCCAAAATGGAAAAAAACATAGAGGTACTCTGAACTATCCTCATTGGAATTTATTACTTACTTATGAGTTTATTGTTTATTTATTTTGAAAAAAATAATCTTTTTGAAATGGCTTGTTAAATTTCTGTAAAATAACATTGGCCGTAGTTATGCTACATTTTTACAAAGATCTTTGTCACAACTCAAATTTTAAATATTTTTCTTTCCTTTCTTTTTGGTTCAATTATCAACTACTATAGCTGTTAAAAAATAGTCTGGAAATTTTTTTATACTATTTTAAATAATTTATAGAAGTTGGTCAAATATTGCCCAATGTATCTGGGGTAAAACTTGGTCACTGGGGTAATTCCTGGTCAATGTTTTTATCATCATTTAATTCCTTTTTATTGTCAAATTTAGGGATTTAATTGTCGCAAACCCTTTGAGAATTAACTACAACCACACTGTTCATCACATTTTAGTTAATTGTAGTTCTTAATAAAGTATAGTCACCCGTGGTGATTCCAGGTCACTGAGTTTCTGAGGTAATTCTTGATTATTTTCGCTTTTGTTATATAAATAACAATTTATGAAACTGTAAAAAATCTCAAGGATACATTAAATCCTTTGCTTTAAAATATATGCCTTAATTATTCATGTAGTTGAAATTAAATATTTAAGAAAATTATATAAAAAACTGCTACTCAAATTTCTGCAAAACATCAATCTTGATTTTTGCACATTTTACAACAGATCATTGTCATTCTTGAAGTTTTAATTATTTTATTTCAACTAATGACATATCACCGTCTTTACAAAAGATTATAAGATTTTCCTCTACTATATTAAACACTTTTAAAAGAGGAAAACAGTAAGTGCTCAGAGAATAAGACACATTCTATGACTGAACAATTTAAGTAGAAATGCTATCTCATTGCAAAATGCCAAAATGGTGCATAAAAAAGCAAATAATGCAATAGAGGAACCTAATTATTATGCTGTGTATTATATTAAAGGTCTGTATTGAAAATTTCTTGAAAAGGGAGCCGAAAACTTCAGTTGGCCTAAGCAAAATAAAATTGATAACAAACATTCAGTTATATTTTTTATGAACCAATAAATTTGCAAGTTATTAATAAATCCATTCACTGTGGATACTAGTGAAGTAATAAATACTGCTTATAAATGTTGTAAAAATGCATAAAAATTCTTTTGCTAATTAATGTTTTGTAAAGTGTACTTAAGTCTTTTTCACATCAAATAACTTTGTATTTATAACCAGAACAAAGTCTATGATTTATTATTCCACAATTATGAGATGAACAAAACTTTTAGAAGATTGATTCTACTTATTTTATTACTCAGTCATAAAAAAATTTACTATACTACTTTATTTACAGGAAAAAGGATGCTGACGATAATTACCACAGAAGTGACCAAGAAATACCCCATTTCCGGGGTAATTCTTGGTCATTTAAAAATTATAATTACTTTAATTATAAGTGCATATATATTTAAGTAAGCATTTTATAATGTAGACATCAGAGGGGGCTTATTCCACAAAAAAATTGGGAACAATACCTTTAATAGTTTTTATAATAATTAGATGTTGATGCTTTTTGACCAGGAATTACTCCGGGTGATCCTATATCCCACCGCCCCTCAAGGGGTTAAAATGTGCAAAAAAGTTAAAATTAATGTTACAAATTTCAAAATACAGATTGTAAAAAGACCTGAAAGAAAAAAATGTACAGAAAATTATTTTACAATAGAATAAAGTATCATTAGAAAGCAAATCAAAAGAAAAAGGAATGTAAAAAAGAGCTTTAAGAGCGAAAAAGTTCCAAATGTTCATTTCTCATGAAACACAGAGTAACAGTTTCTATCTCGATTTATACATAAGGCTACTCCAGATTTTGAACACTTTATGAAAGTTTTGCGAGTGCAGTTTGGAATTCCATATGATCCAGCCAATGGCATACTCCATCTAATCTTATATCTTTGACTGGCATTGCAGATAAAGGACCTTTATGTTTCTTGGCTATAAGTCCCCTTTCTACTTCAGACATTCTTGGACGTCCTCCTTTAGCATTTGGTGTTTCGCTTCCAATCTTACAAAGGCAGATTGCAACCTCTTCCCTGAATTTAGCCAAAGTCATTTTTGTTAAGGAATTATTTTCGTTCACTTTTTTATATAAGATCCATGAATTTATCATAACAGCATACAGTAGATGGTAGAAAACTCAAACTTTTTAGATCTCATTTTATTTCTATATCTTCCTAAATGGCGGTCTAGTAAGTGTACCCCACCCATGTGTTTATTGTATTGTTTTACCATAAAAGGACAAGCTATATCAGTCTTTTGATTCACCTTTTTATCGAATCGAGAAATATTTTCTATAGAGAGACTCGCAGCAAATGTTGACAAGAAATTGACTGGCTTATTATCCAACCATGTAACGCATGATAATTGTGTACTGTTAATGCATGCCTACTTGTTCTAAACTATATCTTCTTTTTTCTTTCTTTATCTCAGATTCCAAAGGAAGCTTACAATTAGGAATTCTATTGCGTCTCACTACATAAGGCTGATGGTAGAAAACTCAAACTTTTTAGATCTCATTTTATTTCTATATCTTCCTAAATGGCGGTCTAGTAATTGTACCCCACCCATGTGTTTATTGTATTGTTTTACCATAAAAGGACAAGCTATATCAGTCTTTTGATTCACCTTTTTATCGAATCGAGAAATATTTTCTATAGAGAGACTCGCAGCAAATGTTGACAAGAAATTGACTGGCTTATTATCCAACCATGTAACGCATGATAATTGTGTACTGTTAATGCATGCCTACTTGTTCTAAACTATATCTTCTTTTTTCTTTCTTTATCTCAGATTCCAAAGGAAACTTACAATTAGGAATTCTATTGCGTCTCACTGTGGCCAATGAAAGTATTCCGTTCTGTGATAGAAATTCAAGTAATGGTAATGAATTGAAGTAATTATCAGAAAACAACTTATGGTTTTGATTTCGCGGAATTAACCTACTGAGACGCACTGCAACATTTGATGCAGACCCTAAATCTGGCTCATTTGGCGGTCGTATGTCAACATTTTCCTGGCCACTATATAATTCAAAGCCATAGGCAAAACCACTTATACCACATAAAACGAAGAATTTAAAGCTCCATTTATGTCGTTTATTGGGAAAATACTATTTCAAAATGCTTCGAGACTTTGTTGCGCAAATTTGTTCATCTATTGACAAACACTCTTCCATATCAACTTGCATAAAGCGTTTTCTGATACACTCTATTAGAGGCCTTATTTTGAATAGTCTATCAAGGCCCTTCATGCCTCTAGCAATTTCTTTAATATTGTCATTAAAAAGTTTCATTTCTCATTCGAATATACTATGAGCTTTATGCTCTGTGTTCCATATCTGGCACAAACACAAAAACAAGATTTGAAGCTGAAGTACTGAAATATTTTAGTTTTAAGCAGTCTAAAGAACAAATATGTGATATACTTGAATGTCTAAAATTTTATCTTGCTATACTTTTAAGATTTTTTGGTGAAAAAGTTGAAGCAAATTCTACTGTTATGTTTACAATGCAGACTGATTTTTTTCATGATGAAAATGTAATAGATAGCTATCTAGTACTACATCCAGTGAAAAAAACAGGTACAAAACTCTTTGTTTAAATGCTCTATATATGGCACAAAGCTCAGATAACCTATATTTAGGATCCATAAGAAAATAGAAAGGTTTTATTGGTATGTGCCAGATATGGCACACCGTGCAGTGAAGGGACGTAATATTGGACGTAATTTTGACTTACTACTCGCACCTATTTACATTTGTATGTCGCAATATTTCAAGTTATCTGCGACAAAACACTATTGGTAACGATTTTCTTCTATTCTCTGTTTTATGCAAAACTGAATATGAAGACGTCAGTTTCAAAACTCGCTTTATCCAAAATTTAAAAATGTAGTTTTTTCTATCAATCTTTTCTAATGCTGAACCTGCATCGAAAAAACATTTCAAACTGCAAAAAAACTAGTTTTATCATGTATATCTGGCATCGCAAAATCTTGATTTAGAATGAAATCCAATGGATGCAGTGAGAGGTTTTTCGCGAAGCAGAAGAATATATTGTAAAGAATTTCATTTATTAAGTAATATATGTTTTGTTTAAAAAAATCCTTGCAAAATTTACACCTTAAAGATTTACTTCTAAAATACGCAGTGGTGGAAAATCAGCGCAGAGGTGGAGCCTATTGACATCAATAAATTATAGTAATATTTTGCCTCTTATCTAATGATCAAATTTCTGAGTTTTTATTAAACTAAATAATACCATAAAAATTTAGTGGTGTCAATAGGCTCCGCCTCTGCGCGAATTTTCCACCACTGAAAAACGACTTCAATGTCCAAACATATCACAATATTTCATGAAAGTTGTGTGCGACAAATCCTGATTGGTAACGCTTTTCTTCCATTCTTTGTCTAATCCAAAATCATTTCTTTTAAAGGGATCTTCTACATTAGGAAACCAAAAAAAAAAGCACTTTTTATGATTTTTTTTTTTTTAGTAAAAAAACTGCATGATGGATCTTTTTGAAATTTTAACAGTTTATTGTACATATCTTAAGGTATACTCAGGAATTTTTTTATTAGATTTTGTTGCTTCTACTCTAAGTTATAAATAAATATGTTCAACTGCTTTAGAAAATTTCGTCTGGACGGTGGGCATGATAGTGCCTTGTAGAATTATCTGAAACACAAAAATATTTTTTTTTCGTGAACGCATATATAATTTTAATTAATTTTTCATTTATTTTTTTATTAATCCTGCTGAAAATTAATTGAAAAATTAATTAAATTTATATTTGGGAAAGGTTATTGTATATTTTCGTCCGTTGTTAAATTATGTTGTTCTGCAATTGAAAAATATTTGACTTTTTTACAGTGTAGATGATTTTAATAATTTTCCATTTATTTCATTTATATGTGCATTTTAACTGAAAAAAAAAAAAACTAAGTAAAATTCTTCCGTGTTCGATTCTTTGTTTTAAAACATCTCTTGATCTAATAACACTTAATTGTGAAAGATTTAGTACATCATGTTTTCCCATTCTCTCTACAAAAGTTAAAAGAGAAATTTACAAAAAAAAAAAAAAAAAAAATGTTTACTTCGTGTTTAATCCATGAAACTGTTTGGTTAATTAAAACGCGTAAAAATATTTTTTTTTTTTATTCATCTAGCGAAATCTTTAGTGCTAAAACAATGATGAAACTAAATTTCAAAGCCTCTTAAAGATAATTCGTTTGTTTACTGGGAAGCAAAATAAACAAAGGCTGCAAAGCATATAAACTATCATTAAACAATAACAGATTAAATGTAAAAGTTAAGTTAGAAATGCATTAATTGTAGTTGGAATTCGCCGGTGGTTTTAATGCATTTTTCCATTGAAATATGAAATGAAAAAAGTATAACTTGGTTTATAAAATAGCCATAACCTTTGTATCAGTTTTAAAAAAGGAAAAAAAAAAAAAAAAAAAAAAAAAAAAAAAAAACTCCTTTATGCATGTAGCAGAAGGAAAAAATATCTTCACTATTACTTGATTTTAATATTTTAGCTAATTTCACTCAAAAACAATGCGAGGAACCAAATTAGAAAAGATTCATTCCGAATTTTCGTCAATACTGTGTTTGAATAAGAATTTCGCCAAATTAGTCAGCTATAGCCAAGTTAACTTGATTTATGGGAATTTATTTTTGGTCACCAAATTTGATGTTATTCTACAAAGAATTTGAAGCTAACAGATATGAATGTACAGTTTTAAGCGTATGGGAGTCAGAAAAATGGTTACAGCAATGAAAGAAAATATGCGGAATAATATGTTCAATAAAACCATTTCATCATTTTCATTTTTGATAGGAGAGAATTTATTTAAAGCAGAAACATTATATTGTGTACTTTCGGTAGTATTATGTACACAACTTTTAGTCGGTACTCATGCCTTTTTTAGCAAGTTTTCTGGATTTATCATCGGTATTATCATCATTATACTGACCTTGGTTTTCCGAGATATATTTTTAGGTGCGTTCATAATTATACAAATACGTAGCACCTATAGTAGTCGTCCGTCTGTCTGTTCATCTGTCCGCATATAACAGCGCAAAAACAACCCAAACGAATGGTTTGAAACTTGATACATATAATCGTTGCAGAATTTCGTCGAGTCATTTAAAATTTCATGAAAATCGAATCAAAACTTTAAAATGCGTTAATAAAGGTTATTTTCATTCAATTAAATCCTATCATACGTAATTAATTCAATGATAGCCCATGATACGAAATGATTCTAGGTTGCCATGGTGATTACGTCCTATTTAAGGTCTAGTTATATTATTTTCGTATTACTGGATTTAATATATGGAATCGTAATAAATTTTGTATTCATGCATTTTTGCATAAGAGTGCAACAGCTGTTGCACCAAGATCTGAATATTTATAAAACTAAATATAGTACGAATGCACCTCATTTGCCACGTTTGACATACAATTTCCGACTTGTTAGTTTAAAGCTTATCACCAGAAGTCGATTTAGAATATCCATTGGCATTAATTTCAACAAAGAGCTTCATTTAAGAGCTTCACAACAATAAGCTTCATTTTATTATCTAACATTTTATTTTAAGTTCACTTAATTTAGTAAGGTCTGGAAGTTCGGAACATGAAGTAAAAATTTTCAACTCATCTCTCAGATTAGAAACTATACTATCTTTCATAAATTTGCCGCCATTCAGACGGGCAGAGGTTAGAGACTGTAAAAGATGTAAAATTTCACCATGAAGCTGTTCACCGCCAAAAACGGAATTCATTTGTATGAAATTAACTAGCCAGATGTTTAGCTATTTGAGTTCACTAGGAAAAAATTCTTTATAAGTTCCTCACAAGTAGAAAACTTTTAATCATCATCAACTTCCTCCATAGTAACAGAGTCGTTGGAATACAAGTATGAACTACTGTTTCGTTGTTCATATCATTAGCCTTCATCATATGGTGCAGTAATCTAACAATGATATTCTTGAAGTAACGAGTCACAGTGCAAAGAATGATGGAATTCTTCCCATGTACAGGGTGTATCTGCAGTGCTTCAACAAACTTAGAGGGATGATAGCACTCATGAAGACTAACAAAAAATGCTATGGAACATGGGGTCGCAAATAACGTTTAAAGGATGAAAATGCGTCTGTAAATGGACAAACTGAGAAGAGAAAGAAACACTCCAGAAAATTATTTATTGCACAGAATAGGTACAACACAGCTCGTGATGTCCAGAGAAAACAAATATTTTACAACAATTGTTCAAAGTGTCGACCGCGGACATTATTACACAGAGTACATCTACGGAGGAACGACTGGCGGACACGCTCGAAGACTTCGGGAGTTTCCTGCATTCGTGGATTCCTGCTCACATATTTGCTGAGCTTTCTTCCAAGTTTTTGTTATCTCTTTCTGACCGGATATGCACAAAGTGAAAGGAAAACCGGCTTCGTGCAACTAGCTAGTTCTGCAGAAAATCAGCATGCGAGATTTCGATTTTTGTATTAGTTTTGAGATTTTCACCCTTTAAAAGTCATTTGCGACCCCATGTTCCGTTTTATTTTTTGTTCGTCTTGATGAGTACTATCATCCCCCTAAGTTTCTTGAAGCATTTCAGATACACGCTTATTGACCATTATAATTACAGTGCACATCCAATAGGAAATTGTATGAAGAGTTGAACTGGTGAATATTAGTAGAAATGAAGAAAAGCTGGTTTTTCTATACTATTTCCAACAATCTAATACTGGGGAAGCACAAAGTCAGAATTAACAAGATTTTTATGATTTTTACAGATGTAGAAATGCTTTAAGAAAATTAAATTCAAGTATAGAAGTTGGTTCTCTGCAATGATGACGATACGAAGAATGCTAATGAAACTAATCTGTAATTAGCTAAAATGTTCTGGTACTTAAAGCGTTGTTTTATCTGCCTATATTGTACTGCGATAAGTATATCTTATTTTTCACATAGAGTATACACAATTCTTTGCATGATTGCAATAAAAATTTGTCGTTTAGTTTTGCGAAGAATTTTGCAGGATATGCAGGGCCTGACTAATGCAAGGGCATGCGGGACAGCTGCCCCGTGCCCCCTTTTTAGGGGCTTCGTGGGAATAATCAGGATTTTCAGTAAAAGGTGAAAAATTGTTAAAGTTATCAAAATTCATATATTTTCAGACATTTAAGAAATGAGTGCAGTCCATCTTCCTCTCTCTGCTTCCCGTGACCCCTCCACCCACGCAGGAAAACGAAATATACAATTAGAAAACTAATGATTAAAATTTTATTATAACAACTTAGTATTCTATTGTTGGTAACGAGGCAAGTTAAAACCATTAATTATGACTTGATGATTTATTATAATTGAGGGCATTTTCTTTTAGCCATCTTATAACATACGTAGATAAGCAAAGTAGACTCCTGTCAATCAATCCATCATTTTTATACTATTTATCTATCTAACCGATGACCAGGCCCCTACATGCCGGGTAGACCATCTGAACGATTTCGATACCTGGTATGCCGCGTAGCGGCAATAAACATGACAAGCGCTTACATCGTCATGTTATCGGCAATGCCTACAGCTAAATTGGGAACTATGTTATACTGTTTACTTAGCATTATGTCTTGTTTGGCGTCTGCACATTTTTACTCAAGATGATATCATAATTTAGAACCTTGGTCAGGTGACGAGATTTTCACCTGGCAAGGCACTTCCAGGGGCATATTTCATAGGTTGGAGATTGGAGGACTTTGTACCCACGGCGGATTTTACACGCACCAGGTGCCATCATTTTTCTATTATCCTACTAGGATATATATTTTTTTAAGTTGTGACCATTTTTTGTGATACCCTGCATACAGATGTGGATAGTACATGGTACGAAATTTATGCATACATGCAATATGCATGACGTTTAATACCAACGACTTACACATTATTTGAGAACAATATCTATGGAGAGATAGAAGAGAACTCCTAGATATATAGTTGCACCGGGTCCCTAGATAGCCTAAGTTGGACCCTGATGATATGTACAAGATTGTACACATCTAGTAAAGTGCATTGTAGGTTGTATTACTAGATACTTACATGTTTATACTTTTATATGCAATTTCAGAATCATAATATGAGGACAGCACTCTTTACTAAAAAAAATTATTCTTTATACATTATTATTGTTTAAAAGTACTGTAAAAACTATCTTTATCTTAAATTTAATAAATTAAATATATATAAATATTAATTGAAGCTGTATGAAATTCTAGAGAATTTTGTGATTAAATTTTATCGCCTAAAAAAATCCAATATAAATTAATAAACGCGATTTCTGTAAATTAATTTTCTATGAAATCAGTCTGGGGAATAAAAACAAGCGAAAAGCGATAGGTGTAATTTAATTAAAATATAGTTTCAAAATCGTGATAAGCTTAATAAAATATTGAAAATGCATTTTTAACTTTAAATATTTTAATTATATAATTTAAACAAATATACTAGTACAATTTAAAATGTTATGTTTTGAGTTTAACGCTTTTCCCTAAGAAATGAGAAAAATGTTACGTGTGAAAATCATCAAAAAATGGTCCCACTTAGTTTAATTATCATAATAAAAATTATTATACAGTTTCTGTTTTTAATTATCATAATAATAATCCGTGATTGTTTTAACTAAATATAAAACATTTTAAAATAAAATACCGTTGTGTATTTGTAAAATTAAAATTTGTATATCTGTTTGTATTTTATTCCTTCCAGAATATTGGACGTTGGACGATGGAATAAACATCAGTTATTCCAATGCATGGAGGAAGACGTAACAATAACTCTCAAGATTTTAAACTTTTAGTTAGTTTCCGAGATTTCTACTTTTTAATGGCTTTTTTTTAAGGTGGCAATTAAATTACTTCATTCTTGTGGATCAAAGAAGAAAGGGGGAGATTACAGGGATAGGGGAATTTTTGGAGTCATTTTCTCATTTAAAATTAAAAAGAGAAAATGCAAAGAAATTTTTTCTCTACGTAAGTTCAATTCAAGGCACTGCTACTTCTACTTCCAGCTACCATAATAATTATAGACTCTCCCATTTCAAACGAAGTGACGTATTTGAATGAAACAGCAATTAATAAAAATTTTCCTTGGCGATGGCTATGGGCAGGCCAAAAGTACTAGGAAATTTAAATAAATGCATATTTTTAATTTGTAACATCTATTATTACTATATACATGCTATTATTACTATTACATATTATTACTTTTAAGTAAAACGGTGATCTTTTTAAAGCTTATATTGTGTATTTTGTAAGAAAAAATATATTTTCTCTTAATATACGGTGAAAGCAATATCGTGATTAAATTATATATTTTCAAGAAAATTCGAAGAAGTACGATCACATTTTTATAGAATCAAGCTTTGTTAGCCAGTTTATACTAAGAACCAAAATCGTATATTTACATATATTATCATTACATCGAATTTTAAGTTTTTCATTAAACAAAGGAAGAAGCTGTAAGCTCCTTGGATTTAGCTGGAGAATTATTACTCCTATTCGCCTGAATTGAATTAAAATAAAAGCATATACTACTGTTAATTTTTTTAAATTAAAATGTTTCACAAAGGCGCTAAAAATACAAGGCTTTATGACATAATTTTTCTAAAGCATCTACATTATAAAGCAAAAACATGCCCGCGATTAACGTTATTGTCATATTGTCGGTTACAAAGACGTGGCCCATGAATATCGCTTTTATTGCAATTATCTTAATTTTTAAACACCGCGCAATTTCTGTTTTTACACCATCGAATAATGAAAAAAATGTATTTTCAAATGCAATTTGTATGAAAACTGCATCTAAATTTACTGATTTCTCATGATTTTAAATAGTTTCCAAGAATGATTTTTTTTTTTTTTTAATCTACCTCTATCGCGTGCAGCTCGATTACAGCTGATTAACAACCATTTTGCATTCAATATAAATAGTTCATCATTGATCTCCGGTTAAAATTCCATAAGGAAATAAAGACTTCTTCAACAAATAAATAAATAAAATACAAATTTAACAGATATGTAATCAAACTACGTGCTTCTGCACTGAAACGATCTGAATAAAAAAGTCTACTCTAAGCAGGAAAATGCTTGTCGATTACTTTGGCTATTATGACCTGGCAAGCGGCTAGTTCAACAGTATCCATTTTGTGTTATTCCATGACAAATGGACTAAATTTGGATACGGTTCCTGCTCGACACCCTTCAATTTTGATGCAATCGCAAAAGAATATTCATATAGATTTAAGATGGACATCTGCAAACTGTCAGAGGCAGAATTAGTATAGTTGGGTCACCAGGAGTCCTTTTGTAAAATTCACTATTTCACAGTCTCAAAAAACGATCAAATCACCAAGTTTTTACAAGATAATACAAGAAGCCTCATTTATTGAAAATAGGTCAACTAATACAACTTTTTGTGCTGAAAAACATAATTTCAGTTCAGTTTTCACAAATCAATACCTTCGTCATTATTTGACATCAAAGAAGGCCTTACGGCTTGACGCGACGAATTTTACCCTTCTTTTAACAGGCTGTAATTAGTGAAAAAAATATTTTAAAAGTTTATCACGATACCAAGTAATTACCTATGAAGATATCATACAGCTGCTGATGTTGTTTCTGTCCTGCTTAAATTTTCATTAATTTATTCACCTTTAATCTATTAAAGGTTGACGTTGTGTTTTCTCAATATTATGTTTGTGATTTTTCATTTTATTGTGAATATTTTTTTCAACAAATTTGCTATTAGGTATTGTATATATGACTTTTATTTTTAAGAAAAAAAAATTGTTAATTGATTCGAGTTGTAAAAAATTAGAAATATGAATGAAATAGTACAGAATGTTTCAAAAATTTTTATTCATAAATTTCGGATTATGTTCGTAGGCGCCCTGTAAAGAACGAAATAAAATTCAGCAATTCAAGGTACGGATATTGTAGCAGTCAAACTATAATTATGTGTAGTAAATGTAATGTATCGTTACTGTATCGTTACATAGTAAATACTTCACATATTTTCATATGGGAAAAATGTAATTTATTTGAACTGACGTTTCGTTTTCGCAACATACCATATCTCACATAAAAATAAAGGAAAAATTGTGATATCACTTTTTTCTCTTAATTAGTCATTAATGTGTATAAAATAAAATTTCGTTTCATTTGTGTCAAGTATGAGAAGATGCGGTCCTTAATGGGTTAAAATCCCTTTAAAAAATTCATAAATTCAACCCCATTTACAAAAACACATATCGCATAAGAGACCTTTTTTGATTACCATTTGTACTACTGAAACAAACACATCTTAAGGGTCTCAAAACTCTTAAAGATTAAAAATTTTCGAAATTTTAATTTTTTTATATGATAAACTCATATCTTTTCTGAACATTTTAATATAATTGTTTCCTTGAAATTCCCATTAGAACAGAAGTTATGGCTTTTAGAATTATACGTGCCCAATAGCTGAAGCGGCGCTTCCAAAACTTTGAAGTCTTTTTCTCCAAATGACATTTTTGGGTATAAACCGCAGGATATCTCAAAAACCTCTGAACATTTCTTTTATGAAATTATATATTTCATGATAGTTTGTATAAACTAAACCTAAAATTTCATTTTTATTGTTCAAAAAATTATTTTTTTAGGTGATTATACTGTTGAAATTTTCAAAATTTTGTATTAACAAAAAACAACCTTGTATTAAAAATATAAAAATACTTTAAGTACAAATTTATTTAGGTTCGGGGTAATTAATACAGTCTGAAGTATAATTAGGCACGAAAAATTTCATTCTAGTTGCAAAACTTATTTTGTAATTCTGGACATAAGCTGTTATACCAATTTTCTGCTCGACATATGTCAGAGAGTTTGGAGCGCCCTATAAATACTAATTCTGCACATTGCAATTTTTTAAATACATAAAATGAAAGAACATATACTTATATCTTTCATCCCAATAAAAATTGTATTTTTAAATTATATACATTTTAAGATATTAAATGTTGAAAATGGTCATTTTTTTTTTTTCATTTTTTCCAATTTTAAGAGTACTGAGACCCTTTAATTGTCAAGAAACTTTCGTCTCATTTTCGGTTTCTTCGTTAATAAGGTAAATATAGCAAAGGTTCAAAACATCTACTTTGTGTGATATTCGCAATTATATACGCCGCAGAGATTGACTCTAAAAATTGACTCTGAGTGTCTCTGGAAGACTGAGGCCACACCAGTGGCTGAGAGGTTCTGCTCTCGAAGCTGGTAGACGGGAGGTGCTGGGTTCAAACCCAATCGCGCCCCTCGGTCTAATCGTTCGGAGATTTCGTGGTTTTCTTCGAACCTTGGATTTCCAAGCGTTAATACGGGTTAGGTTCCCTTAGAAAGACCCCGACGAAGGGCATTCCCCATTGGGCCTATATCCCTCGTGCAGATAATTGGCCGTCATAAATACAACCAACAACCAACCTGAAAGAATAACAGGAACATATATGAAATAAATAAGGTCAACCGCTTGTTCGGCCGGTGCGTCTGTCCGGATATCGGGCCAGATACCAGATGCCGGGTGCATCTGGCAAAATGTGGAAAATATCGACCCTATCTCTAAAAAGATGAGAGATAGCGAAACAATATTAATTACAAAAAAGCTGTGTATTCTCGATTTAGTATGAAATGACGTCTTGCCATGTAAAAATATCTTTATTAGAAACTCTGGAAGTATCGGAGCGATTAGTGGTGGTGCATTTAAGCCGGTGTTTGGCTATCGAAAAATTAACATTTCAGAGCTAACTAATACAGTTATTTTTCCACGTAAGACATCATTTTATACTAAACCGAGGACGCTCTAAACTTTTGTAATCGACATTTTTTCGCTATATCTCATAGATTTTGAGATGGGATCGACATTTTCCACATTTAGCAACTGGGTGGGGGGGGGGGAGGAATTTGTTGAAACCACTCTTATATGATAGCGCATAGTCATTTTACTATAGGTAAACATTTGTTCTGCCATTCTAGTTATATCTTGACGTATATATCTACACTTATTTGTCTTAGGTCCTCTGTCAATTATCAAATCCAAGTCCCTGAGACATCCGCTTTCTCATATTAGATTTTTAGGAGGATTTGTAATAAATACTACCTATTACACTCTCCCCAATGTTGGTATTTCTGAAAAAATTTAGAGACAATATCTAAATAAGAGTATATCTAAATAAGTAAGTCTAAATAAGACAATATCTAAAGATAATATTTAGAAAATATCTACGCCGCCCTAAACCCCAAAACAACACCCAGTTCAAAACTTTATCTATCTACCTATATATTTATGTATATATATATATATATATATATATATAGGACAATATCATATTAATTACTAATAATATGCCATTTTTATAGTGATTAATATACATATAAGTATGTTTAATATAAATATAGTTATACTGTATGTATTAAAATTGGGTAATTATTTTTATTATTATTCCTCTATTCTTTTTAATATTTATCTATTTTCAATTTATTATCGGTTTAATGTTTTTGAATGTCTCACATTCATACTTTTTGGATTTTTATGGATGTATAAGAATAATCCACACTCTACATTTGTGCTTTTTTGGTAATGGGAATTTAAGTATCATTTAACCTTCTATATACTTCTATATGTTTTTTTATTTCCTGTTCATTTTATAATTATCTTATACATAATAGATTTAAAAAAAATTATATTATTTTTAATAATTATTTATATTAATTACTACTGAATTTATTTTGTTTTATAGCATATAGCTATATGCTATATATTATCAATGTTCTAGAATTATTTAAATTCTTAGTTTAGTTTAAATAAGTTAGCTAATAGAATATTTTGTATGCTTTTTAAATTTTATTAACAATAGTTTTTTTTTAAATACATTGTGTGGTTTATATTAGGTTTATAATTATCTATATATAAGGATATGTTTGGTTTTGCTGTTAAAAAATTATTTACATTCAAATGCTTACAAATGTTTCTCTTGTGACATTTGAATAATAAAAGTAATACTAGATGGCAGCACCAAAATTTGTCTTTTGAAGATAGCTCTAAATTTTAATTTTTCTAGCTCCATTTCAGTTATAATTTACTACACCAGGGGGAAGTTTTAGCTAAATTTTGACGATATTGTTAAACAGTTATTAATTAATTTAATAGTGCATTTTAAATAATGTAATTACTATCTATTTATTTTATTTTATATTATATTAAATGTATTTAACATGGTATTTCAAAATTTATTTCAAAATGTATTAACTGCATCCTTCGGTATCAATTACTGTGATTTCTTAACTGTTTTATTCACCTTAATCTTTATGATATTCTGGTAGCCATGTGCGCGTGGGTATTTGTAAAATACTGAAATATTAATCGGTATGGTGTTTATTATTTCTATTTTATATCATATAAATATTTAAATAGGTTTTATTGATTCTTCCATTTCATATTATTTGTTTCTATTCTGTTTTCATTTTTAATCAATTCACTTGATTTTAATGGTTGTTTGGGCACAGGGGAAAATAATTTTTAGCTTTAGCTTATTTTTCTCACAGACAACAACCATATTGCTTATATCATTGAATTCTGTGCCCTTGACAACGTAATTCAATATATAAGCTTTTCCATTTTTTGTCGGTGTCCACTTTTTTCTTTTTCTTCCATAATAATTCTTATAATAAATTATTATTATTTTTTTAATGCTTACAGCTTTAATTCATAATATTTGATGGTGGTAGGTTATGTTTAATTAATGGTTATATATATATATATATATATATCACTTTATGAACACGATAACTGCCATAATTCTGCACAAATCTCTTTCAAACTGATACAGAAAACAAGGGGCAGAAAATCTCGGTAAAACTCGTTAATGGGCAAAATCAGACCAAGGGGTTGGAAATACGAAGGGGTTTTGTGAAAACCGAAAAAGCCCATAACTTCTTAATTATAATATATATTAAATCAATTTAAATTTATTATTACGTCTAGAAAAATGGCCAAAAGTTTATGTATGACAGATTTTTCATAAAATTAAAAATGGGCTCAAGGGTAAAAAAAAGGGTTTTTAAGGAGAAAAAAAATCATAACTTCGTCAATTCTCAAGATATCAAATTCCCTTAAATTTATTATAAATTTTTTTAATATTATCTGCAACTTTTATATTGACAAGTTTTGATAGGCTCAACTCTTACAGGAAAAACAAAAATTTTAAAAATAAAAATAAAAATAGGGGCTGAATAAAAAATATCGTATTAACATGATTCTGATAAAACCAGCTTTTACAGAAAAATGAAATTAAAAACTCGTCAAAAGCGGCCAGATAAGGTTGTTAAACTGAGTTTATCTCTAATCTTGATTTAGATTTTGATGGTGAAATTAGTGCTTCCAAATCTACCCCTGCCTGCAGGCCGAGCCGGAAGGGATGTTTTTTATGCTAGATTTTCCGTCTCTCTGATTAGCTGCCCTTCTTAAATCTCATTGGTTGCTGAAATTTTCTGCGGCATATGTTTTACATCTAAGCATCAAGATATATCAGCTGATTACCATCGATAGTAGGTAAACGAAGGCATAAAGACCAGAGTAGGCATTACATATTTATCTGAATCGGTTCATTGATTCATAAATTTTCAAATGTTAGGAGAGAAGGGGGCACATTGGGACATAATGCAGATTGGGACAAAGCCTTTATCTCACAATATCGATGGGGAAAAATTCTGAAAACATTGTCAGAAGATGGCACCAGTATTGCCTATTAGGGGCTGTGCATATATAACGTTATCATTTTAGGGGGGAGGGGGGGGGGTTGGAAAATGATATCGTAGGATATCGGCGAGGGGGAGGGGGAGGGTTCTCTTTTGATATCGTTAACATTTTGGATACAACCAAAATTTTCTCTTTTTATTTGCAACTTATTCTGTAGATCAAAATAGTGTGTTACATTTTTAGGTAGCTTTCTTTACAAAAAGCTACCTATTGCAGCCGTTCGGAGGAAAGCGATTTCAAAAAATTTTGGTATATTTTCATCGATCATGACCCCCAGACCCCGAATAGCTAAATTTTGACGATATTGTTAAACTGTTATTAATTAATTTAATAGTGCATTTTAAATAATGTAATTAATATCTATTTATTTTATATTAGATTAAAAGTGTTTAACAAGGTATTTCAAATTTTATTTCAAAATGTATTAACTGCATCCTTTGGTATCATTTACTGTGATTTCTTAACTGTTTTATTCACCTTAATCTTTTTGATATACTGGCAGCCATGTGCGCGTGGATTTTTGTAAAATACTGAAATATTAATCGGTATGGTGTTTATTATTTATATTTTATATCCTATAAATATTTAAATACGTTTTATTGATTCTTCCATTTCATATTATTTGTTTCTATTCTGCTTTCATTTTTAATCAATTCACTTGATTTTATGGTTGTTTGGGCACAGGGGAAAATGACTTTTAGCTTTAGCTTATTTTTCCCACAGAAAACAACCATTTTGCTTATATCATTGAATTCTGTGCCCTTGATAACGTAATTCAATGTATAAGCTTTTCAATTTTTGTCGGTGTCCACTTTTTTCTTTTTCTTCCATAATAATTCTTATATTAATTTTTTTTTTTTTAATACTTACAGCTTTAATTCATAATATTTGACGGTGGAAGGTTATGTTTAATTAATGGTTATATATTTGCATTCAAATTACTATGATGCATTTGCGCAAGTAATTATGAATGTATGCTTTTTACGATATTTTTAAATATCTTTTCATTTTGAATGTCAACAATTCATTTTGATGTATTTTTTCCTTATGGTATCTTATATATATTTATATATATTCCCAGGTCGCTAAATTATTTAGCAATCTTTTAAATATTATACGCTTAGATCATTGCTGCAATTAGCGCACAATCTATGTGTATTATCAATATGATTTCTACCATGTAGTTATCTGATACCTATTTTAGGATTCCATTAATTTTTTCATTCCTATCATTGCAACGATTTATTTAATGTTTTTTAATTTTCTAGTTATGATTTTATCTGAATTTTCTTGAAGTTAGTGTATGATATTGTCCTATATATTTTCTATTTTTGCTATAGCTTTACATAATTCTGTAGAGATAATCATTTTATATATACATTAATTTGGTAGCAATAATTATTCCTATTCATAGATTTAATGTTAATTTGCTTTAGTTTAAATTCATTTTAATTTGATCTGAGTGGTTAGTTAGGTATGCGTTTTGGTTGTCTTTGCATGGTTATAGTTGTTCTAGGATTTGGATGTTATGCGGATCTTTTTTGACTTATTTGTTATAAAATAGTTTAGTGGTTTCTTGCTATTATTAGTCTACGATATTTGGGTTTTCATAATTTGGTTATGGATAATTTGAAGATTGTTTCTGCGTTCTGCTTCTATTATTGTAAATATTGTATATATTTTTTCTTACTCAAGTTTTATTATTTAATCAAGGCTAATTTTATTAAATTATTAAAATTTCTTATTTTTATGGCAATTATTGCATTTTCCATACATAATTTTTATATGGCAGTTCTTAGTAAACATCTCGATACTGGCAAGATACACTTAGCATCTATGCAGTGTAGTGCCCGGTACAGGAATAATAATTGGGTTGTTCCTGGATCGTCATCCAGCGACCAATTATACTCTCCCCCTCGTCCTTTATTATTTCGTAAGTGCTATGATTCTCGGTGCAAGACATGTCCATACGCTGCTCAGACACAAATTGTCTCAGATCCTAATTATTCAAGTTTTTGTAAAGCATTTAATGTTATTTATAGTATAAAATGCAACTTACGTAATATGAAATATATTGGTGAAACATCAGGTCCAATTCATAAACGAATCAATCATCATCGTTCAGACTCTAATAACAACAAAGCAAAAAATATACAATCTACAGCTGAAATTCAACATTTTCATAAACATCTATTTAAAAATACGACAATTGAAATCCTTCAAATTCTAAAAAAGAAATCAGAACGTCTTTATATGGAATCATCATATATGAAATATTATAACACAATTTATCCTTATGGACTTAATAGTGAAGTATTTAACAGACCTGTCAAAGTCTTCACATCTATAAATAACAATATTGATTATTCTCCAATTTATCCTACTCTTAATCATAATTTAAATGCTAAAACAACACGTAATACACGCGGTAAGGGTTCATCATCAGTTGTAGTTTCCAAAAAATCTATCACAAAACAAATTAATGATCTTCAACGAAATTACTTAGTGAATTATAACTGGTTGTTAATTCGAAAAAACATCTTTGCTATTAAAAAGAAACAGCTTGTACAACATTTAAATGTCTTTCTAAGTAAATCTTTCTCTAAACATTTTTCTGATATTTACTTTGACCCTATTATGAGTAGGGTTAATCTTTTAAATATTAATTTACAAAAAAAAACACAAAATTCAGAACATGAATACTCAAATGATAATTACTTTTTCAAATCACATATTTAATAAAATTAATATCAATTCTATAATTAATGATAAAAATTGTTTTTTTCCTATCAATAATCTTTATATATCAAAAACCTTTAAATATCCGAATACAATTGGGAGAAAGATTTTTAACTACAATACATTTTCAAAAAATACATCTGCTGCAAGTAATTTTCCGTGTAACTGCAAAGACCCCACTCTAAAAAAATACATAAACAATGATCATGGACATATAATCACTGGAAATCTTGATATTGTTCATGATTTTAAATTGAAACAACTAATGGGTTATGGTACTAAATATAGACTTCCATCTAAATTTAATGTTAAATCTATTATCAAACAGTTTACATATGATATTGATATTTTTATTTACAAAATTTCTATCTCTTATAATAAGCCTATTGAATATTTTAATCAACGGAAGATATTAGTAATTGAAAAATTAACTATGACTTTAAAAAATAATATTGCTGATTTGGTTTATATTAATACAAAGCATTATTTACAACAAATTACTAAATTACAAAAAAACTACGTTATTACATATGTAGACAAATCTCCTAACAATTATGCTATTATATGTAAATCATATTATCACCAACTTCTTACAAATTCTATTTCTTCTAATAAGTCATTTCAAAAAACTAATGAAACTGTAATAGTAAATAATCGTAAAATTCGAAGTTATTATAAACTATTAAATATTTTATCTACTAATTTTAATTATCCATATTTAGTTCTTATTCCCAAATTTCATAAAACTCCAATTAAATTTAGGACTGTTACTATTGGTTGTAATACATATAATAATAAAGCCAATACACTTCTCTTAAAAATTCTTAATCAATTATATGTACTTACTACAAATAATGATAATACACATTGTATGAAAAATAGCTATCAACTTGTTAATATTTTAAAAAATCTTCATTGTGTTTATAATATAACGACATATGACTTCAAAGATCTTTTTAATAATATAGACCTATTAGATTTACATAAAATTATAAATGCATTATTTAAAAAATATTATAAAAAACTGGAATTACCATCTAATATAGATATTGCATATTTTAAATCTTTAACGAACTTCATTATCTATAATAATTATATATTGCAAGATAATACTTTATATTTACAGCATGTCGGTATACCACAAGGCGGTTGTACTTCCAGTTTACTCTCAGACTTATTCTTATATCATTATGAATGTAATTTTACTAATAATAATCTACATTTATATCGTTATATTGATGACATCATTTTAATTGATACTGATCAATCTGCAATTACTCGATTTCCAGTTGATTATCCCACTAATTTGGAATTAACGGAAAACCTTTTATCTAACAATACAATTAACTTCTTAGATCTTAAAATTACAATCAAAGACAATAAAACAATCACAGATTTATATGACAAACGTAAAGAATTTAAATTCAAAGTTAATACATTTACAAATTTTAAATCTTGTCTACATCATTCTGTATTTCGCAATATAATACTTAATCATTTATATAGAATAAAATGTTTATGTTCTTTTCCTCTAATTAACAATAATATTAAAAAACTAATTTATGATGCATTAAATCATGGTTTTCCAAAAAAATTCATATATTCATTAATATACAATTAGTACTTTTCTTACATGATCTATTAAAACAAATTAACACATGCGTAAACAAAAGTACAAAAAAATTATAAAATAAAAAAATATCTATAAAAAATTAAAAATTGTAAAATAATATAAAAAAATATTATAGGTTGGTTGGGTGGGTAGATGTTAGAGTACGGAGGCGGGTGGTGTTGTCTGGATAATACGCAATGGTTAATTATATATATATATAAAAAAGGGGGCTCTTGTATTATTACTATATTTTTGTTACGTATTTTATATGGATGTTGATTTGATATTTTATATGTAATTGGAGAATTTCATTAATATTATAATTAGCCTAATTATTGATCAATCTAATTTACAATTATTTGTTATTAAATTTTAAATTTACTAAGGACAATATCATATTAATTACTAATAGTATGCCATTCTTATAGTGAATAATATACATATAAGTATGTATAATATAAATATAGTTATACTGTATGCATTAAAATTGGGTAATTATTTTTATTATTATTACTCTATTCTTTTTAATATTTATTATCGGTTTAATGTTTTTGAATGTCCCACATTCATACTTTATGGTTTTTTATGGATTTCTGGAGATAATCCATACTCTATATTTGTGCTTTTTAAGTAATGGGTATTTAAGTATCATTTAACCTTCTATTTACTTCCACATGTTTTTTATTTCCTGTTCATTTTATAAATATCTGATATATAATTCATAAAAAATAATTTTTATATTTAATAATTATTTATATTAATTATTACTGAATTTTATTTTGTTTTATAGCATATAGCTATATGCTATATATTATCAATGTTCTAGAATTATTTATTTCTTAGTTTAGTTTAAATAAGTTAGCTAATAGAATATATTGTATGCTTTTAAATTTTATTTACAATAGTTTTTAAATACATTGTGTGGTTTATATTCGGTTTATAATTCTCTATATATAAGGATATGTTTGGTTTTCCTGTTTATACAGTTATTTACATTCAAATGCTTACAATTATTTATACAGTTATTTACATTCAACTGCTTACAAATATTTATCTTGCGTTAGTTGTTTAATAGAAGTAATACTAGATGGCAGCACTAAATTTGTCTCTTTAAGATAGCTCTAATTGTTAATTTTTCTAGCTCCATTTCAGTTATAATTTAATACACCAGGGGGTATTTTTAGCTAAATTTTGACGATATTGTTAAACTGTTATTAATTAATTTAATAGTGCATTTTAAATAATGTAATTAATATCTATTTATTTTATATTAGATTAAAAGTGTTTAACAAGGTATTTCAAATTTTATTTCAAAATGTATTAACTGCATCCTTTGGTATCATTTACTGTGATTTCTTAACTGTTTTATTCACCTTAATCTTTTTGATATACTGGCAGCCATGAGCACGTGGATTTTTGTAAAATACTGAAATATTAATCGGTATGGTGTTTATTATTTATATTTTATATCCTATAAATATTTAAATACGTTTTATTGATTCTTCCATTTCATATTATTTGTTTCTATTCTGCTTTCATTTTTAATCAATTCACTTGATTTTATGGTTGTTTGGGCACAGGGGAAAATGACTTTTAGCTTTAGCTTATTTTTCCCACAGAAAACAACCATTTTGCTTATATCATTGAATTTTGTGCCCTTGATAACGTAATTCAATGTATAAGCTTTTCAATTTTTGTCGGTGTCCACTTTTTTCTTTTTCTTCCATAATAATTCTTATATTATTATTATTATTTTTTTAATACTTACAGCTTTAATTCATAATATTTGACGGTGGAAGGTTATGTTTAATTAATGGTTATATATATATATATATATATATATATATATATATATATATATATATATCTGACCTATGTCACACTGTAACTCCCGTAATTATGAACCGATTTCGATGTAATTCGGTGTGTACATAGTACATACCAATGTCTCGACCGAGTTCGTGGGCCAGCTTCATCCGCCATCTTGTTTCAAAATGGCGGCCATTTAAAAAAAGTCCTTCCGGCCAGTGCCGGGAGGAAGAGGTAGCTTTCATATTCCGTATTTTAAAAAAGCCAACTTATATTATTCAAACACACGAAGCTCAATTAAGTGGAAACCGAATGTAGGAGATTCAATACTAATTTTTATGAATACTAAATCATTATGAATGAGAATTTCGCAAAATTAGTCAGCTTTATCCAAGCTGCTTTTATTTAAATTAACTTATATTTCGCTGCCAAATTCGGCGATTTCTTAAAGTGCCTGCCATTTTAAGACAACATGGTGGATGAGGCTAACCAGTGAACTTGGTCGAGACCTTAGTAATTGCTGTGCACATGCTCACTCACATCGGAATCGGTTGATACATACGAGTGCTGTCGCAGGCAAAAAATCAGATTTTTCAAAATGTCACCCACGTTAGAAATTGAAACTGCTATATCTGAGCCATTTTTTAAGATAAAGACAAACAAAAAATGCTCCTGAATCCTTATATCAAGGTCAAATACTTAAGAAACCTTTTTCAATTTCTAATTTTTTTGCACCTCACTTTAAATATATATATTTTTAATTTAATGGCGGCCATTTTGAAACAAGATGGCTGATGAAGCTGGCCAGCGAACTTGGTCGAGATACTGATGTATACTATCCACATGCCTTCTTCCATCGAAATAGGCTTATACGTGTGGTATCGCGAGACAAATACAAGATCGTTTCAAAGTGTTAGCTATGATAGAAATTCAAAGTGCTATAATTCAACCACTTTTTAAGATATAAACAAAAGAACAAATTTTCAGAAACAAAATCTGCTCCAGAATCTTTGTATCAAGGCCAAACACATCAAAAAAAATCTTTTTCATTTTCCAATTTTTTAATACCTCATTTTAAATTTTAAATTACATTTTTTTTTAAATGGCAACCC
Source organism: Maratus speciosus (assembly GCA_963932465.1). Classification (NCBI taxonomy): domain Eukaryota; kingdom Metazoa; phylum Arthropoda; class Arachnida; order Araneae; family Salticidae; genus Maratus; species Maratus speciosus. The sequence goes on from OZ010798.1 coordinate 428,341,545, forward strand.
TTTTGAAACAAGATGGCGAATGAAGCTGGCCAACAAACTCGGTCGAAAAATTGGTATGTACTATGTACAGACCAAGTTACATTCAAATCGGTTCATAAATACGCTTGTTATCGCGTGACAAAAATCAGGTCGTTTCAAAATGTCAGCTTCGCTAGAAATTCAAAATGCTATAACTCAGCCATTTTTTAAGATATAGACGAAACAAAAACTGCTCCCGAATCTTTTTATCGAGGTCAAACACATAAGAAAAAAATATTTTTTCAATTTTCAATTTTTTGCTACCACATTTCAAATTTAAATTTTTCTTAAAAATTTAAATGGCCGCCATTTTTAAACAAAATGGCGGATGAAACTGGCCAACAAACTCGGTCGAGACATTGGTCTGTACTATGTATAAACGAAGTTACATCCAAATCGGTTCATAAATACGCCTTTTATCGCGTGACAAAATTCAGGACGTTTCAAAATGTCAGCTTCGCTAGAAATTCAAAATGCTATAACTCAGCCATTTTTTAAGATATAGACAAAATAAAAACTGCTACGGAGTCTTTGTATAAAGGTCAAATACATAAGAAAAAAATATTTTTCCATTTTCCAATTTTTGGGTACCACATTTTAAATTTATTTTTTTTTTAATTTTTAAATGGCCGCCATTTTGAAACAAAATGGCGGATGAAGCTGGCCAACGAACTCAGTCGAGACATTGGTATGTACTATGTACACACCGAATTACATCCAAATCGGTTCATAAATACGAGAGTTACAGTGTGACATAGGTCAGATATATATATATATATATATATATATATATTGATATATATATATATATATAATATATATATATTGATATATATATATATATATCAATTTTGAACGGAGGGTGGTTTCGGGGTCTGGGGGTCATGATCGATGAAAATATACCAAAATTTTTTGAAATCGCTGTCCTCCAAACGGCTGCAATAAGTAGCTTTTTGTAAAGAAAGCTACCTAAAATTAAAAAATAAAGAAATTTAAATGAGATACCAAAAAATTGGAAAATGAAAAAGATTTTTTTTTTGTATGTGTTTGACCTTAATACAAAGATTTCGGAACAGTTTTTCTTTCTTCTATATCTAAAAAAAAGTCCTTCCGGCTAGTGCCGGGAGGAAGAGGTAGCTTTCATATTCCTTATTTTTAAAAAGGCCAGCTTATATTATTCAAACACACGAAGCTCAGTTTAGTGGAAACCGATTACAGGAGATTCAGTACTAATTTTTATCAATACTAAATCATTATGAATGAGAATTTCGCGAAATTAGTCAGCTTTATCAAAGCTGCTTTTATTTAAAGTAACTTATATTTGGTTGCCAAATTCGGCGATATCTTGAAGTGCCAACCATTTTAAGACAACATGGTGGATGAGGCTAACCAGTGAACTTGGTCGAGACCTTAGTAATTCCTGTGCACATGCTCAATCTCATCGGAATCGGTTGATATATACGAGAGCTGTCGCAGGTAAAAAATCAGATTTTTCAAAATGTGACCCACATTAGAAATTCAAACTGCTATATCTGAGCCTTTTTTCAATATAAGGACAAAAAAAAAATGCTTCGGAATCCTTATATCAGGGTCAAATACTTAATTGAGAAACCTTTTTCAATTTCTAATTTTTTTGCACCTCATTTTAAATATAATTGTTTTTTTTAATTTAATGGCCGCCATTTTGAAACAATATGGCTGATGAAGCTGGCCAGCAAACTTGGTCGACACATTGATATATACTATCCACATGCATTCTTACATCGAAATAGGTTAATAAATACGTGTGTTATAGCGTGACAAATATCTGATCGTTTCAAATTGTCAGCCATGCTAGAAATTCAAAGTGCTATAATTCAACCTTTTTTTAAGATATAGACGAAACAAAAACTGCTACAGAATCTTTGTATCAAGGTCAAACACATAAAAAAAAATCTTTTTCTTTTTCCAATTATTTGAGACCTCATTTTAAATTTTAAATTTAAAATATTTTTAAATGGCAGCCCTTTTGAAACGAGATGGCGAATGAAGCTGGCCAACGATCGGTCGAGACATTGGTATGTACCATGTGCATACCAAGTTACATCCAAATGGTTTCATAAATACGCCTGTTATCGCGTGACAAAAATCAGGTCGATTTAAAATGTCAGCCACAATAGAAATTCAAAATGCTATGACTCAGCCATTTTTTTAGACACAGGCGAAAAAAAACTGTTTCGGAATCAGTGTATTAATGTCGAACACATACAAAAAATAATCTTTTTCATTTTCCAATTTTTTGGTACCTCTTTTTAAATTTAATTTTTTTTAAATGGCCGCCATTTTGAAACAACATGGCGGATGAAGCAGGCGAATGAACTCGGTTGAGACATTGGTATGTACTATGTACACACCAAGGTATATCCAAATCGGTTCATAAATACGCCTGACATGGCGTGACAAAAATCAGGTCGTTTCAAAATGTCAGCCACAATAGAAATTCAAAGTGCTATAACTCAGCCATGTTTTAAGATATAGACGAAACAAAAACTGCTCCAGAATCTTTGTATCAAGGTAAAACACATAAAAAAAATAATTTTCAATTTTTTGGTAACCACATTTCAAATTTTAAATTTTTTTAAGAATTTAAATGGCCGCCATTTTAAAACAAGATGGCGGATGAAGCTGACCAACTAACTTGGTCGTGACATTGGTATGTACTATGTATAAACCAAGTTACATCCAAATCGGTTCATTAATACGCCTGTTATCGCGTGACAAAAATCACATCGTTTCAAAATGTCAGCCAATAAAAATTAAAAAAGCCAACTTATATTATTCAAACACACGAAGCTCAATTAAGTGGAAACCGAATGTAGGAGATTCAATACTAATTTTTATCAATACTAAATCATTATGAATGAGAATTTCGCGAAATTAGTCAGCTTTATCCAAGCTGCTTTTATTTAAAGTCACTTATATTTGGCTGCCAAATTCGGCGATTTCTTAAAGTGCCTGCCATTTTAAGACAACATGGTAGATGAGGCTAACAAGTGAACTTGGTCGAGACCTTAGTAATTGCTGTGCACATGCTCACTCATATCGGAATCGGTTGATATATACGAGTGCTGTCGCAGGCAAAAAATCAGATTTTTCAAAATGTCACCCACTTTAGAAATTGAAACTGCTATATCTGAGCCATTTTTTAAGATAAAGACAAGCAAAAAATGCTCCTGAATCCTTATATCAAGGTCAAATACTTAAGAAAGAAACCTTTTTCAATTTCTAATTTTTTTGCACCTCACTTTAAATATAATTTTTTTTAATTTAATGTCCGCCATTTTGAAACAAGATGGCTGATGAAGCTGGCCAGCGAACTTGGTCAAGATATTGATGTATATTATCCACATGCCTTCTTCCATCGAAATAGGCACATACGTGTGGTATCGACAAATACAAGATCGTTTCAAAGTGTTAGCCATGATAGAAATTCAAAGTGCTATAATTCAACCACTTTTTAAGATATAAACAAAAGAACAAATTTTCAGAAACAAAAACTGCTCCAGAATCTTTGTATCAAGGCCAAACACATAAAAAAAAATCTTTTTCATTTTCCAATTTTTTAATACCTCATTTTGAATTTTAAATTTCATTTTTTTTAAATGGCAACCCTTTTGAAACAAGATGGCGAATGAAGCTGGCTAACGAACTCGGTCGAGACATTGGTATGTACTATGTACAGACCAAGTTACATTCAAATCGGTTCATAAATACGCCTGTTATCGCTTGACAAAAATCAGGTCGTTTTAAAATGTCAGCCACAATAGAAATTCAAAATGTTATAACTCAGCCATTTTTTTAGATGTAGACGAAACAAAACCTGTTCCGGAATCTTTGTATTAAGGTCCAACACATACAAAAAAAATCTTTTTCATTTTCCAATTTTTTAGTATCTCATTTTAAATTTAATTTTTTTTTAATTTTTTTAAATTGCCACCATTTTGAAACAAGATGGCGAATGAAGCTGGTCACCGAACTCGGTTGAGTTATTTGTATGTACTATATACACACCAAGGTACATCCAAATCGGTTCATAAATACGTCTGTTATCACGTGGCAAAAATCAGGACGTTTCAAAATGTCAGCCACGCTAGAAATTCAAAATGCTATAACTCAGCCCTTTTTTAAGATATAGACGAAACAAAAACTGCTCCCGAATCTTTTTATCAAGGTCAAACACATAAGAAAAAAATATATTTTCAATTTTCAATTTTTTGCTACCACGTTTCAAATTTAAATTTTTCTTAAAATTTTAAATGGCCGCCATTTTTATACAAGATGGCGGATGAAGCTGGCCAAAGAACTCGTTCGAGACATTGGTTTGTACTATGTATAAACGAATTTACATCCAAATCGGTTCATAAATACGCCTTTTATCGTGTGACAAAATTCAGGAAGTTTCAAAATGTCAGCTTCGCTAGAAATTCAAAATGCTATAACTCAGCCATTTTTTAAGATATAGACGAAACAAAAACTGCTACGGAGTCTTTGTATAAAGGTCAAATACATAAGAAAAAAATATTTTTCCATTTTCAATTTTTTGGTACCACATTTCAAATTTAAAATTTTTTTAAAATTTTTAAATGGCCGCCATTTTGAAACAAAATGGCGGATGAAGCTGGCCAACGAACTCGGTCGAGACATTGGTATGTACTATGTACACACCGAATTACATCCAAATCGGTTCATAAATACGAGAGTTACAGTGTGACATAGGTCAGATATATATATATATATATATATATATATATATATATATATATATATCAATTTTGAACGGAGGGTGGTTTCGGGGTCTGGGGGTCATGATCGATGAAAATATGCCAAAATTTTTTGAAATCGCTTTCCTCCGAACGGCTGCAATAGGTAGCTTTTTGTAAAGAAAGCTACCTAAAATGGCTGAGTAATAGCATTTTGAATTTCTCTTGTGGCTGACAACGACCTGATTTTTGTCACGCGATAACAGGCGTATTTATGAACCGATTTGGATGTAACTTGGTCTGTACATAGTACATACCAATGTCTCGACCGAGTTCGTTAGCCAGCTTCATTCGCCATCTTGTTTCAAAAGGGTTGCCATTTAAAAAAAATGAAATTTAAAATTCAAAATGAGGTATTAAAAAATTGGAAAATGAAAAAGATTTTTTTTTATGTGTTTGGCCTTGATACAAAGATTCTGGAGCAGTTTTTGTTTCTGAAAATTTGTTCTTTTGTTTATATCTTAAAAAATGGTTGATTTATAGCACTTTGAATTTCTAGCATGGCTAACATTTTTAAACGATCTTGTATTTGTCACGCGATAACACACTTATTCGCCTATTTCGATGTAAGAAGGCCATGTGGATAGTATACATCAACACCTCGACCAAGTTCGCTGGCCAGCTTCATCAGCCATCTTGTTTCAAAATGGCGGCCATTAAATTAAAAATATATATATATTTAAAGTGAGGTGCAAGAAAATTAGAAATTAAAAAAGGTTTCTTTCTTAAGTATTTGACCTTGATATAAGGATTCAGGAGCATTTTTTGTTTTTCTTTACCTTAAAAAATGGCTCAGATATAGCAGTTTCAATTTCTAAAGTGGGTGACATTTTGAAAAATCTGATTTTTTGCATGCGACAGCACTCCTATATATTAACCGATTCCGATGTGAGTGAGCAGGTGCACAGCAATTACTAAGGTCTCGACCAAGGTCACTGCTTAGCCTCATCCACCATGTTGTCTTAAAATGACAGGCACTTTAAGAAATTGCCGAATTTGGCAGCCAAATATAAGTTACTTTAAAGAAAAGCAGCTTGGATAAAGCTGACTAATTTCGCGAAATTCTCATTCATTATATTGATAAAAATTAGTATTGAATCTCCTATATTCGGTTTCCACTAAATTGAGCTTCGTGTGTTTGAATGATATAAGTTGGCTTTTTTAGGTAGATTTCGTATGAAATACTACCTATTGGGATCGTTCCTATGTTGGAATTTCTGAAAAATTTTTGCAGATCTACACCGATCATGACTCCTAGAACCCAAAACCACCCTCAGTAAAAAACTTTATATATATATATATATATATATATATATATATATATATATCACTTTCTTCTGGACACGATAACTTTCGTAATTCTGCACCAATCTCTTCCAAACTGATACATAAAATCAAAGGGCATAAAATCTCGGTCAAGTTCGTTAATGGGCAAAATCGGACCAAGGGGATGGAAATAGGGAGGGGTTTTGTGAAAACAGAAAACCCCCCATAACTTCTTAATTTTTGTACATATCAAATCAGTTTAAAGTTTTTATTACTTCTAAAAATAGGGCCAAAATTTTATGTATCACAGATTTTTGATTAAGTTAAAAATGGGCTCAAGGGGCGCAAAAAATAGGGTTTTTGGGAGAAAAAAATTCATAATTTCGTCAATTCTCAATATATGAATTCCAATTAATTTTATTATAAATCTCCATAATATTATCTACAGCTTTTATATTCACAAGTTTTTGATAGGACCAATTCGTACCGCAAAAAAAAAAATTAAACGAAAACAAAAAGGGGGTTTGAATAAATAAAAAATCCATAACTCCGTCAATTCAAAAGATATAAAATCCCCATGAATTTATCATATATCTTCTTAATATTGTCTACAATATCTATATAGACAAGTTTTGGATAAGACCAATTCTTACAACAAAAACAAATTAAAAATACATAGCGGTTGAAGAAAAAAATCATGTAAGTAAGGGTGTATTCAAATCCAAACTGCGTATTTTCTGACTCATTTTACAATTCATTTTTGCTCTCAAAGGCTTCCAATTGGTACGTTTTCTTACTCAGAAACTATATAATGTACCGTAAGGGTCAATTTTTTGATAGAGGCAGAATATATTTTAAAAAATGCTGTTAAAGAGGGCATTTTGAACCGAATTTCCCGAAGCGGATTGTGTTGGAAAAATCATTGCATTAAGGATGCACTCAAATCCAAACTGCTTATTTTCTGACTCATTTTAAAATTCATTTTTGCTCTCAAACGCATTTAATTGGTAGATTCGCTTATTCAGAAACTATATAATGTACCGCAATGATCGATTTTTTGATAGAGGCAGAATATATTTCAAAAAATTATGTCAAATTGGGCATTTTGAACGGAATTTCCCGAAGCAATTGTGTTATCACTTTCTTCTGGACACGATAACTTCCGCAATTCTGCACAAATCTCTTCCAAACTGATACATAAAATCAAGAGACATAAAATCTCGGTCAATTTCGTTAATGGGCAAAATCGGACAAAGGGGATGGAAATAGGGAGGGGTTTTGTGAAAACCGAAAAAACCCCATAACTTCTTAATTTTTGTACATATCAAACCAGTTTAAAGTTTTTATTACTTCTAAAAAAAAACGCCAAAAATCATGCATCACAGATTTTTGATAAAATTTAAAATAGTCTCAAAGGGCGCAAAAAATAGGGTTTTTGGGAGAAAAAAATTCCTTACTTCGTCAATTCTCAAGATATCAAATCCAATAATTTCCTTATACATCTCCTTAATATTATCTACAACTTTTATATTCACAAGTTTTTGATAGGACCAATTCGTACCAAAAAAAAAAAAAAAAAAAAAAAAAAAAAACGACAACAAAAAAAGGGGGTGAAGAAGAAAAATTTTCAAAACTCCGTCAATTCACAAGATATAAAATCTCCATGAATTTATCATATAGCTTCTTAATATTGTCTTCAACATTTATATAGACAAGTTTTTGATAGGGCCAATTCTTAAAGCAAAAACAAATTAAAAATACATAGCGGTTGAAGAAAAAAAATCATCTTATTATGGTGCATCCAAATCCAAAACTGTCTAATTTCTTACTCATTTTTAAATTCATTTTTGCTCTCAAACGCATCCAATTGCTAGATTCTCTTATTCAGAAACTATATAATGCACAGTAATGATCGATTTTTTGATAGAGGTAGAATATATTTCAAAAAATGATGTCAAAGTGGGCATTTTGAACAGAATTTCCCGAACCGATTGTGTTAGAAATGAAAAATATTGCCCTACTGAGAAAATAATTGTTTATTAATCAAGTTTTAATTAATTGAAAGAAAAATAAAAACACAGGTCGCTTATAAATCTTTTCAAAAATCGCGTCAGCATGTTTCATATTTTTTTTAATTAAAAATTAATCTGAAAATGTGCCAGAAAATTTCGAGTTGTTGAGTATGGAAAAATATTTTTTTTAATATCGCCTTAACATGATTCTGATAAAACCATCTATTTTATAAAAAGGAAATAAAAACTCGTCAAAAGCAGACAGATAAAACTGTTAAAGTGGATTTATATCTAATAATGATTTAGTTTTTGTTGGTGAAATTAGTATACTTAACTTCGAAATCTACCTCTGCCTGTAGGCCGGGCCGGCAGGGATTTTAAAATAAGGATTATGAAAGCTACCTCTTCCTCCCGGCACTGGCCGGAAGGACTTTTTTAGTCTGTTCTATTTTTATGGATACCCAAAGTTATTATTAAAATCATTAAATGATTATAAAATTATTTCATTCCTAAACATGGAATTCCCCCAACTTTTTGCATTCCTATTTTTCTGTCATATGTGTATGAATATGAATATTTTCGAGAAACCAACTGCGAAGTATGTTTGAAATGTTGCTTATTGTATTTATAATAGTAAATAAATGAGAAAGAATATTGTTCACTCGTTTTGTTGATAAGAAGTCCCCCCGCCCCCAACACCCGTGCGGGGCAAGTGCAAGAAGACATTTTTTACTGTGAATGCATTATGTAACAAAAAGCTATTATTAAATACTTTTAAATAGTAACTACTATTTCTTTTAAGTGTTATTTGATAAAAAGTTATTTCATGTACAAAGTGATATTTTATTCACTTAACTTCACTTGAATCAATAAAATATGCGAAAATTAAATGCATAAAAATATATCACTCCAAACAAAAACAAAAATTTTTAGATATTGACAACGATATCATTACGGGGGGGGGGGGGGGGGGGGTGAGGTTCCAGGTATGATAACGCATGATACCGTAAGGGGGGGAGGGGTACAAAATTATCAAAAAGTTGATAGCGTTATGTATGCATAGCTCCCCTTATCACATGTGTTCACAAGCCTTACAGAAAAACTAGTACCATTCCAGGTAAGCAACTCTATTTTTGATGCTCAGAAGTAACTTTTCAATGTCATTTTATAATGAGATTATTTTAAAATTATAAAAGTTATTGTAAGGAACTTTAAAGAATATGAATATACATGTAATAAAGCTATTTTTACAATTCCAAAATGTATCCTTCCAAGTCCCAACAATTAGGTCTAATGTTTTTTTAAAAATTGGCCTTTAGGGGCAGATTAAGACAAGAACAAGTGGGGTACATTGGGACAGTCCCAATCATCGAGATGAGATAACATATATAGTCAAGGTTATATCAAGTCTATGGTCCCAATATGTCTTTGGCCCATTCAAATCACACATCAAAAGAGCTTTCATTAACTGAATGGTTTCAAATTCTGGGAAAAAATTTTCTCAGATCTTGTAACACTTGCATATAATGCATCATTTAACATTAACAACACTACAAGCGGATTTAAATCTCCAGTTATTTGGTCATTTAATCAAACCGTTTCCAGTGCAGATGACATTGTGGTTTCTCACATTACAGAAACAACTGTGACAATCCTGACAATCTAAGGAATAATTGTATTCAAAACTGAGATTCAGAAAACTATCACAATAGTTGTGGTGCTTTGTCTCTCTCCAAATCATCTAGCTCTACTCAAATTCTCATTAGCAGTAGTTTTGTTGCTGCATCAAAACATGAAAGATATATTTCTTCTCTAGTCACTCTAAAAGACCCTATCCAAAGGACTTCAGTAGAAAAATAAAACAATTGGATAAAAAAAAAACCTGGAAAGTCTCGTATGCTAACTTCTGCCCAGAGAAAACAGAAAAAAAGGGAAAAAATTAGTGAAAAAGCAACAGAAGAAAAGAAATATAACTAAAGGTAAGTTATCAGCTAAAAGAGTTAAAATATCTAAAGTATAAATCCACTTCTCAATGATTCCTATTCTAGTTTTTTAAAGACAGCATCTTTGGCCTTCAACTTGACAGTAAAATAAATTTTGATAAGGAGTTAAAATTGTTTAAACTTGTCACTGATGAATTAGAGAAAAATTATTTTGTTCATGTCACGTTTGTTGGAAAAGTCACTGCTAGTTCTAAGTTTCTGTATTATGTGAGCTGTGTGGAATCAGTTGAAAGTAAAGAAATAATGTATTTTTAAGAAAAATAGAGAATTTCTGGAACTTTACATGTCCAAATAATTAATATATAGCTGCTGACAATGAAGAAGATGTTGTTTCAAAACGTCCTCAGCACATAACTGTATTTCGAACATCATCAGGGTCGTTAACAACCATGAAACTCTCAGCTGATGTAGAAACTTTTGATGTCTGAAAATAATACAAAAGCTGCTGTAACTTCTTTTTTAACACTTTCCAACAAAGTTGAAAAGTGTTTATGACTTTGGTTTGTCTGTCCGCCTGTCCGCGCTCTAACTCTCGTAAATATACTCGGATCGTTCTAAAATTTTTGGATGTTAGTGACCTCTACCATAACACGATCCCTATTTCAAATAAAGTTTCTAGCATGTTTAGTTCATTTACAGGGACAGTCAAAAGTTTTCCGTTACATTACGGCCTATGGGAAAAAATCGTTTAAAATGGTTTTTAATGATGTTACATGCTTTCAAACATAATAAAATTGATATGCATTTATCAAGTGCACTAAAATATGCATTCTGTAGAGTATACGGTGCAAAGAATAGTTATTATTCATTTACAGGGCCACACAAAAGAATTCCGTTACAGAACGATATAGGAGTGGAGGGAATTGTTTGCGGCGTATTTTAATTATGTTAAATTATTTCATGTATAATGAAATTGTTATACGTCACTGAGGTTTACTATAACTTATTTCATGTATAATACGAAGTGCATAGCATTTACAGAGACACACAAAAGATTTCAGATACTATATTATATCCGATTTACTGTACAGTAGCGATGATTGCTGGAAATGCGTTTTTAATTATCTTATGTGCTTTTATGTTTCACTATATTTATGCATAGTACATGATGTGTATAAATGTTGTAATTCATATACAGGGCTACACAAAATAATTCATTATGGTTACTGGGTATGATTGCAAATTGCTTAAAGGTGGTTCTTAAATAAGTTATACATTTTTACGCGGAATTGCATTTGGTTTACTAAGAAATGTTTGAAGAACATAGATAAAAGGATATACAGGGTCACGCAAAGAATTGGATACATGGCCGTCTATAAATGATAATTTCTGGAAATGTGATTTCAGTAGTTTTAAGAGTTTTTTACTTTGAATTAAACTTTAGCTAAATAGTGACGTGTATTAAAGGCACTAGGTTAACTACAGGGCTGTACAAATGTATACAAGTATGTTTTGATCTATTAGTATAAATTGCTAAAAGAGAAATTTCAGTATGTTATGAGTTTTCCTGCTAAACTAAATTTTCCCATTATATAGTATATATTTCAACCTACAGATCAAATACAGGGCACTTCAAGAGAATTTGAATACATATTTGGCTATAGACGGTAACTGCAGAAATCAGTTTTTCAAATGTTTCATGCGTTTTCTAAACTGTTTACTTAGTTCTCTTACATACCTTATTTCTCTAAATAACGAAGTTTTCTTAAAGCATTCAGGAAGTGTTGGAAAGTGTTTCATAATCTACGCTTAACGCATGATTTTTCTTACTTGTTATATTATTAAAAATTACAGTGCATAAATAGGCATTAATTTCTTTCTGAGAGTTCAAATCAATGTCGTGTCCCAATGTGTCCCATGCCAATTTAACACTGTTCAAAAGTACCCCTTGCAGTGGCACATTGGGACAATATTTTTTAATTATACTCTTTAAATGAATGAAAATTAAATATTTAACTTTTCAGTTTGGTTAGAGGCTTTAAAGATTACCAAGACTGTATACTACAAAATAGTGATATTAGTTATTTGAACTAAGTCATAAAACTTAAATATATGAGATAAATTAATAAAAACTTTCTATTCACGATTTTGTAACAGAAATTTAAGAAAAAAGAAAAGTGCCCAGTTAAACTGATGGCATTGAGATCACAGGCTATTCACAGTAATTGTATATTATACTCTTATTTAAAAGAATAATGCCTCTTAAAAAATAAATGAAGGGGGATTATCCCCCGTTTCCCCCTCCCCTTTATACTTAAACAATGAACCTCCAAAACTAAGCAGATAAGTTCCTTAACATAATAAACTGGTATACCAAATTTGAACCAAATCAGATAATTCCGCAGAAAAAAACCATTTCGCTAAATTAAGGGGGGGGGGGGTATAAGCTCCCCAATTTCCCACTTTATGATTAAGTAATGAACCTTCAAATCTAATTAGGAAAGCTCCTTATCAGAATGAACCTAGAAAAAAATTGAATCAAATCTATAATTCTGCATGAAAAACCCATTTATCTAAATGAAGGAGGGGAGTAATAGCCCCCGTCCCCCCCCCCCTTTATACTTAACCAATAAACCTGCAAATCTAATCAAGGCAGCTCCTTAACATAATGAACCTGTATACCAGATTTGGAGCAAATCGAATAATTCTGCATGAAAACCCATTTATCAAAATTATGGAAAGGGGTGGCCCCCTTTCCTCTTTATCCTTAACCAATGAACCTCCAAAACTAATCAGGGAAGCGCCTTATCAGAATGAACCTAGAAAAAAAAATGAAGCAAATCGGTTGTTTCTATCAAGAGTTATCGCGTTACGTACATACGTACATACAGAACCGGCGGGCACATTAGCTCTCAGGCTTGGATAGCCTGTGAGTTAAAAAGTGTCCCATGTCCCCTTCTCCCCTATACCTTACATTTGTTCATTTATTTTTCCAAAGATGTTTTCTTTAACGAATTTAGATGTTGCTATTGAGGTCTATCAAAATGTTTCCCCTGTTATTTGTATAGCCATTAGATTAGGGTTTTAATTGAGATCAGATCTAAATTAAGACGGTCTTTTAACGTTAACAGAAAACATGTTGCTGAAATTACAATAAATTCAAATTGAGTAAAATAAGTTACTAGAATGAGTGGAAACTGTTTAATATTAACAAACTTGGAACGGTGGACTTAAAAAAATATATTTCATTATTTATGTTATATTAACAAAAAATTGTTCAAATAAATTTTCTGTATTAAAATTTCAAATAAATATTTGAAAAACATTTCAATTTATTAAAAAAAAAATTAAAGCTATTAAATAGGGGGTTGGGGGTTGCACTTTTCAGTTAAAGCTGTTTTCAAATCCAAACAATAATTTTAGAATGATTTTAATGATTTTAGAACTTAAATATAAATTAATTAATTAGTTTCGGCTCAAGTGATAAATCGCAAAATATTCTTTCACATACACTCTAAAACTTGCCAATTCTTTCTGAAACTGCAACAATGAAATATTTTAAACACTAAAAAGGAGAAAATAAGATATAAATTTGAATAACGAGTATAATAATGTTAAAAAATATAAACTTTTTATTTTAATATTCAAAATGCTTGATGAATTTCAATTTTCAAACTGTTTTCTGCTTTTTTTTTTAATCACTTAAAATAACTTTATTAAAAAAATAGTGCGTACCTTTTTTTTTTGACAAACAATTAGTTAAATGATTTAAGAATATTGCAGGAAATTGAATTTTTGAATAAAAAATGCGCATGTTAACTGTTAATTCGAAAAAATTAATAAATCAGCATTCCAAAACAGCTTCACATTTTTTTTCCAATACATATCAAGATTGTGTTCTACATATATTGAGAATTTTATATAATAAAAAATTAAATTAAAAAAATCAAAAAACCTGGCTGCGTAAAAAGTGAACTAAAAAGAGGGAAACAAGATGACGTAGGAAAATAGTAGAGTGTGTAATGAAAAGGCATCAGATTCATGTTCAGATATGTACTGCGGCTCCTGATACCTACGTGATTGGCTCCGACTGAAATTACTTAAGTAAAAAGGATTTCCATTACACACTCTACTATTTTCCTACGTCATCTTGTTTCCCTCTTTTTACTTCGCTTTTCACGCAGTAGGTTTTTATATTTTTTTAATTTAATTTTTATTGACGAATTTTTAGTTGTGTTTAATTAATGCACATATCGTTACAGTTGGATGAGGCCGTGACCAAAACTTAAAGAATTTAACCGTTTTAGTTTTTATAGATTTCGTAAAGCTAGAGATCCTACCTATACAACTTTCAGGTTGTATAATATTTAAACGGAGCTTCTGATTGTAAAATAGTCTAGGAAACATCGTTTTAATTTTGAAAGACCTATCCAATGATATGCCACTCAATATGGAGCGTAAAATGAATTTTCGTCTCTGCCGCCATTTTGAATTTATGAAAACAAAATCTAGCCTATAACGATCGGACGGTTAAGATGAATCGATAACGACCTCATTCATTAAAATCCATCCAGCCGTTGGAATGTTTCGAGGGTATAAAGAAATCCACATACCCACATACCCGTCACAATAACCCTTCTTGGCAGTCGGGTGAAAATTAAAATGTATAGGGATCTTTAAAGACAAAGGGACTTGCTAGTATATTAAATACTCCGTAGCTGCATAGACTTAGTTAACTCTCTAGCTAATTGTAACTCGATGTGTTAAATTTGCATTGTATGACATCTTTCGATTTTTTGGAAAAATAATAAATCTAATTTTCTTTGACAGATATAATATATTCTTCTATAACAACAACAAAAATTATAATATTAGTTTTATTAAATTTATTATATTATGTAACAAGTTTTATTAAAAATATAGTTTAACTGTAGTTTTAAGAGTTTTTTACTTTGAATTAAACTTTAGCTAAATAGTGACGTGTATTAAAGGCACTAGGTTAACTACAGGGCTGTACAAATGTATACAAGTATGTTTTGATCTATTAGTATAAATTGCTAAAAGAGAAATTTCAGTATGTTATGAGTTTTCCTGCTAAACTAAATTTTCCCATTATATAGTATATATTTCAACCTACAGATCAAATACAGGGCACTTCAAGAGAATTTGAATACATATTTGGCTATAGACGGTAACTGCAGAAATCAGTTTTTCAAATGTTTCATGCGTTTTCTAAACTGTTTACTTAGTTCTCTTACATACCTTATTTCTCTAAATTACGAAGTTTTCTTAAAGCATTCAGGAAGTGTTGGAAAGTGTTTCATAATCTACGCTTAACGCATGATTTTTCTTACTTGTTATATTATTAAAAATTACAGTGCATAAATAGGCATTAATTTCTTTCTGAGAGTTCAAATCAATGTCGTGTCCCAATGTGTCCCATGCCAATTTAACACTGTTCAAAAGTACCCCTTGCAGTGGCACATTGGGACAATATTTTTTTATTATACTCTTTAAATGAATGAAAATTAAATATTTAACTTTTCAGTTTGGTTAGAGGCTTTAAAGATTACCAAGACTGTATACTACAAAATAGTGATATTAGTTATTTGAACTAAGTCATAAAACTTAAATATATGAGATAAATTAATAAAAACTTTCTATTCACGATTTTGTAACAGAAATTTAAGAAAAAAGAAAAGTGCCCAGTTAAACGGATGGCATTGAGATCACAGGCTATTCACAGTAATTGTATATTATACTCTTATTTAAAAGAATAATGCCTCTTAAAAAATAAATGAAGGGGGATTATCCCCCGTTTCCCCCTCCCCTTTATACTTAAACAATGAACCTCCAAAACTAAGCAGATAAGTTCCTTAACATAATAAACTGGTATACCAAATTTGAACCAAATCAGATAATTCCGCAGAAAAAAACCATTTCGCTAAATTAAGGGGGGGGGGGGGGGTATAAGCTCCCCAATTTCCCACTTTATGATTAAGTAATGAACCTTCAAATCTAATTAGGAAAGCTCCTTATCAGAATGAACCTAGAAAAAAATTGAATCAAATCTATAATTCTGCATGAAAAACCCATTTATCTAAATGAAGGAGGGGAGTAATAGCCCCCGTCCCCCCCCCTTTTTACTTAACCAATAAACCTGCAAATCTAATCAAGGCAGCTCCTTAACATAATGAACCTGTATACCAGATTTGGAGCAAATCGAATAATTCTGCATGAAAACCCATTTATCAAAATTATGGAAAGGGGTGGCCCCCTTTCCTCTTTATCCTTAACCAATGAACCTCCAAAACTAATCAGGGAAGCGCCTTATCAGAATGAACCTAGAAAAAAAAATGAAGCAAATCGGTTGTTTCTATCAAGAGTTATCGCGTTACATACATACGTACATACAGAACCGGCGGGCACATTAGCTCTCAGGCTTGGATAGCCTGTGAGTTAAAAAGTGTCCCATGTCCCCTTCTCCCCTATACCTTACATTTGTTCATTTATTTTTCCAAAGATGTTTTCTTTAACGAATTTAGATGTTGCTATTGAGGTCTATCAAAATGTTTCCCCTGTTATTTGTATAGCCATTAGATTAGGGTTTTAATTGAGATCAGATCTAAATCAAGACGGTCTTTTAACGTTAACAGAAAACATGTTGCTGAAATTACAATAAATTCAAATTGAGTAAAATAAGTTACTAGAATGAGTGGAAACTGTTTAATATTAACAAACTTGGAACGGTGGACTTAAAAAAATATATTTCATTATTTATGTTATATTAACAAAAAATTATTCAAATAAGTTTTCTGTATTAAAATTTCAAATAAATATTTGAAAAACATTTCAATTTATTAAAAAAAATTTAAAGCTATTAAATAGGGGGGTGGGGGTTGCACTTTTCAGTTAAAGCTGTTTTCAAATCCAAACAATAATTTTAGAATGATTTTAATGATTTTAGAACTTAAATATAAATTAATTAATTAGTTTCGGCTCAAGTGATAAATCGCAAAATATTCTTTCACATACACTCTAAAACTTGCCAATTCTTTCTGAAACTGCAACAATGAAATATTTTAAACACTAAAAAGGAGAAAATAAGATATAAATTTGAATAACGAGTATAATAATGTTAAAAAATATAAACTTTTTATTTTAATATTCAAAATGCTTGATGAATTTCAATTTTCAAACTGTTTTCTGCATTTTTTTTTAATCACTTAAAATAACTTTATTAAAAAAATAGTGCGTACCTTTTTTTTTGACAAACAATTAGTTAAATGATTTAAGAATATTGCAGGAAATTGAATTTTTGAATAAAAAATGCGCATGTTAACTGTTAATTCGAAAAAATTAATAAATCAGCATTCCAAAACAGCTTCACATTTTTTTTCCAATACATATCAAGATTGTGTTCTACATATATTGAGAATTTTATATAATAAAAAATTAAATTAAAAAAATCAAAAAACCTGGCTGCGTAAAAAGCGAACTAAAAAGAGGGAAACAAGATGACGTAGGAAAATAGTAGAGTGTGTAATGAAAAGGCATCAGATTCATGTTCAGATATGTACTGCGGCTCCTGATACCTACGTGATTGGCTCCGACTGAAATTACTTAAGTAAAAAGGATTTCCATTACACACTCTACTATTTTCCTACGTCATCTTGTTTCCCTCTTTTTACTTCGCTTTTCACGCAGTAGGTTTTTATATTTTTTTAATTTAATTTTTATTGACGAATTTTTAGTTGTGTTTAATTAATGCACATATCGTTACAGTTGGATGAGGCCGTGACCAAAACTTAAAGAATTTAACCGTTTTAGTTTTTATAGATTTCGTAAAGCTAGAGATCCTACCTATACAACTTTCAGGTTGTATAATATTTAAACGGAGCTTCTGATTGTAAAATAGTCTAGGAAACATCGTTTTCATTTTGAAAGACCTATCCAATGATATGCCACTCAATATGGAGCGTAAAATGAATTTTCGTCTCTGCCGCCATTTTGAATTTATGAAAACAAAATCTAGCCTATAACGATCGGACGGTTAAGATGAATCGATAGCGACCTCATTCATTAAAATCCATCCAGCCGTTGGAATGTTTCGAGGGTATAAAGAAATCCACATACCCACATACCCGTCACAATAACCCTTCTTGGCAGTCGGGTGAAAATTAAAATGTATAGGGATTTTTAAAGACAAAGGGACTTGCTAGTATATTAAATACTCCGTAGCTGCATAGACTTAGTTAACTCTCTAGCTAATTGCAACTCGATGTGTTAAATTTGCATTGTATGACATCTTTCGATTTTTTGGAAAAATAATAAATCTAATTTTCTTTGACAGATATAATATATTCTTCTATAACAACAACAAAAATTATAATATTAGTTTTATTAAATTTATTATATTATGTAACAAGTTTTATTAAAAATATAATTTAACTGAAAATTACATTTAGAAAGATATGGGGTATTAATGCAAGTACGGTAATGTGCCTTCATAAAAGAATGCCGACATACGGCTAAATAATAGACAAAATATAATTGGTCGGGAGGATTTCGGCTAAAAACTTGGGGAGTTTGACATTATATATTCCGATCTAAGTGGTGCGCATGTCACCTCTACCTTATAATGACCATTATAAATTTCTTCTTCTTATTATTTTTTTTTTTTACATAGGATATCAGACGTCAATTTCTAACGGCGTATATTTTTGCTTTTCCAATTTTGGCAGCGGGTAATTATTTATTTATTTATTTATTTATTTTTTTATTATTATTTTTTTTTTTTAAGAATATACTAGAAACTTATTATCCGAGGTAATTGGGACTGACCATCTTTTAGAAAATCGAAATTTTCGGATAATCGAGAATTCTTCAATTTTAGATTAAGGAGAAATACATGCAATATTTCTTATTATGGTAACAAGTGCTTAATAAAAATAAAGCAATAGTAAAATAGAAACAAGAATAAATTACCTGAATTTCAATTTTGAAATTAATTACCTTCTACATATATCACAAGGGTTTGAAAAAATGTTTTGTTTGTCGCAGTTTCCATTGCCTTTGCTTTGAAGCTCTATCACGGAGTTTTTTAATATTATTAGTTCGCCATTATCATAGTCTTTCTGCTGCTTCAGCCATGCCAAACCTTTTGTAAAACATTCAAAAGCTTCAAAATAGCTAACTTGTTCTTTTTTTTCACTCCGTAGCTTACGAGAGCTCAAGTTGAATTCAAAAGAATTCTAAGAAAGAGGATCTAAAATATTTATATGTACTCGTAGTTCGGAAAGGACCGCTTGCGCACAAAGAATATGATGGTTTTAAAAAAAAAAAAAAAAAAAAAAAAAAAAAAACTTTCAAAATGGATTTTGCACTCAAGGAATATGATAGTAAAAAAAAAAAAAAAAAAAAAAAAAGCTTTAAAAGTGAATTTCGGTTAACCGAGAGTTTCGGATGAAAGAGATTCTACTGTACTTTCACTTTCGGAACCGGCTCCAAAATAAAAAAAAGTACCTCATAAAAAAATCTGCAACCAAATTCACAAAAGTATAACAAATACCTAGATAGAGATCGACCTCAGCTATCATATGCCAGAAAAAATCATTTAAATTAATGGAATGCAAACAAAAAATTTTAAAAGAACGCTGTCATTGGTTTATCTTACTAACGTTTTTGCATAACTACCGTACACTCTTAACATAGTTAAAAAGTGATGCGCTGAGCGATTTTTAGTTCAACATTTTATGCATAAATTCTGTTTCATCATTATATTTTGTCGTAGTCGGATTCATTCATTTTATTTTTTGTTATTCTTGCCAATTAATACATTTTTTTTCTACATGTTAATAAACAGGTTTCGGGAAAAAATCTTCGCGGATATATATGACCTATGTTTACACATCTGGAGTTTAAGGATAATTCCTTACGTATTTTTCTAGGTATTTAACAAAACGTCTAAAATCGCAAGTGACCAATCATCATTGGCCATATAGTGTAGTTAAAAAGTGATATGCTGAGCAATTTTTAGTTCACATTTTATGTATAAAAATGAACACAGTTTATTTTAATAAGCCTCTTAATCATGTTCTACAGTTTGAACGCTTTTGTTAAATTAGTTTTTACAGGGTTATCCAAAAGATATTCGTTTTTTTTTTCAATTTGTTGACTACCCCTGTGGTGTTTCGGGAAAAAATCTTCGCGGAATATATGATCTATACTATTTTATTTACACATCTTGAGTTTAAGGATAATTCCTCATGTATTTTTCTAGATATTTAACAAAACGTCTAAAATCGCAAGTGACCAATCATCATTGGCCATATAGTGTAGTTAAAAAGTGATGTGGTGAGTGATTTTTAGTTCAACATTTTATGCATAAATTCTATTTCCTTATTATATTTTGTAGTAGTAGGATTCATTCATTTTATTTTATTTTTTTTTTGTTATTCTTGCCAATTAATGCAACTTGTTTTTTCTGCTGGTTAATAAAGTGCAAATGAAGTATGATATTAAGTTGCATTCTCATTACACAAAATTACCTTCATTAATCGTGGTTCTCATTACCGAACAGCCATGTGAGCAGTAGGGTAGAGACTTTTTAGTCTAATAAAATAAATGCATGCATTTTATTACCTTTTTTAATGTAAAATACTTTTGTTTCTCTCGTTTTACTACGCATTAAACTGTTTTTTCCCGGTGATTTTTTTTTCAGGAGATTATATTAAATTGGTTCATAAATATTTAATAGCAATTACGCATAATGTTTTCCAACGGAATAATTCCGAAAGCGAAGTATTAGCTAAGAATAAGCATTGCTCAAAAGCTATCCAAAAATAAAGAAATGCAAAAAAATGTTTTAATAAGAATGAAAATGCTACTTCTGTAGAAAAAAGTCTTCATGTATTAGAAAAAGTAAATATTACTTTAGATTCAGAAAATTAAAAATTCGTATTATTATTTTTTTTTTTTAAATACTGATGTAGTCATTTTGTCAAAACAAATTATTCGTGCAAAGGGATATTGGGTTTTTTAAAATCAAATCGTCATGTTCATTCTATTAAAACATGCAACAAGGGAAATAGCATTATACAATCACCTTTTTAATTATAAAACCTATGCATGAAAGAAAAAACAAACAAACAAACAAAAAAACATTTTCAACACCCGCCACATCCCCCCCCCCCCCCCCTCCAACTCCCAGCTCATCACAATGTGAAAATTTGAAATGATTATAGTCCTGATGTCAGATATCCCATATTATAAAAGAAAATTTATACCAAAAATTAATTCTTACTCTTTTTAACTCATTTTAAAATTTAAATAGCATTTATTAAAAAGAAAACCTGTGGGTACTAAATAATATTTGCTTTGTTTGAATATTGAATTGGGTTAAACAAAGGCACACCCAGGCTTATAAAATGGTTGGATTTATTCGGTATCAGTTTTAATGCACCATTATAAACCTAAAATTATAAAACTTCCTCAAAATTATAAATCCATAACTTAAAAAAATGATATTCGAAAATTTGTAATATCGAATGTTACGGAAAAAAAAAAAAATCCATTGTCACAGAGTTAAAAATATATAACCTAAACCAGGGCTTACTTTAAAAGTTTATCAATTTAGCCAGAAATTTTAACGTAAGCAAATCAGATCAGAGTTGTTAGAAAGGCATCAAACATTATACTAGGTGCACACACAAATTTCGTAATTGCATGATTTGTGAAATATTAGTTCTAGTTGTAAGGTACCAGTTCAATGTCAGATTACTAATACTGTGTCATAATATTGATGATACTTTTTATTTCAGTGATAAAACCTCAGTTTAGATTACTCATGGAGTTTTTACTCTATGGCCACTACGATCAAAGATGTAGTCGAGGTATAAGGAGATATACACCGTATCTCCTGATAACTCTGTATACTTTCCGTAGTTATAGCGTATATTCTCTGATATACAATATACGGCCAAAGGTGACTGGTCACTTACGATCTTAGATGTTTTCTTAAATATCTAGAAAAATGCATGAGGAATTATCTTGAAACTCCAGGTGTGTAAACAGAATATTACAGGTCATATATTTCCTTGAAGATTTTTTCCCGAAACCCCTTAGGAGACCGTCAACAAATTGAAAAATAACGAATATCTTTTGGATAACACTGTAAAAACTAACGTAGCAAAAGCGTTCAACACAGTAGATTATGATTAAGTGCCTTATTGCAATAAACTGTATTCATATTATGAGAATAGTATCTATATTCGAAGAGAAATTAAAGTTTTTATAAAAAGAGTCCCGAATTTTGCATAATTTGTAGAGTTCTTAATTTTAAAAAAAAAGTTCTATTCAGAGAATATGACAAACAACATTGTACACAATATCCTGCAATCAGAATTAGAAAATAATAAAAATTGGATGAATAATGAGCATGTTTACTAAAAAATGTTTCACTGCGCATGCGCGAATGCAATCAAAAGATAATGTGCATAATGTGTCAGCTTAGTGTATAGCGCAACTTTTGAGAAAGTTTCAAAAAGATAGCTTGAAAAATCTGAAAACTATCGTTGTTAGAATAAGCTCGAAATCCGTTGTTCCCAAAATGAAACAAAAAGATGAGGGGTTGTATCCATATATCCATTAATTAGTGCCAATATAGCATACACAATATTGCACGTAATTTGGTATAAAATTGAGGGAATGTATTTGGATATTTGGATCTTTTTGCTTCATTTTGGGAACAACGGATTTCGAGCTTATTCTAACAACGATAATTTTCAGAATTTTCAAGCTATCTTTTGAGACTTTCAAAAAAGTTGCTCTATACACTTAGCTAATATATTATTCACATTAAATTTTGATTGCACTCGCGCATGCCCAGTGAAACAGCTTTTAGTCAACCTGCTCATTTTTCATCCAATTTTTAATTCTGATTGCAGGATATTGTGAACAATGTTGTTTGTCATTATTTCTGAAACTAACTTTTTTTATATAAAGAAGTCTACAAATTATAAGCAAAAAACTTGGCAAAATTTGGGACTCTTTTTATAAAAACTTCAATTTCTCTACGAATATACATGCTATTCTCATGAAAATGAACACAGTTTATTGCAATAAGGCACGTAATAAAAATCTACTGTGTTGAATGCTTTTGCTACGTTAGTTTTTACAGGGTTATCCAAAAGATATTCGTTCTTTTTCAATTTGTTGACGGTCCCCTATAGAATTTCTGGAAAAAATCTTCACGGAAATATATGACCTATACTATTCTGTTTGCACACTTGAAGTGTCAAGATAATTCCTCATGTATTTTTCTAGATATTTAAGAAAACGTCTAAATTCGCAAGTGGCCGGTCACCTTCGGCCATATAGTGTATTACCCCCTGGTTTTTTTACTACTGCACCCTTGACTACGATCTCCTGTTCTTTTACTCCTAGAATTCAGTGTATGCTTTTATAAAATATTAACTTTACAGTGCGCCAAACAATGGTCCATATGGCAAAAATATATATATATATATATATATATATATATATGGAACATCTTTTGATCACAAATAAAATTGACACTTAAAACCGAAATAAAGACGACTTCTCTTGAAAAAATAGTTATATTGGAAAAAGCTATATTTACAGGGCGAATACATGATGACAAGCACTCACAAAAAACATTTAATACATCTTAATTCGAGCTACGTCTTTTTATTACTACCTTCTTGCGTCCACACCCTCATATCAGCACCAACCATCGAATTCTGTTCTCTCGTTTTTTTCCGTCACTTCAGTTCCTTTCAAACTCGCAGCACGCCTGCCGCCGACAGCCACTTGCTGCGCGCATGCGTCAGCATCACTAGAGTCCTTCAATTCGGAGTTGTGAGACAGACTCCTGGCGGTGCTTTTGTAAGCTAGTTTTGTAGGGTTTTGGATCTAAGCCAGCTCTGTGGGGTTTCGGGAAATGGGATCCCACAGCTCGGCCATCCTTCTAATCAGTCGTCCTCGAATGCATCTTGGACCGCTGGAAGCAGCAGCTGGATCACCTGGAAAGATAAAGAAAAAAACAGCAGCATCCAAAGTTCTATTCTGGAAAAAAAGTCATCATTATTACAATCCTTAAAAAATTCTTCTTATTCTGTTTTAAATCTCTTCGTCGTTCTTTCTTCTTACGTCTTATTC
This sequence comes from Maratus speciosus, assembly GCA_963932465.1. Classification (NCBI taxonomy): domain Eukaryota; kingdom Metazoa; phylum Arthropoda; class Arachnida; order Araneae; family Salticidae; genus Maratus; species Maratus speciosus. The sequence continues at coordinate 428,365,764 of OZ010798.1, forward strand.
GTCTTGCTATTTCTCACGTCTTTCGTCTTCTTTTACCTAACATCTTTTCGTCTTCCTTTTTCTATACGTCTTTTCGCTTTTCCTTTTTTTTTTACGTCTTTTTTTTTCGTTCCTTCGGGATTGATTTTGTCAAAATCAGTTAAAGTCAGTCCGGTGGTGTGTCGTAGTCGGGGTAGTGTCATAATCGGTGAAATTCTTCATGGTTTTTTTTTTTATGTCAAGCTTCATCCGTCCACGGCTTCATGTACTCGGCGCAAGTACTAGTGACCATTGGACCTTCATTAAATCCAACTTTCTTTACATCGTAGGTGTCGTTATTTTTTACTTTTATGACTTTGTAAGGACCTAAATATTTTGATTTTAACTTCAAACCTGGACCTTGTTGTGTACGTTTTATAGCGACCATATCATTAAGCTTGAATTTGTTAGGATTTTTTCGTCTGAGATTATAAGTTTTACGGTTCTCTTCTTGGACTTTTAAAATTTGTTTTTTAGCGTCTTTTCTCAATTCTTCACGATTATTAATAAAATCTGATTGTATTTCAGCGTTCAAAAGGCTAGTAATCTCGATGTTATTTTTTAGCTTCATTTTAGTACCAAACATCAGCTCAAAAGGGGTTGTATTAATACTTCTCTGAAACGTCGAATTTATTACTTGTTGGGCATCGCTTACATGTGTATACCACTTCGTAGGGTTATCTACAGATAATTTAGACAGAACAGATATTATGACCGAATTTAGACGTTCGACTTGGCCGTTAGCTCTTGGTAACCCTGTGGTAATCGGGACATGTTTAATATTTTCTCTGACGCAATAATCTTCAAAAGCTTTGGAGGTAAAGGCAGGACCTTTATCTGAGATTATGCGAAATGGACTTCCAAAAACAGTTTTTTGGATTTCTAATTTAGAAAGTACTTCTGCAGTGTCGGTAGATTTTGTGGGATACAACCAAACAAATTTTGTGAATGCGTCAATGACTGAAAAAATATGTTTGTAATTTTTATTCGTGCTCTCCAATGGACCTAAGTGATCAACATGGTACGTATGTAACGGAGTTTCTTCTTTTTCTATCGGGTGTAGCAAACCTTCTTGTTTACCGGATTTTCGATTTATTAAAATACAGGGAACACAATTTAATATACATTTCTCGATTTTTTGTTTAACTTTGGGGATGTAAAAATCATTCTCAAAATTTTTTTCTGTTCGTGCGACTGCGTAATGACCTTTTTCGTGAGCGGCCTTAATTATATTCATTTGCATCTCATCTGGTACAACTAATAAATCATTACCATTAACACATTTATAAAGAACATCATTTTTAACTAAATAATCATCATAAGATTTTACTTTTAGAATTTCTTTTATGGTTTTAATATGCTCGTCAGTTTCTTGAGCTTGGATAATTTTTAAAGTTAAGCTATCTTGGATTACCATACAAATAGGATATCTGCTTAATGCATCAACATGCCTCATGCTAGTACCGTGTCTATGCTCAATAGTATAATCGAAATCTGATAACATAATTGCCCATCTACCTATTTTTGTACTCATTTCTTTTTTATCCATAGTCATTTTAAATGCATTACAGTCGGTTACTATTTTAAATGAAATACCTAGCACATATACTCTAAACTTTTTCAAGGCTTCAATTACAGCTAAGACTTCTAATTCATAGCTAGTATACTTTCGTTCAGCTTCGGTTGTTTTTTTACTGGCGAAATAAACTGGATGAAACTGATTGTCTACTGGCGATTGTTGCATTAACACAGCTCCATAGCCATCTATACTGGCATCACAATGGATTTCGGTCGCGCTTTTGGGATTGTAAATTGAAAGTACTGGTTCAGACGACAAAATGCGCTTGAGTTCGTTAAAAGCTTTCTGTTCTTCTACACCAAACTTAAATTTAGAATCTTTTCTTAACAGGTCACTCAACGATTTAGCTATGACTGAATAATTTCTTATAAACTTTCGAAAGTATCCTGTCAACCCTAAATAACTTTGAATATCTTTGGTACACTTTGGTTCGGGAAAATTTATTACTGCTTTTGTTTTCAGTGGGGAGGGACACAATTTACCATTTATGATTCTATACCCCAAAAAATCAATCTCACGCTTCAAAAAATTGCATTTTTTAAGATTTAGTTCCAACCCGTATTCCGATGCAGTTTCAAGAACAAGTTTTAATTTTTCTAGACCTTCAGCTTCGTTTTTGGCGGGTATTATTAGGTCATCTATATAAATGACTACAGTGTGATCTTTTAATAAGTTTCGAAATACATTATAAATATATCTTTGAAAAACACTAGGGCTATTGGACAACCCGAATGGACACTTTAAAAATTCGTACTGTCCTTCATGAGTGACAAAAGAGGTATATTTCTGTGAGCCTTCTTCAACCTCAACATGAAAAAAACCGTTTTTTAAATCTATGGTTGTAAATACCTCAGCAGAGTGTAATTGATCTATAACATCATCTATTACTGGTAATGGAAAATGTTCTCGCACTGTCTTCTTGTTAAGACGTCTGTAATCAATACAAAGTCTTATTGTGTTATCTTTTTTCTTAACTAACACTACCGGCGACGAAAAATTAGAAGAACTCTTCCTAATGATTCCCTGCGCTAGCCACTCCTCAATTTGGTCTTCAACTATTTTTTTCTCACATGGCGGTAATCTTCGAGGGGAAGAACAAACTGGGATTTCATCCGTTAAATTAATTTTCATTTTAACATCTATAGTTTTAGTTTTAATTGGCACATAATTCTCAATTAAAGAGGATAATTCCGAACGTAAATTTCTGTCAGCAATGTGACTTAAATCAATTTTAGGCTCATCTAGAACATTTACAATGTTAACTAAAAAGTCATTAGACTGAACTTCCGTTTTAACCAATTTCACTTCATTAGCAGAAATAGTTAATGTACCTTGATGAATAACATCAGTGCCAATAATTAAATCGAAATTAATGCAACTGTCATTAACGACAAAAATGTCAACTTTAAATTTCGAATTATCAACTTCAATTTCTGAATCGAAATAACCTTCTGGCTTAACTGAGATTTTCCCTAAACCGGTCAGACTGATACCCGTAGGTTTTAATTCCACAAAGTTCTTCAAATTATCATAAACACTTTTCTTTAACAGAGTCTTTTGACTACCAGTATCTATCAAGGAGGTTAAATGTAAAGAATAAAGCTTTACCTCTTTTAGAATTAAATCTTGGGATGTAATATTGTTAACTTGTGGCTGAGCATTTTTAACATTTGTATCTTTCGATTTATTACTACACTGAAATGATTTGTGACCATAACCGTTACAAGAGAAACAAAGGGGCCCTTTATCTTTATTAACGCAGTTAATGCTTTTATGATTATTCCCGCCACAATTATAACAGCGTATATTTGGCTTTACAGGCCTAAATCTGTTCTTAACTTCAACTTCGGATTTAATTTTAGGCTTAGCTCCTTCATGTTTATTAGATTTTGTATTTTCATATTCCGACCGTAACTTCTCATAGACTTTTAATTTTTGTTTAAATTCTAAAATTGATTGACATCCATACAATATTGATTTCCTAAAAACAGGGTCGGGTATTCCATTTATAACATACTGCATCAACGCCGAATCCTCTATATTACCACGAGCACCTAACTGCTTCATTATTAAAAAATACTCTTCAAGTGTTTCATTTTCATGTAACTTTCTTTTATTTAACAAATGATGCAACTCCGCAGAATTATAAGTAGTGCTAAATTCAGCAATCAAAAGTTGCTTCAATTTCTCATATGAATTTATATGTAATTCGGTCTGAACCAACAATTTAGCTTTGCCTCTTAAGGATCTTTTTACAAAAATATACTTATGCAACTCGGACAGATTAAATATACTAGTGACATCATCAAAATTGTTCAGCCATATTTTTATATCCTGACATGCACTACCATCAAACGGAGGTACAACATTTTCAATGTCACTAAAATTAACAGTTGATGGCACAAAACTTTGAACTGGAAATTGCTTGATCTGATCCAAATTTGATGATTCTATGTCATTACTTGCCGAACTATTATTTAAAGGTACTTCCTGTTCTGAATCTGTATCACTGTCGTTCTGAACATTTGCTTGTAGCAAGCTTAAATCCGATAAATAAGTAACTAATCGCGTCGTAAGATCGACTAAAGATCCTTCATTCGAGATGCAAAGTACATTACAAATTGTAATTAAATCATTCAGAGAAAAATCAGCTTGACTTTTTGTTATTTTGCTTTTAAATTCGGGACTATCGGTTTGATAACCAAAACCAGAAAATTCTCTGATTCTTTTTCTATTTGATCTATCACCTTCAGCATCGAAAAGAAATTTATGCAAAATCTTAATTTTACTAGTTTTTTCATTTTTAATGGCAAGTTCCAGTTCAGGAATATCGATCAATTTCATCATGAAATGAAAAAAAGAATTGTATACAGTACTCACCACTAAGAACAATATCACTTGAACACAGAATTCCGTATTTTTATTTTTCCATCGGCGATTTCAAACTCATTCGTCAGACTTGTGGGCGACAACGTCAGAATATTAAATCATTCGTAACACTTCTGGCACCAAAATTTATGGAACATCTTTTGATCACAAATAAAATTGACACTTAAAACCGAAATAAAGACGACTTCTCTTGAAAAAATAGTTATATTGGAAAAAGCTATATTTACAGGGCGAATACATGATGACAAGCACTCACAAAAAACATTTAATACATCTTAATTCGAGCTACGTCTTTTTATTACTACCTTCTTGCGTCCACACCCTCATATCAGCACCAACCATCGAATTCTGTTCTCTCGTTTTTTTCCGTCACTTCAGTTCCTTTCAAACTCGCAGCACGCCTGCCGCCGACAGCCACTTGCTGCGCGCATGCGTCAGCATCACTAGAGTCCTTCAATTCGGAGTTGTGAGACAGACTCCTGGCGGTGCTTTTGTAAGCTAGTTTTGTAGGGTTTTGGATCTAAGCCAGCTCTGTGGGGTTTCGGGAAATGGGATCCCACATATATATATTCTGGTTTTTATCTTTTTTTTTTTTAAATTGTCGATCTTGGCTAATTTGTATGCTAGCACATCAAAACTGGTATGCATTGCAATTTTTAGGAAGATTATTTATAGAAATCCATAATGTAACATGGGCACCTTCTCTCTATATCCATTTGGCATTTTGGCTATGTTTGGACGTATAATATAGGATACGAGTTATCATCATTAAAATAACGTTGCTTTGCTATATTTGCCTTACTTTTAAGCCTTCATGTTCTTTATCTCTTATAATTAGCAGAGTTCCCCTCAAGAATGTGAACAGCTGGTTATTATTCTAATATAATGTTTCCATCGAAGTCAATCTCATCAGCAAAAAAACGCCTCCATAACAAGTACATAATGAAACAAGAAATGTCTGCACAAATTTGAACCTTTGATAGCTATTTTACCCTTTTTTGTTAAGAACTCGCAATTGTTCAAATATTTTCACGATAAAATGAAATAGGGTAATTCTGGGATTTATGCCGCACTTTTTTTTAAATTTGTGTATAAAGTACCATGGTGGACATAAAATAAAAAAAATCTTGCTGTGCTATTTAATGTTAAATATACAACGCGTGTAGTGCGACAAAATATTCAAAACAAATTATTAATATTTTTTAACAATTTTTTTCTAAAACATTACACTGCGGCGCGTCACCCGTACATTCAGGCTGGGACGCCGCACTTGTGCGGTAGTTATGCCGCGCTTATAATAAGAACAGAATGAAAATATAAATAAAAGTATTTAAAAAAAAAATCATATCTGGACTATAATCTACGATGTAATAACAAAATGAAACTAAATGAGTACAATGAAACGTATTAGTAGATTCAAATTAATAATTGTTGCCTACTTTCACTTTTAAAATTATCGACTTATTTTTTTTACATTAAATTTTAATTATTATTTCAGCAACAACGTAACATCAATGTATTAGAAAAAGAAAAGAAAAAAAGTAAAATTGTGTTCACATAATTTATTTATTAACCCTTTCGGGACAGGTGGCTTTTACACAAATTTTATTCGATTGGTACCACTTTTTTAAAAGAAGTTACCTTTTCTTAAATAATCATGAAAATGCTCTAATTAAACAAAGCAAATATTACTTTTCTTTTTAACTGGTGCCAGAAATTTTGTAAGCTCTTTATGAAGGTGCTTATATGCACCTATGGTCCTGAATGGGTTAAGAGACCTGTTTTTTCGACTACAATCTACAGAAAAAGTGTCGAAAAAGCACAATCTTTATGTAACTACATTTAAACACATGATACAACGAAGCTAATTACACTTCCTCTTTTTTGGAGTAGTTTGCAAAGAACGTCTGCGTTACGCGTAACCCAATTTTTCATTATTATCATCTTGGCTTGCATCTTTCTTGCCCTTTTTACTTTTTATTTTCCCCTTTCTCTCCTTTGATTTTAGTAAACTTGATAACATGCCTAACATGGTTAGTCTGTGCAAAAGGAAAAGGAAAAGTTAATAACACTTAATCATCCCGTCCAAAAAAACTGCGGCATGTATACCGGAATAGCAGTGCAGCATGTATCCCATTTTGCATGGTGCAGACGTCGGCCATCACAGTTACCTGCCATCCCTAAGGGAAATGTCGTAACCATACACACAGTACTCTATACAAACGCTACACTTAGTTTTGACTTCGAAATCATGCATGCATTTAGTAATTAGTGTATGAAAAGCATTTAAACATAACGTGTTTAAAAGTTTGGACAGTGAAATCATGCACTTACGTCAAATTAAGGATTGTACTTCTACAAGTAAACATCGAAATGGGATTCACGCTATACACTGGTTAAAATAATCTCATTGCGCACCTATACTGTGCGTTTGACGACCATCTATCGATAATTACAAGAAATACAAGGGGTGCGGCATCTATCCCGTATGCGGCGACTCTCCCGGAGTTACCCTATACAGACGAGCTGATAGAAGGAATGGAAGATCAAGTCAGCTGGCTTTTAAATCTCTATTCACTTCTTCATAGAATCAGCAAAAATTGTCGCGATTTGGAATTGTGAACCGACTTGTTAAACACTTCTGAATTTAAAAAATGCAGAATGGTTTTACAACAAATGCCACGAATATGTTACTATTGTCATCTGACCCATTCGTGTAGTCATCAAATTCAACCAAGGAAGAAAAATATTGAGTTAGATTGTAGCATAAGTGTCTAGCTACTCTCTTACGAAGGTGGTCTATGATCGCATAAGTTTGTAGTTTTGCGTGCGACCATGGTGTCCTGAATCATAACATTTAAGCATTAATGCAATATTTATTTTTGTCATCCTTTAAATTTCGCAAGTGTGACTGAATCTTTAAGAATACGATTTTCAATAATTTTGTGAAATGATATGATAATTTATCTGTGGTCGTCTAGATGGTGTAAGTATGGCGGTAAGAGTTGCAACCAGGTGATTTAGTCAATCTCGCCCGTGGTGGTAGATCAGACTGGTTCATCATCAAGAATTAACACTGCACTTGGATTGAAAGTTGTGATCATGCTCATAAACAAGTTGCTAGAAATGAGTTACCGATGGGGTATTTGCACAGCGACAAAAGTTAACTACATCAAACATTTGTACAAAAATATAAAATACATTGTCTTTTTCATTGTTTTCTGTACAACTACGCATAGCAAACCAATCTTTTGCTCAACAATTCTCATTGCTGCTAATGTTTATGGATTTTGAATACCACTGTTTTTTTCCGAATCAGAGATTCTAAGCAGAAATCTATACTGATAAAAGAAAGCTTCGCTCTGTGTATGTATGTGTCTGTCTGCGATAGCTAGCAAAATCTACCCCAAATACAAGGCTGAAAATATGTGTGAGGTTACTCCAAGGCTAAAAACTCTAAAAGCTGAAACCTTCTTCTAATCTATGATGTAATCGGTTTTAAAAAATATGAATTTTAACCCTTTAAAATACACCGGCGAAAGCAAATCACTTCGCGCCTCACAGATACGATAATTTTTCTACGCTAAAAGAAACTAAACGTCCGTATTTTGACACAATCTTTTTAGAGCATCTCAACAGACCAGATTTCGAAATTCCAGATTCATTCGAAACGTTCGAACGGATAGAAATATTTTTTACAAAATAAAATCTGTGAAAATTTCAAAGAAATCATTAAAACCCTGAGAGTTTCGTCGCAGTTTTAAATAGCATAAACATTCAATTCAATATTTTTTTTTAAATATAAATTCAGACAAAAATAAAGATAAAAAGAGGTAAAGATATAAAATCATACAAATTTGAGGTTCATTTAAGGTCATTATCACAGTTCCGGGCAACGTCGGCCGGTCAGCTAGTCTAAAATAAAATAAGACAAAGGAAATAAAAAAAAATTGATATTCAAAATCTGTAACCCTTGGCACCTATGCATTCTTGTGTATACGCTGTATTTAAAATATATATATATATTCATTTATTTTAAAAATAGATTTTGCCTCCATCTAAGAGAAATTGAAGCTACGTGATGATAAACAGGAAAAAACTTATTTTTGTAATCATAAAACAATGAAACTTTTGTTTCTTATTTTTTATTACTCACAACAGCTACTTGCATCTTCTTATTAATAAAAAGCTAATGAACTATGATAACAGCTTACATTTATTACGCAGATATATATTCATTAATACCGTCTTGCAGTACCAAACTTAGTATAGGCTTAATAACAGTGGAATAGATAGTTTTTTTGGTTAATAAAATATTATTTATAGATGCCTTTTCCTACTTTCTTTTACTAACCTTCATTATTATTATTTTTTTCCTCCTAAGCATTATTACTCATTAAACTGTTTTTCTCCACATATCACATATTTTTTCAGGTGATGTGAAGTAATTTCACCTGATTATCTTCACAAATATTCAACCGCCATCACGTATAATATTTCTGAATATATAATTCCAAGATGCAACCTTAAAAGGTGCAGTTTTTAACAAAGAGATATTACTCAAAACGTTTGAATAAAAAATTTAAAATATTTTAAATATTGGTGAAATTACTTGTTTTCCATAAAACTTTTCCAGTTTTATAAAAAGAAAAAAATCATGCAACAAGCAAAGTTTATGAAACACTTTCCAAAATATTCAGAATAGAATAACAAAATTTCACCGATTAATAAGGGGAATAACGATAGCAAAATAAACAATTTCGAAAATGCATAATACATTTGAAAACACAATTTCAGCATATACCATCCAAAGTGGTAACAGTATTCGAATTCTTTTGTGATATCTTGTACATGATTTTCAGATTTGTATGTATACTACATAATCTGCTAATCTAGTAGTTATAGTTTATAGACAGTACTGTTACCGAATTCTTTTGTTTGTTCCTGTAAGTGAACGACAAATGCAATGCACACCCCATTCTACAGTAAGCATCTTCTGGTGCACCTCAGTGCTGTATGTCACTTTGAAATAGTGTAACTCTATTACTTTTCAAACGATATTCACCATAGCCCATAAAGTAACATGATTTTTTAGTCTCCCTCTAAACGAACTATAAATGTTACACACATCATTTTCATTACCGTACAATACATAGTAAACATTAATACAGTCGAACCTTTATTTAACGAAGTCGCTAAATCCCAGAAAAAAGTTCATTATATGGAAAATTCGTTAAATAGAGATTCACCTTTTAAAATACTTTAAACTACATAAAACAGATTTTAAATGCATAAACACTAAATATTTTTACTAAAAGTAATTAATCACATTGTTTTTAATAAATTATATCGATTTGTTTTATTTATTTTACCCACCAATATACATCATCAATTCATTTTTTCTATGTGCTTAAATCTTCGAAATCTGCAAGGAAAACAAAACATTATCCGGGAATATACTGTATTTTCTGTTTAAAGTAAATAGTTTTACATTAAATTAACGAATTTTAATGACATTATCGTATTTATTATTATTATACCAAATAATTTTAACCATACATTAACATATGCGTCCTTAAATTTAATTTGTGAAAAAACTCTGTTAATTTTGCCTGATTTTTTTTATTTAAAAAAGTGCTTTCTCTCATAATACGTCTTGCATCTTTGCAATGCACCAAAACCCCCTTCATGCGTATTTTCTTCTAACTATAATCCGCGTCGGATTGTTTCAAATGATTTTAGCATTTCATCATACGAAGTTTTGTTAATTCCTGCATCATGATCATTTCTATCATCATCATATTCGTCTTCATCGCAATTCATTGCCGTATTGTTTTAATTTTTCACACTGTCGAAAATATCCAATTCGGATAGTGTTTCCGAGGTTTTAGTTTCAGAATTAAGTGAAATATCATCGTAAATCAGCACATCATGGTTAATTTCTTCTTTTTTTCTCACTGTATCCACATTTTTTTAAGTTACTCTAAGAGATTATCGTCTTCGTCCTCCGTACTTACCGAATTCTCACTGCTGACAAAGAAGGCGCCTGGTAAAACCAGTTCAAGGCAATTGAACATCATAAAATGTGTTAAAAGAAAGAATAAGTTTGAAATGTCCAGAAATATTTTGAGAAATGGGGAGAAAAAAAAATTTGATCACAAGAAAAAGTTCGTTAAATAGAGAATACACTTCGCTATTTGGAGTTTATTTTACGAAGAAATTCGCAAAATGCTCTTGGTTCCAAGGAAAAGTTCGCAAAATAGAGAAATTCGCAAAATAGAGGTTCGTTAAATAGAGGTCTGACTGTAACATATATATGCTACATGGCAATCCAAATATATTTACGAGTGTTAGAGTACTGCGAGACAGATGGCCACACAAACCCAATCCATAAACACTTTTCAACTAATTTGGAAAGCGTTAAAAAAAAATACCTTTTGAGATTCTAGATACCGCGACTGTGTAAAAAGTAATCCATTCTTCTATTGAAATAGTTATTTTTCTAGTGAAGCATTCTTTTGGTCAAATATTAACCTCCTGTTACACTGATCCGAAATGCGTTTGTAGAAGAAAAATATTGTTAAAAACGCTGATTTTTTTTTTCTGATAAAACGTCATGTTGAACCAATTAATTTGCACACTACAATATTTTAATTTAAGTTTTAATTTGGAAGCAAATTTGAATGCTTGAAACGTTAAGAATAGACAGAATGTCTCAAAGTTCTACCAACAATCCTTACGAGGCGGTAGATAATATCGACATGAACCATATTTACATAGGAATACATGACCGGAAACCCAACGTTGGCGTTTGGACTTGATGTGTTCGCCCATCATATGACCGACACACTCACTTTGTTTATCTATCACCAAGAGTTTTCCGTAATGGACCTTCAAAGTCACTGTGGTCAATGGTCACCAAAAACATGTTTTAATAGTTCTTATGTAACACTAACCTGGTATTATTTAATCAGATATAAGGAAAGGGCATGTTTAAAAATAAACACTTCCGTCGAAGAATCTACCTACTACATTTTTCCCTTAGAGATAGATCATTTCAGGAATCGTCGTGGTGTAGTAGACCAATCGTAATGAAGATATGTTAATCGTAAACCAATTAGATCATAAATGATTTAGGGGAGACTGGGGATGAAAAGGACACTCAAAATTTCAGGAAGAAAATAAAATGTATAATGTTTCAACTTTGGCTCAATCGTTGGCGATACTTGATCAGTATTAATAATCCTTATAACTAACGTCAGCAATTGTAACGTTGTAAGTGCTAAAAGCAAAATCTGTTTTTGATATAAAAAAGTAAATTTTCATCTTTCTTTTCTTTTTTTCTTCAAAAAATTAATATTGTATTTAGCATTATAATAGTTATGTTATTTAGCACTGTAAAGTATGCACTTTATGTGAAAAACAGTATATTTCGTTATCTAAAATACTGTCATGCATTAATACATTTTTAATTTCGCTAGGTGGGTATGGGGCATGTCCCTTTCAATCCCTCGTTGTTTATAATTATTTCAAGAAAACATTATTTACGTTTCTTAAAAATTTTTTTTACGGGTTTTAGTTTTTTATGTAGAAAGAATGAGTGCAGTATTATGTAGAACTAAAGTGTGCAAATATTACAGTAACATATACGTACAATTTTGGTATTTTTTAGTTTTCCAAAAATCATCAAAAAGTCAACATGCCTTGAAAATATAAAAGAAAAATTGAGAAAAATCGAATTACTGAAGAAGAAATGATGGGTGCTGTATCTGAAGAAGAGGAAAAAGAGTGTCTGTAAGATCAACAGCTAAAGCCTATGGCATTGAAAAGTCCTATTTAGAAAGAATTGTTTCAAAATTTAAGAAATCACAAGCAGATTAATTTCAATACGCCCATTTGGTAATAGAAAAGTTTTTAGTGAAGCTCAATAAAAGGAGTTAGCTTCATATTTGCTCCAAGCATCCAATAAGAATTATGGTTTAACAAATGTGTATATAAATATTCAATTTCTTTGAATTCTCCAAATATGTCCCTGTTTTTGCAAATAAACAAGCAAGCTGGAATTGATTGATTCCAAGATTTTAATCAACAAAATTCCTTACTTTATCTTAAGAAAACCTATAGCTATTAGTTTAACAAGAAGTACAAGTTTGAACAAAGCTAATGTTGATATATTTTTTAAACCTTCAGTCAGTTATGAATCGCTATAAATTCACACGGAATGTAATATATAACTGTAATGAAACAGGAGTTTAATGACAGAGAACAAGCCACCTAATATAGTAGCAAAACGTGGAGAAAGCAGTTTTCTCACGTAACGTCAGCTGAGCGTGGTAAACTTGTCACACTTTTGTTTCTGCATCTGATAACTCTTTTCAACAGTATTCGTTTTCCCAAGGAAGAATTACAAAGAGTTCATGCTCGAAGCTGCCCATCCCGAAGGTTTGGACTTGCTCATCAAAGTTTGAGGATGACCCCAGAATTTTTTAAAAAGCAATTGAGCATTAGCTAAATATTCTAGTTGTTCCAAATCTGATCTTGCGCATATCTTATTTGATAATCATGAAAGAAATATAAAAAGTAAGACAGTAAAATTTGCGAAAGATAACGGCATAATTATGGTGGCATTCCTGTCGCACTTTATCCACAAACTCCAGAAAAGTGCTCGGAATGAATGCGAAGTACATTTTTTCAGAAAAAAAAAATAAAACCACTTTGTATTTACTGATACTATGACATGAATGAAGTGAATATTAATGATATTGTGATGAATTTACTTAAATCCGTAACTGGTGGTGGCCAAGTAGAGCTAAATATTTCTTAAAATTTTTAACCGATTTAAAGTTGTTTTATACCAAGTAGGCTTAAACAAGTTATTTTCCTTGTTTTTTGTTTTATAATATGTAGCAAAATATTTTATTTTTATTTGTGTATTATTATCTTTTATTTTTGAATAAAGTAATCGCAAATAAAAGAAAATATGTTCATAAAAGTGTTTTATTTATGTGTGTCCCTTTCAACCCCGCACAGTGTCCCTTTCATTCCCTACAATTGGGTTAAAAGGGACATTTCTGCCAATTTATAAAAATGCGTACAGATTTTAAATTACTGTACTTGAGCATAAGAGGTTTTACTTGTATCAAAGCAAAGGTTTTAGATAAGAATTAGGCGCAAACATCAGAGTGATATCTTTTAATGTCATTATTTTATAAGCTTATAAAGACAAAATGTCCCTTTCATCCCCACTCTCCCCAGTTTGTAGACCAATCAGGTTGCATGAGCATTTTTGTACAATAGGAAGCATAAAGACAAACCGTTTTCCGATTGTCATTTTGCCAGCCGTGACCTGAGCTGCTTTTTCCTTATTATATTAAGGGGTCTTGACCCTTTAAACGCGACGAAATGTAACGAAAAAATTCTAAGTTTGAATTAGTCTATCTTCAAAACCTTTTTATGTTTAAACATGAAATTTTGGATATTGATTAAACAGATTGTGCTTTGTAATATGCTGTCATTAGAAATTTATTAGCCTTTTAATGAATTTGTGTATTGTTGAAATCAAAATAGCTCTTTTTTTACTCCAGAAGTCATTGCGCGCATGATATCTTGAGAAAGTATGAATGGATTGTCATGAAATTTGGTAAAGATACTAAACATATATGCGTGTTTAAAATGAACTACTCTTATGTAAAAATATTTCATTAACTATTAAAATATATATATATATATTCTTAATGAATAAAAATAGTCATAACTAAAAATATTACCATTGTAAATACTTAAAAGTAGTTCATTTTAAACGCACATATTTGTTTAGTATCTTTACCAAATTTCATGACAATCCATGCATACTTTCTCAAGGTATCATGCGCGCAATGACTTCTGGAGTATAAAAAAAGAGCTATTTTGATTTCAACAATGCACAAATTCTGTAAAAGTCTAACAAATTTCTAATGACAGCATATTACAAAGCTGAATCTGTTTAATCAATATCCAAAATTTCATGTTTATACATAAAAAGGTTTTGAAGATAGACTAATTCAAACTTTGAAGTTTTTCGTTAATTTTCTCACGTGTTTAAAAGGTACAAGACCCCTTAAGCTAACTCTACTGTTTATATGACTTTTCATACCTTGAAAACTTTCCTTCTTTGGTTTTTCTATCTTTTTCATTATGAATGTAACCTATTTTTTATGTATTAATAAAGTGCTAATGAACAACAATATTAGGCTATATAACATTTTACAAAATTACTCCCACTAATCCCGGTTCTCATTATCAAACCAGCTTACGAACTGTGAGGGAGATTCTTTTTCGACTCAGTAAAAATTTTATGATTTTTTTCTACCTTCGTTATTAATATAACAGCTTTTGTCTTTTAAGCTTTATTACTCATTACACTGTTTTTCTCCTGTTATTCTGTATTTTTTCAAAAGGTGTGCCACTGCTCCTAATTACTTTGATGAATATTCAGTACTTGCTGTGTATAACATTTTTCCATTATTTCTGAATTAATTTCAAAAACAAACTATCAACTATGAAATATTGACGAAATATTTCATAAATAATGAAGTGCAAAGCATGTTTTAAAGAAAGTCTTTTTACTTTTTGCAAAAAAAATTTCAATGAAAAACGGTTATTATTTTAAATTCAAAACAAAAAAAATAAAAATAATTAATAATTTCGTTTGAGGTAATGGTTTTAACTTTATTTTCTCTCTATTTCAATATTTATTAGTAAATTTTGCTAAATATTTTGGTAACGTTAATAGATTGAGAATAACATAAACATTGAGTATATTATTACATTTATTTTAGGAAAGTTAAAATGATTTAATTTAAGTATGTATTCACATAACGTGCAGTTAACACTCTCATCGTCACCATATAAGAACAGTCCAAATTATTTACTATTATTTTGAATAATAGATCTCTGCTTTATTTAGTCAGTTGAGGAGGGTCTGAATCTAGACAGATCTGTTTTCTGTACTGTTTGACTAAATGATCTAAAATGAAATAAAATTAATATACAATATAATAAAACACACATGGGGCATTCTCACACTCTTTTGACTTTTGGGGGGAAAAAAATCTGGTGAAATTAAACTTGCTATAATAGCATTTTAATATGATAGACGAATGCTTTGATTCAAAATAAAGAAAAAATGGTCAGCAGCGAAAAATTTTTTATTTAACTGAGGTTTAAGTTAAATTTGCGAGTTTAATTTTCCTTTCCGTTTTACCCCTATAACTTTTTATTTTCTTCTAAATTTTTACTTATAATGAATTTGCGTAGTACCCACAGGACATTCAAATAAGAAATAATGAAAATGTAGTACTTTTAATACAGAATTTTTGTATAACATTGTCTGAAAGGGGTGTTAAAGAAGGGGCGGTAAGGTAAAAAAGGGAGATGGTATAGGAAAAAAGGAACGAAATGGTAAAAAAGGGGACAGTAAGGATGGAACGGTAAGGAAAATTACCACCTATTGTTAGGAAAATCATGTTAAGACCAAGTGATAGCCACAATGTTCATGGATTTTTAGAAACAGCTGTTAACATTGGATTAAATTAATTTTTTTTTTTTTATTTACCTCGAAAAGTGCAGGAATAAACCTCGGGGACGGTAAGACTACCAATAAAGGCACGATCGTGAAATTGATATTTAAATGCTGATTTAAATTCTGCAGTAAATTTCCTGTCAAAGAATTTTAGACATTCTTTCTCTAGCATACTTCTGCATGAGAAAGAACTTGAAAAAATTCTGTGGCTGCATCTGAAGTAATTTTCTGTATAAGTTTAGCAAGAGGGGCGGTAAGGGTGAAAAACCCAGGGACAGAGTTCAAAAAATAACCACCGTAAAAATTTGTGCAGGTTAATTTTTTGCTACATATTTATATAAAACAATTGTCCCAGTTTCGGAAAAAAAATACATCGAATTACTTTTATTGAAACATCTTTATACAGACAGCTCCAAACTTAAAAATCATTATCAGGGACACGGGACGGTATAGGAGTTTTCCTGGTATTTGGAGATTTGGACCCCCAACATCGTCCAAAACTTATTTATCTCGTTAATATTGTTATGCAATCATGCAATGGGATGTTCCCCAGTATATGAAGTAAAAAAAAAAAAAACACAAAAAAGTGTATTAAATAAAAAATTATTATTCAGGGACATGAAAGTCAAAAGATTGTGAGAATGCCCCACTTACACAATATACATCAAAACACACATACACACATAAATAACACCGGCATTCAACTGTTAAATGTATATATAAATATTACACAGACATACATACAATAAATACAATAAACCCAACTGGAGTAAAAAATTAGCCAGAGCCAGGAATTGAACCTGGGACCACAGTGTACTAGCGTATGGCTGATGACTTTCCCCAACATGGTTTATAAGTTAAAAGTTTCCGACCCAGGTATTGGCTGGAGTGGCTCAGTGGTAGAGCAACAGCCTAGTACGCTGTGGATCCAGGTTCGATTTCTGGCTCTGGCTAATTTTTCACTCCAGTTAGGTTTATTGTATTTATTGCATGTATGTCTATATAATATTTATATATACCTTTAATGCATCCCAAATATTAAAAATGTAAATTGAGGACTAAATTTATGGTATTTCTATGGTAGGATTCACGAAGCAAGTTATTAAAGTTATAAATCAAAGACGAAACGGCTCGACTGTTGAAAAACGAAGATGGGTTAATGTTATACTATTTAAACCACTTTTCCATAATTCAGAAAATGTAGATGTTAATTTACAGAAGAGTTATTTTATTTTAAGCGACAGAGTTGCTAACTGCTAATCACCGGTAGTAAGTTCAGTCACTTACTCTAAAAGCATCCTGATCATAAAAAACATTGTTGTAACAATTCTTACGTCGTATATTATCATTAGGGAAGAATTCCCATTATTTACTACTTCTTTAATTTCTTTGAAAAAAAGAAAGTGTTACCATATCTATTGTATATATTAAAGTCTGATCATGGGAAAGCGACGTAATTTATAACGTAACTTCTACTGGACAGATTTTAAAAGTACTAATAAAGTGTAACTATAATCAATATATTGCTTAGCAGAGTTGAGAAAATTTGTAATTTCAGTTATGTGCAATGTAATTACAGTTTAATTGTATCTAATTAATTATAGTTAAAATTACATGCCTTAAAAAATTCTTGCAGCACTGTTACTGGAACAGCCCCCATCCCATTATTTGACAAAATTTCTGTGTTTGAATGTGTGTAACTATAATCAATTACACGCAGATTAAATAAAATAATGCTATAAAGTGATAAAATATCATTTATTAAGATTGACGATCGTTTCGTCGCACCAACGGCGACATTTTCAAAATCATACACGATAGAAAATATTTTCACATAATTTAAAAATAATAAACATAGTAAATAATGTCACGAGACATGATACATAATGAAATATTGCAAACATAAAATAAATTAAAATTAAATTGGTTATTTGTGAACGTGGATTAATTTCCATATAATTTAACAAAACAATAACATGGTAAATAATGTCACGAGACAAAATGCATAATGAAAAATATTGCAAAACGTAAAACAAAATATAAAATTATCTTGGCTATTTGCGAGCGTAGATTAATTTTTACTATTGGTACTAAAATTATATAGCATCTCTTTCCAAATTTTAGGTAAATCTAGGGACACTGAATCATTGCAAATAGTCTTGTTGCGTAAAAATATATCTATTGATTCTCGGATTATGGATGGTAAATAAAATCTTGATGTGTAAATTAACTTGCTATTTTTAAAATCGATCCGTAACGGTTCTTCGTTGCATAATCTGGCCAAAGCTGTGGTTCTTCTGTTGTATTTGATGTCTGCTATATGTTCTTTGATTCTGGTTTTAAGTTTTCTACTTGCCATACCTATATAAAACTGCTTTCTTCCATCTTCTTTGGTAAAAGGTATTTCGTATACTCACTGATAACTGGTTTGACTCTATTGGATCTATTTTCTTGCATATTATATTTTTTAATTTCATAGAAGCTTCTATGAAAGAATTCTTCTATGAAGAGCTTCTATAAAAAAAATCTGTAGAAAATCTGTAGGTAATTGGCCCAAAAATCTGTAGAAAATCTGTAGGTAATTGGCCCATTCTACAGATATTTTTTAGAATATCTTAAGAAATTCTGCAGATATTTTAAGGCAAAGCTAAATCTGCAAAATTTCTTCAGATTTCTGTGGAATTTCTGGAGAAAGTGGAGATTTCTTCAGATAATCTTAAGATTATTTTTATTGGGGAGGTTTTGCGACTAGGGTGATATTGAACTTATTGAGTTTATGTTTCAAACGTTCGAAGAAACCAGGAAAATATTGTAAAGTGGATAACATGGAATTTTGTGGATTGAAATTTCTTTTCTTTTTATTCTTCAAGCTCTTAATTAATTTTTCTATGGTGCTTTTTTTGTATCCATTGTTTTTTGCAATGCCATATATTTTATTTATTTCATTATCCAACTGTTCAGGGGTACAAACTGTGAAAGCTCTATGAATAGAATGTCTTAATGCAGAAACTTTGTATGTAAAAGGTGCTTAAGCATTATGAGGGATAATGGATTGACTGGCTATGGGTTTTCTGTAAACAGTGCGTTCTATTCCTTGGTGTGTCTTGATTAGTAAGAATTAGTAAGAATCTTGATTAGAAGAACCGTTACGGATCGATTTTAAAAATAGCAAGTTAATTTACACATCAATATTTTATTTACCATCCATAATCCGAGAATCAATAGAGATATTTTTACGCAACAAGACTATTTGCAATGATTCAGTGTCCCTAGATTTACCTAAAATTTGGAAAGAGATGCTATATAATTCTAGTACCAATAGTAAAAATTAATCCACGCTCGCAAATAGCCAAGATAATTTTATATTTTGTTTTATGTTTTGCAATATTTTTCATTATGCATGTTGTCTCGTGACATTATTTACCATGTTATTGTTTTGTTAAATTATATGAAAACTAATCCACGTTCACAAATAACTAATTTAATTTTAATTTATTTTATGTTTGCAATATTTCATTATGCATCATGCCTCGTGACATTATTTACTATGTTTATTATTTTTAAATTATGTGAAAATATTTTCTTTCGTGTATGATTTTGAAAATGTCGCCGTTGGTGCGACGAAACGATCGTCAATCTTAATAAATGATATTTTATCACTTTATAGCATTATTTTACTTAATCTGTTTATAAGTGATCATTATACATGTTTTTACAATTACATGCAGTTAACCTGCAATTACACTACGGATAATTGAGGTTACAAATTTGCCCAACTCTGTTGCTTAGGATAGTTTGCGAAGAAGATTTTAGCACATTAAACATTAATATGTGGTTATAGCTTATTGTATTAAACTCAGTTTGGTTATTAGTTTATAGCGTTATAACGATATTTGTCAAGCAAATATACAACTGTCTTATTATATATCAACAACGGCAGATATATTAATGACAGCCTCAAATACTTGTTTTAAAATCATAAAATTTGGTTTAAATGTACCTTTTATAGCAGAGATATCCACAAAACAAAGGTTGGTTGTGTTTATGATTGCCAATTATCTACATGAGGGATATAGGCCCGAAGGGGGGGGGGGGGGTCCTAACCCGTATTTACGCATGGAAATCCACAGTTCGAAGAAAACCACGAAAACTCCGAACGATTAGGCCGATGGGCGCGATTTGGTTCGAACCCAGCACCTCCCGTCTATCAGCTTTGAGAGCAGAACCTCTCCACAAAACAAAGGATTCTGAAGAATCTTAAAACAAAGACAGGTTAAAATATTCAAAATTATTTATTTAACTTAACCACTCTGGCGCATAAATAAAATCTGAAAATTTTAGTAGCAATATCCCAAAGACTAATGCAAAAGACGAGAAAAGGTTAATATTTTCGCCAATTATGCTTATTAGTGAACTTTTCTCTTCTTTGATGACTTTTTTTAACAACAAACTGTGCTTTTTTAGCTCACAGGCTATCAAAGCATGAGAGCTAATGTGCCCGTCGGTTCTGTATGTATGTATGTATGTATGTATGTACGTAACGCGATAACTCTTGATAGAAGTATCCGATTTGCTTCAATTTTTATTCTAAGTTCATTCTGATAAGGCGCTTCCCTGATTAGTTTTGGGGGTTCATTGGTTAAGTATAAAGGGAGGCACGGGGGGCTAATCCTCCCCCTTAACTTATATAAATGGGTATTTCATGCAGAATTATCAGATTTTCTTCAAATATTGGTATACCGGTTAATTCTGATAACGAGCTTCCCTGATAAGATTTGAAGGTTCATTGTTTAAGTCTAAAGGGGGGAAACGGGGTTTATATCCTCCTTAATTTAGATAAATGGGTTTTTCTATCAAGTGTCTTCAAATTTGAATACCGGTTTATTCTGATAAGGCGCTTCCCTGATTAGATTTGGAAGTTCATTGGTTAAATAGAAAGGGGGACGTGGGGCTAGCACCCTCCTAAATTAGATAAATGGGTTTTTCTATCCGATTTGCTTCAAATTTGGTATACCGGCTTATTTCGATAAGGCGCTTCCTTGGTGACATTTAAGCTCATTGATTAAGTATAAAAAAGGAAAACGGGGGCGGGGCTACCCCGCCCCCGTTTATTTATTTTTCGAGGGGCATTATTCTTTGAAATAAGATTATAATATACAATTAGTGTGAATAGCCTGTGAGCTCAATGCCATCAGTTTAATTGGGCACTTTTCTTTTTTATTTCTTTATACATTTTAATAAGTATCCCATATTTTTTTTTGTTACATAATGTTGCATCTTAACTTTTATAGGAACTATAAAAAAGCTGAGTAGTTTAGAAAAAAAAAATAAACAAACCTCTTATAATGTATTTCATTTTAAATTGTAATTATAAAAAAAGCTTACACCTTTCCTTAATTTTTAATGTCTCTTTTTATCATTTTATTCTGCCAATATTATACATAGTTCATCCAAAAACTAACAAAATTGATACAACCGGGAAAAAAAAATCTAACAAGAGATTATTGCAAGAAAAAAATAAACAAACATTGAACAAAACACATTTTAATTTGTTCTGTTTTCCTTGAGTTTATAACTATGCTATATTTTTCTTTAACTTTAAACGTTTCTTTTCTAGTTTTTCTTTATTTGATCGAAATGTTTTTTATTGTAAATCAGAAACTTTAATGCATTGGGGCTGTAAAATTATTAAATACTAAGTTATTTTGAATAAAAAGAGTTGAATTTGTGTTGTAATATGGAAGGAAAAAAGATAACCAGATATTTAATTAAGTTTTTAGAAAAAATATTTTGAAAGTTATATTCCGCAAATAACAAAAAAATAAATAAATAAATAAATAAATAAATAAATAAAAACTTTATTTTGTGAAGAATAAGTTTTCTTTTAATCATTATGAAGTTTTATAATACATGAGAAAGATTTCTTCCTTTAAAAATAAGGGATATTTAGAAATACATATATAATTTTTTCACTGTTTTATAAATGGGAATTATAACAATGTGATTTAGGATATTACTTTATAGGATGTCTTACATTTTACTAATAATTACTAAATTATTTAAAAACAACGTTTAAACACACAATAAAATAAGTTGATTTGATCAGACGTTAACGTTTCGTGAGTACTAGGACTCGCATCCTCAGTGTAAAAAACTTTAAAAACAATATCCCCCCCAACTACATGAACCTATTTAGTTTCATGTAGTTGGGGGATATTGTTTTTAAAGTTTTTTACACTGAGGATGTGAGTCCTAGTACTCACGAAACGTTAACGTCTGATCAAATCAACTTATTTTATTGTGTGTTTAAACGTTGTTTTTAAATAATTTATATTTCCACACAAGTTCTGTATTTACTAATAATTACTGTCGCATTTTATTTGTAGTCTTTTAAGGCAACATTGGACGCTCAAAATCGCAAAAGACATTTAAAAAAATCAATTTTTTGCTTTTTGGAAAAAAATGTTCTCGCAATCTTCTACTTTCAAATAAAAATATTATTCAAATCCGATAATTTTTTGCAGAGATAGAGCTGTTTTTCTAACGTAAACAATCGTTAATCTACACTTAAAATAAAACTTTAAATCCAGTTTTCTCAAAATGAGAATAGTAAGTTCAAAATGCTCCTTGCGTCATAATTTTATAGCAATTTTCATAATACTTGGTAATATTGTTGTTGATATACTTTGTTATAAAACTTCTATTAAAATGTGTACATTATTTCATATAAAGGTTAAAAAAAAGTAATATTTTATCATTGAATTTTATCCGAAATGATCAATATTATATGTTTATAATTTTTATCTGCGGAGGTAGGTAGTATAATTTTAAAATGTATACCAATTTTTGATATAATATCATAAAGCTATATATCTTTAATAAAAAATTACAAGCTTCTGAAACAAAATTTAATGCACATGGAGCATTTTTTATTTGTATCACTAATTAGAATAATAATTATTAATTACTCATTTGCATATTAATATTTTTTAATGAAATCAAGAAATTTTCTTAATTATTGCACACATTACATGTGTATTAAATTTCAAAACAATTAAATAAAAACTGTAGAATATGTTAAGCTTAAATTTACACTATGTGCAAAACTACTTAAAAGATGACAATATTTAAAAAAGATGTTAAATTACTTTAATACCTTAGTACTTCCAATTATAAAAAAAATAGTCTTCGTCAGAGGTATACAAGAAATACTATTGTTATTAACGTCTAATAACAATATGATTTAATCATCCACGAATCAATAGAAATTATTACTAAAGAAAATACCGTTTGTAATGATGTTTCATCCTACAATATACCCAGAATTTGGCTCACTTTGCTTAAAGTATTATAAAACGAGTAATATTTCACTTCCCTATATCCATGTTTTATTTTACCATTGTTTCCCGGATCTAAAAATTGACTTCCACTTTCACTCCTTTCGTCATCATCTACGTGGATTTTGAAAATTTGACGTTAATAACAATAGTATTTCTTGTACTCCTCTGACGAAGTCTGTTTTTAGGTGCGTTCGTAATTATATAAATACGTAGCACCTATAGTCGCCGTTCAGTCCGTCCGTCTGTCTGTCCGCATGTAACAGAGCAAAAACTACCCAACCGAATGGTCTGAAATTTCAAATATATGATTGTTGCAAAATTTTGTTGAGCCATTTCAAATTTTAGGAAAATCGGATGTATAGTTTAATTACAGGGACAGTCAAAAGTTTTTCTTTACATTACGGCCAATGGGAAAAATTATTGCAAGTGGATTTTAATGATATTAGAGCCTTCCGTATGATCTGAAATTTTAAAGATATAATTGTTGCAAAATTTTGTCGAGCCATTTCAAATTTTAGGAAAATCGGATGTATAGTTTAATTACAGGGACAGTCAAAAGTTTTTCTTTACATTACGGCCAATGGGAAAAATTATTGCAAGTGGATTTTAATGATATTAGAGCCTTCCGAATGATCTGAAATTTTAAATATATAATTGTTGCAAAATTTTGTCGAGCCATTTCAAATTTTAGGAAAATCGGATGTATAGTTTAATTACAGGGACAGTCAAAAGTTTTTCTTTACATTACCGCCAATGGGAAAAATTATTTCAAGTGCATTTTAATGATATTACAGCCTTCCGAATGGTCTGAAATTTTAAAGATATAATTGTTGCAAAATTTTGTTGAGCTATTTCAAATTTTAGGAAAATCGGATGTATAGTTTAATTACAGGGACAGTCAAAAGTGTTCCGAAAAAATTATTGGAAGTGCATTTTAATGATGTATCAGACTATGCACTTTATGAAGTGCAAAAAATTATACATTCAGTACAATATCGGGTGCAAAAAATAATTATAAAACTAGTTATAGTACGAATGCACCTCATTTGCCACGTTTGACGAGCAATTTCCAACTTGTTTATAATTGAAAGTACTAAGGTATTAAAGTAATTTAACATCTTTTTTAAATATTGTCATCTTTTAAGTAGTTTTGCACATAGTGTAAATTTAAGTTTAACTTTTAAAGATGAATTAAGCATTTCTATTTATTTATTTACTGTAGAATATGTTTTTGAACGTCTACTGTCGCCTTAAAAATATTATTTTTTTTTTTTTCAAATAAATTATGTTGAAACTCAAGTTTTATGTACATTCATATGCATAAGTTACGAGTATTAGAAAAATTAAGCAAAACGTTTTTAATGTACAGAGTATCCATAAAAGAATGTCCCAGTTTTAATGGTATATTATAACAGTTCACTTTAGATTGAAACTCAAGTTTTATGTACATTCATATGCATAAGTTATGAGTATTAGAAAAATTAAGCAAAACGTTTTTAATGTACAGAGTATCCATAAAAGAATGTCCCAGTTTTAATGGTATATTATAACAGTTCACTTTAGATTGAAACTCGAGTTTTATGTACATTCATATGCATAAGTTACGAGTATTAGAAAAATTAAGCAAAACGTTTTTAATGTACAGAGTATCCATAAAAGAATGTCCCAGTTTTAATGGTATATTATAACAGTTCACTTTAGATTGAAACTCAAGTTTTATGTACATTCATATGCATAAGTTACGAGTATTAGAAAAATTAAGCAAAACGTTTTTAATGTACAGAGTATCCATAAAAGAATGTCCCAGTTTTAATGGTATATTATAACAGTTCACTTTAGATTGAAACTCAAGTTTTATGTACATTCATATGCATAAGTTACGAGTATTAGAAAAATTAAGCAAAACGTTTTTAATGTACAGAGTATCCATAAAAGAATGTCCCAGTTTTAATAGTATATTATAACAGTTCACTTTAGATTGAAACTCAAGTTTTATGTACATTCATATGCATAAGTTACGAGTATTAGAAAAATTAAGCAAAACGTTTTTAATGTACAGAGTATCCATAAAAGAATGTCCCAGTTTTAATGGTATATTATAACAGTTCACTTTAGATTATTTACAACAAATCATACATCAAATGGAATACTAACCTAGTTTTTCTTACAAATGTTCAACAGGTGCACCTTTAGTTGTACGGCACACATCCAGCCTTAAGTCCAATGGACCCTATTCAGAAGACGCCAGAGTTGGTGGTATGATCATTTGTTATTCTAGTTACCGCACCGGCAGAATACCAGTATGCGCAAGCGCAAACACCGCTAGCAGACGACTTTAGCCTTGACCCAGGTTGAGTGCATACATTTTAACTAAAATTTGCAAACTTAGGGAATTTTCTCGTATACAGAACAACATTTTGAATTTAGAATACAATATACTAAGTATATGCTGCTGCATCAAAGAATTTTTATGCGGTATTTTTAACAAACAAGCATTAATAACTCACACTCCATAGACTGCTATGCTAAACACCGCCAGTAAATACCGCCAGCAGACGAATTTTAGCCTCGACCTCAGGTCGCGTGCATAAGGTTCATTGTCCCCACACTTCGTTTAACAAACTATGCTAAACACCGCCAGTAAATACCGCCAGCAGGCGAATTTTAGCCTCGACCTCAGGTAGCGTGCATAAGGTTCATTGTCCCCACACTTTGTTTAACAAGACCGGATAAGTAATGGAAGCAATAGCCTCTCCAATTTTGGCAAATCATTAGATAGCAGCAGAATATAGGCACGGTCAGGCAACTGAAGCCAGTGGCGCATCCAGGATTACGTTTTGGAGGGGGATAGCATATTTTAGAGGCCTACATGTGCCCAGATCTGGCACGACCCGCTGCCGAACTCTGTCTCTCTTTCATTTGTTTTCATGAGACGTGCGGGGTCAAGTCCTGACATATATTTTTTCTGCTGACTTGAGCAGAGTCGTAACCAGCCAGAGAAGCTAGTGAAAGCTCTGGAAAGTTTTGGTGGGTCTAATTCTGAATACTTTTAACATGTTAAATAATGAAATACCGTACTAAAATATATCTTAATGTTTACGGGGTTTTTTTTGTGTGTGTGTGTCTGTGTGTTTCTGTACTTGGATAAATTTAAAGTTTGTTTGCAATCAAACGATTTAAAGTTTTGTCATTATTTTATCAAAATATTACGAAGGTTAAAGAGAGCACGGAATCTTAAATTTTTAATTAAGTAAATTTTAAACATGCTAATATTTTAAATTTTATATTTAAAAAAAAATTATAAAAGAAAAAAAGTTGCGTGACAAAATTATCTTTTCAAAAATTCAGTTTTTTTTAAGGATCTATTAAAAAAATATTCTTTCATAATTAAAAAAAAATTAAATATTTAATCTAGTCTGGGAGGGGCTTCGCTCCTCCCGTGTGTGCCCCAATGACTGAAGCTCAGGACTTGCATTCCGAACAGATTTCTTAGGACTTCACAGGTAAAATGCTCCAGATACGGCCAACATCGTGTACACACACTTTTGGTCGTCCAGTTGATGTGTGCCGTAAAAATGAAGTTGCACATAATGAATATTTGCAAGAAAATCTAGGTTAGTTTATCTTCAATTTGATGTAAGTTTTGTTGTAAATAGTCTAAATTAAATTGTTATAATATACTATTGAAACTGGGACATTATTTTACGGATATATGGGGCATTCTCACAATCTTTTGACTTTCATGTCCCTGAATAATAATTTTTATTTTAATACACTTTTTGTGTTTTTTTTTATTTCATATACTGGGAAACATCCCACTGCATGATTCCACAACAATATTAACGAGATAAATAAGTTTTGGACGATGTTAGGGGGGGAGGGGTGTCCAAACACCTGGAAAACTCCTATACCGTCCCGTGTCCCTGATGCTGATTTTTAAGTTTGGAGCTGTCTGGATAAAATAGTTTCAATAAACATAATTCGAAGTAATTTTTTTCTGAAGCTGGAACTATTGTTTTATATAAATATGTAGCTAAAAATTAACCTGCATACATTTTTAGGGTTGTTATTATTTTTTAAACTCTGTCCCTGGATTTTAGATTCTTTACCATCCCTCTTCTAAAATTTTACAGAAAATCATTTCAGATGCAGCCACAGAATTTTTTTCAAGTTTTTTCTCATGCAGAAGTATGCTGGAGAAATAATGTCTAAAATTCTTCAGCAGGAAATTTACTGTAGAATTTAAATCAGCATTTAAATATCATTCTCAAGCATCGTGGCTTTATTGGTAGTCTCACCGTCCCCGAGGATTATTCCTGCCCTTTTTGAGGTAAATTAAAAATATATATATATTTAATCCAATGTTAACAATTGTTTCTAAAAATCAATGAACACTGTGGCTATCACTTAATCTTAACATGATTTTCCTAAAAAATAGGTGGTAATTTTCCTTACCGTTCCATCCTTACAGTTCCTTTTTTTACCATTTCGTCTCTTTTTTCCAATACCATCCACCTTTTTTTACCTTAACGTCCCTTCTTTAACACCCCTTTAAGACAATGTTATGCAAAAATTCTGTATTAAAAGTACTACACTGTTATTATTTCTTATTTGAATGTCCTGTGGGTACTATGCAAATTCATTATATGTAAATATTTAGAAGAAAATAAAAAGTTATAGGGATAAAATGGTAAGGAAAATTAAACTCGCACGTTTAACTTAAACCTCAGTTAAATGAAAAAATTTTCGCTGCTGACCATTTTTTCTTTATTTTGAATCATTAAGGCATTCGTCTATCAGATTAAAATGTTATTTTAGCAAGTTTAATTATGGCAGTTTTTTTTTCCCCAAAAGTCAAAAGATTGTGAGAATGCCCCATATATATATGTATATGATATTATAGCTTGTACCAAAAATGTGTTTCAGTTTTTCTTTGGCTGCCTGATGTAAATTATATCATTTAAATTTTCCACTTTCAAAAAAGAAATATTTAAAAGATTATTTTGAAAGAATCATAAATATGTATACCAAGTCGTTAATATTTCTTAAAACATTAAAATTATTTGAAAAATATAATTTAATTATGATTTTTAAAAATTATTAATAATTTTCATGTAGTTTAGATAATTTTTAAAGATACTTATTATACCATTGAAACTGAGGCATACTTTTATGAACAACGAATATGTCACTGTTTCTTCTATTAGCAAAAAAAATAATTTTTTTTTTGCTTTTAACATATCTTTTCAGATGTTGATTTATATAAAATAAATATAAACGGTCAAGTGCGAGTATTACTCCCGCTCAGAGGATTTCGTACAATAAATATAGAAATTATTAACTATATTATTAGAAACTAGTTGGATGTGCCAATCCCAAAACTTTCTTCTATCTCATGTCAATATTTCCTTTTAATTAGTTTTATTAGTATTTTTATTTGAATTATGCATAACTTCATACACTTTTGGATAGTACAATATTCAAAATCGCACAAAAATCGCTGTGACAGCGCCCCCTACCGGCGAATTTTTTCCAAATTCAGGGAAGACCTACCTGCCATAGCCAAAAACTTAAAATAAAAATTTGGTTCAATTCTATGCATAACTTCATACACTTTTCGATGGTACAATATTCAAAATGCACAAAAATCGCTATTAGAGCGCCCCCTACCGGCGACTTTTTTCCAAATTCAGGGAGGACACGCTCGCCACAGCCAAAAACTTAAAAAAAAAATTGGTTCAATTCTATGCATAACTTCATACAATTTTTGATGGAACAATATTCAAAAGGCACAAAAATCCTATTACAGCGCCTCCTACGGGCGGAATTTTTCCAAATTCAGAGAGGACCTTCTTGCTATGGCCACAAACATACACAAAAAAATTGGTTCAATTCTATGCATATCTTCATACACTTTTTGGTAGTACAATATTCAAAATGCACAAAAATCGCTATTACAGCGTCCCCTACCGGCGGATTTTTTCCAAATTCAAGGAAGACCTGCTTGCTATAGCCAAAAACTTTTTTAAAAAATTTCGTTCAATTCTATGCATAACTTCATACAATTTTTGATGGTACAATGGCGACACACGGACAGACAGACATTTTATATAAACATGTTTTTTGTGATCTCTGACCTCTAAAACGTGTAAATCCGTTGAATACCGGAAGTCGAAAAAAAATTCGATTACAATACTTTCTTCTATTGAAGATAGAAGAAAGTAAAAATCGTTGTTAAAAGAATAGATTTTGTAAAAAACTATACAACGTAGGGTTGGGTATAGCTGTATATACTAGAAAAGTGTAAATGAATAGGCCATGAAAGTTCAGAGAGATATAAAGCCTAAATAATATCAAATATTTCTATTCTGTATAACTCTTTTTTTAATCTTATCCTAATCTGTTTATGATGAACTTAATTCGGTACTGAGAATAAAAATAATGCATATTTAAACTTAATTTGGCATTTTATAAGCCTAAATTCAGCGTAGTATTAATCTTTTCTTTCTACAGTGTAGCTAAAAGAAAACACTTGTTCAATGTTTAAACTTGTCATTGTGCTAAGCGCGCTTCGAAAGGAGGTCGCAAAGTTACAATGCCGCTTTGGTCCGTGCCTAGTTTTTCCAGATAGGTTTTTAATTAACTTTTGAAGACGCAGGAAGTGTATTGAGATATCAAACTCAATGCAAACTAGTCGCGAATCCCATGGTACTTATGTGATCAATTCTAATTAAATTAGTCTGTTTTTAACAATTTGACGTTGATTGCTTTTTTACTGCTACTGGGCACTGCATTACACAAATATATCATTAAAAATTATTATCTAGGCTTTAAAATCCGATGGTATATAGAGTACGCCGCCCATGTCATTATGTATGCATCTCGGTTAATGACCGACAATTTTTTTCGAAAATCATTATTAACAATGCTTTAGTACTTCTGCTACGATAGGTACCTCCAGAGCTTCTCAATGCCTTTGCTGAATGCCCGCAAATTGAAATTCGTGCGTAACGGAAAAATGCTCTTTTTTCAAAAACTGAGACCTAGTGTAATCGCTATAATTTTCCTGCAAGGTTTAAATTAATGTCTACTACCTCTTATTTTTTCATAATTTTAGTTTCAGTAGATACGGACATAGAGGGGGGTGGGACATATTTTCGCACTACATTTTCGACGATTTTTCTGAAAATATAATACCTAAAATTAAAATAAATGTATTTTTCAGTTACCCCACATGATATACAAAGAAGTTTTTTTTTTTTTTTCAAGTAACTTAATTAGCCCCTCTACATTTTTCCTACATAAATTTGTGAATGCTTAATAATCCGTAAATATGTGGGCCAATAGCCTTTATTACATCCCCTAATTTGAACTTTCCACGCTCCATAGTTTACGGGTAAAATGGCTGTGACAGACAGACAGACACAGGAATAACCTTATAATGATTCCGTTTTTACATTTTAAGTATGGAACCCCAAAAATATATAGAAAGTCCCAAAAAGATTGAAACATGTTCTCATTGTTTACCTGTTGGAGACACGTAGGCACCGTAAATTGGAAAAGATTTTGAAATTAAGATAGGAATTAGAATTTTGTTGATGAAATAATCCTGAAATTATTTTTTTTTAATTACATCTCTCTATTCTAAAAAAAAGTAACTACCGCTGTCACCGCCGCCGCCGCCGGTTTTGAATTGTTTGTGACCGGAGGTCTTTCTTCGTTCATATTAAGAAAAATAATACATACAAAAATATGAAAATCGGTAGTATTATACAGAAATGTTTGATAAACACGCTGATGCAGACAGTTTTCAAATCGAAGAATTATTTTAAGAGATATTTAATGCTAAAGTTGGACAAAATCGTTCCACTAAAAAAGTTTTATAGGAGCAAAAACTATACATCAGAATTTAATAATTTTTAGATCATTTTATACGTTATAATTTCACGGTGTGCAGAATTTATTTATTTTTTTAATTTGACTGATTTTTCGAGGTTTTATTTCTATTTTAAATTCAAATTTTCAGCATTTCGAGAGATATTTTTTACTTATTTTAGAAAATTGTACTAATTTAACCTGTTGCCAACAGTATAAACAACGGAAACAATAATGTTTGCTTCAAATTAAAAATTTATTTACACGTGACTATTATAAATAGAAAAGATACTTTCAAATTAAAATTAAATAATTGCGTATAAAAAGCAGGAACTTATTGAAAATTACGTCATAAAAAGTATACACGTGAATTTTTACATGTTGTACTAATTTATTTGTTCTTTCGTTATTTAAAATAAAAATTATGTCAATTTGTATAATTTGGCGAAATTGGTCGACTGGATAATCAAGTAGTACCGCAGCGGATTTGGCGTTAAAATTCCCCAATCAAAGAGAAATGAATAGAAATCCGTTTATAGGGAGATCGTCACTGTTTTTTAAATTATAATTCGATCTTTCGAAATCTTTTTAAAGCCGATCAAATTAGCGTGCAGTTAGAGTCTGCGGTGTCTGGACGGGGGTTGGCGAGCGTAGCTCGTAGGGGGCCGAGCCCCCTAGTTTTTAAAATTTTTATATGGTCCTTTTCTCTTGTAAGTCATATTTATGAACATTTTCCCTATGTTTTGATAACTGAAAAAGGAAAAATTCTATTCTTCTATGGCCAAAACTTACCGAGTTATGATACTTTAAATTTTGTGAAATTTTGGAGCTTTCCGCTACTAAATACAAAAAAAAAAAATTAATTGTAGAAAGCTCCGAAATTTCATAAAATTGAAACTAACATAACTAGATAGATATAGATAGATAGATAATACGAAAAACTAACAAAATGAAAATAATTAAAAGGAAAAAAAAGTTTGTTCTAGAGATTAATGTCGGAAAAATGAAAATTGGCAAACATTAAATAAAACTAATTTTTAATGGTTTTAGTTTTGTTGCATTTGTGATATTGGTTCTCTTTCTCTCTCTCTTTCTCTCTCTCTCTCTCTCTCTTTTTTTTTTTTTTTTTTTACTTTACTAGGGGGCTCTGCCCCCTACGAGCTACGCTCGCCAACCCCCGTTCAGGCACACCAAAATCCAAAAAGCACGCTAATTTGATCGGCTTTTAAAATATTGAATTAAAATAAAATAAAAAAAAAACAGTAGCGATCTCTCTGTAAATGGGTTTCCATTCGTTTTCCTTGGACTGGGGATTTTTAAGGCCAAATCTGCTGCTGTTAAGAGATACAATGGCTGTTTTCGTATTTAATTAAAAAAATTAGTTAAACATTTGAAAATAAGCTAATGTAAAATGAATTAAGTAAACAGTGTCATTGTTTCCCGGTATTTTTTAACAGCGCTATAAGATAGTTCTTTTAAATAATTAATTTTAAATGTGTCGTTTCAAATCTGACGTAATTTAAACCAAAGTTTTATTTCTCTTATGAATATTCACGTGAAAATACTTTTGTTGTTAGAAGGAAATATTATTTGCGCTGTCTTCGAATTCACGATAATAGTTGAAAAGATTATCTCAAAATATCTCGCGCAAATATATTTTTCAATTTAAATTGTTTTGCTATATTTTTTACCATTTTAAATATGACGTAATTTCCTCAAATTACAAGTTTTAACGCATAATAATGATTTTTTTTGTTTTAAGATTTTGTTTTTCTTATTTTAAGATTTTGTGTAAATATGGTTCGGCACAGATGTCATTGGCGCAATTTTTTCTGACGCCAATTTTATATACGCAACGGGTACTTAACTGGCGCTAAAGTGTCGTTATTTTGCTTGATATTGTAACCCGGATGTTGTTGTTTATGCTATTGATGTTTTCGCCAAATTGGCGTCGGAAAAAAAATTGCGCCAATATGTGTATGACGTATATGACATCTGTGCCTATGGTTCTAATGACGTAATTTCCCTGCTTTTAACATGTAATCATTTAATTCTAATTTTAAAGCTTTTTTTCTGTTTGTAATATTCACGTGTAAATAAATTTTTAATTTGAAGTAAACATTATTGTTTGCGCTGTTTATTCAACTGGCAACAGTTTAAATTAATAACATTTTCTAAAATTTGTAAAAAATATCTCTCGAAATGCTGAAAATTTGAATTTAAAATTGAAATAAAACCTCAAAAAATGAGTCAAATAAGAAAAATAAATACAATCTGCACACCGAGAACTTATAACGTATAAAATGATCTAAAAATGATTAAATTCTCATGTATAGTTTTTGCTCCAATAAAACTTTTTTAGTGGAACGATTTTATCCAACTTTAGCGTTAAATATCTCTTAAAATAATTCTTCGATTTGAAAACTGTCTGCATCAGCGTGTTTATCAAACATCTCTCTATAATACCACCGATTTTCATGTTTTTGTATGCAACAGTTTTTTTAATATTAACGATGAAAGGCCATGCTTAAGCATTCAAATTGGATGCCGATCTACCCGGAATATCTACGCAGTTTTTCATTGGTCCATTTCCAAATCAAAACTTTTTTTACATATAGAAGGAAACGTTTCTTTTGTGGTGTTGTCCTATTTAATCAAATGTTACTTTTGATTAATCTAAAATATTAATGCAGTAAGACTTTTTGCAGTAAGATTAGAAATTCTGTTATTTTTGGACAAAAGGTTAGAGTTTGTTTTGTAATATTGAAGAAGAAGCTAATGTTAATATTTAAACTAATTTTGTCGAAAGAAAGTAGGTTTTATGATATTTTGCAGCCTATAGAAATAAAACTTCAACGCAAAATACTTTCATGCTGAAAAAACAAATTTCTTTCCTTTTTTCATCAGATTTGAACGACTTCATTGACTTCATTCAGATTTCAGTGATAATTTCTTCTTTATCAGTTTAATTGAATTTTTATAAAAGATTTAACAGATTTTTTCTTTATAATAGCAGTGGAAATACTAAAAAAATATAATGTAAAAAAAATATCCTAAAATGACACGTAATAGCAATACAGTCAAACCTCGTTAACATTAACCTCAAGGGGAATTAAATTTTTGTTTATGTTATCCGTAGTTCATTCTATCAGTAACAAAAAATCCATGTAAAAAATATTGAGAAAAGTACATATAGGGGAGACTGGGGGCTAATGGGACATAAGAGCTAACGAGACAACAGTATTTTCTCGTAAAATATCTCAAAATTTATCAGTAAATGTCATTTCCAGAACATGCAGAGAACCACTTTTCTTCATTAGTTATATGCAAAGCAAGAAGCAGGATATATTTAAGCATCAAGATGAGTTTTTTTATATTTAAATATTTGTTTTGATCAACTATTAAATCAGTTTTTAATAATAATACCTTTTATTATGAAGCTGTTGTGCAATGTTCGTTTTTAATTATTATTTCGTACCAGAGATAAGCAGTTAATTTATAATAAACTTAAGTGCGGTGGGTAAAGGATTCAGGGATTTCACATAGGGTCTAATGGGTGAAAACTTTGTTTTTAGAATTGAGAATATTTAATTTTAACAATTAAACTATTAGTTATATATTTTTTTATCCATTAATAGAAAACTGTTAAAAGTAATTGTGTAAAAAAAAAAAAAAAAAAAAAAAAAAAAAAAAAAAACATGAATTTTATAAATTGCATTGCTGAAATTTACGACTAATTTTGAGATGCTGTACATGCGATTGTCCTTATAAATTCATACGGGAACGAAGTAGAAAAAAAAAGAATAAAAAACCGAAAGCAACTACATACAAAGTTCTAAAACTTTCATATGAAAGTTCCGATACTAAACTGTAACAATCCTAAACTGTAAATTTTCCATGTTGAAAAAAGAAACGATGCATAAAAATACTTCCTTTCGGTAACCTGAAGGCATGCAGTTGATGACGGGTATTGTTTTGCCCAAAAGTGAGAACTTTTTAATGTCAATAGCACTCGTTTTCATTGCCCTAAAGAATAATACTTTTCATGAATCTCTAAAGAATAAATCATTGTTCCCTAGGGAAAAGGAAGCTTTCACACTTTTCTAGGAGTTTTAGTTCACGTTAAGCGTAAAAATCTCTCTTTGGGGACATCGAGAATTGTTCATATTAAGCGAAATTTCACGTTAACTGTGTTCATCTTAAAAGGAGAACACTAGAAAAAAACACTAGAATCCGTATTAATTTTGACGGGGACAGTGGGAACTGTTCATGTTAAAAGTAATTCACGTTAAGCGTGTTCACTTTAACGAGGTTCGACTGTAGTATGTTTCTCAAAATTAACAATTAGTTTTAGTTTTTATTTGTGAATTTTCAAAAATGACTATTTTTAATTCGTCTGAAAGATATTGCGTCTTAACTTTTGTTTTCACTCTAATAAAGATGTGCGGATTACGAAAAATAAACTAAACTCTTTTTTATATATTAATTTTTGATGCGTTTGTAAAAAAGTTTCAGCTTTTCTAACTTTTCGGTATTTCTTTTCTGGTGTAATTTTAAATTACCAAACTTTATACATATTTAATCCGTAAAACTAGCAAAGTACAACTAGAAGTAAAACTTATTAGCCAGAGTTTATTGCGTTTCTTGTGGTTTCGATAATGCTTTTCTTTCATTTAATTTTCAGCAGTTTTTTTTTTTTTTTGTTGTTGTTGTTTGTTTGTTTCTTTCTTTTGTTATTTTACCAAAATACAATTTGTTATTAATCCAAAAGATAGTATTTATTAATATTTTAGTCTCGGTGCATCTAAGTTATTTTGAATAAAAAAGAAATTTTGAGTTTTTCTATTTAAAAAAATAATAATAAACTATTGTATGAATTTAATTTTAACTTTATTGAAAAATATATGTTCCTTGGATTATAGAAGGTTTCTGCATCAAATATTTTTATGTTATAGAACACAAGTTTATGTTTTTTTTTTTTTCTTTAACTTTCATTTGCCTAAGAACGATTCATTTTGTTAAATGGGGCATTCTCACAATCTTTTGACATTTATGTCCCTGAATAATAATTTTTATTTTAGTACATGTTCTTGTGTTTTTTTTTATTTCATATATTGGGG
Source organism: Maratus speciosus (assembly GCA_963932465.1). Classification (NCBI taxonomy): domain Eukaryota; kingdom Metazoa; phylum Arthropoda; class Arachnida; order Araneae; family Salticidae; genus Maratus; species Maratus speciosus. The sequence continues at coordinate 428,402,145 of OZ010798.1, forward strand.
AACATCCCATTGCATGATTGCATAACAATATTAACGAGATAAATAAGTTTTGGACGATACTGGGAGTCCAAATACCAGGAAAACTCCTACACCGTCCCGTGTCCCTGATGCTGATTTTTAAGTTTGGAGCTGTCTGTATAAAATTGTTTCAATAAAAGTAATTCGCTGTAATTTTTTTCCGAAACTGGGACTATTGTTTTATATAAATATGTAGCAAAAAATTAACCTGCACACATTTTTACGGTTGTTATTATTTTTTTAACTCTGTCCCTGGGTTTGAGATTCCTTACCGTCCCTCTTCTAAAATTATACAGAAAATCTCTTCAGATGCAGCCATAGAATTTTTTTCGTTTTTTCTCATGCAGAAGTATGCCAGAGAAAGAATATCTAAAATTCTTTGTCAGGAAATTTACCTCCCCCAACTTTTAGGATTGGTATTTGCTTTAAAAACAGTTATCTTTTGTGGATTTTAAACAAATATGAACGAAATTTTATTTTTCCTTTAAGTATTCAATGTTTATCTTTAAAATCATGCCTAATTTTTTCACTGGAATTGATGTGTTATTCCCAAACATTTCCGTGAGAATACATTAATTTGGCGTGGGCATCGAATTCAATTATGAAAAGTAGACTAGGCTGCTTTTTTATGCTTGGTAAGCAAGTGAAATTATTAAAAGTAAGGGAAATTATTTAAACAAGTGAAATTATTAAAAAATATGTAATTTATGCTCTGTTTCTTTTTTAAGATAGGGCAACAGTGAAAAAATTAAACATTATTTAAAGATTTCTAAATTGATTTCTCTACGTATAATCCTAAATTAATTAATATTAAACTATTAACTCATAAAAGCTTTTTTTTTTTTTATATTACACCTTTCATTTTTTCATTTATTCAACTTACTAGCTACTTTTAGTTATTAAAATATTTCATTCTTGCAGTTTCACGTCCGTTTGACATATTCTGGCGCCCATTTATTGGCACATCGTTAAATCAATTGCTGTTTCAACTCATATACAGTTGTACATCAGAGAGTTGTACGAGTTACAGATAATACTAGTTGATGATTTATCACCAGTGGTTGACTAACGGGAAAATATCTTAAAACTAGTTTCTCTAACAATAGTTCTAACTCTTTCTTTTGGGGATTTTTAATCACCCAGTACGTTACTGATAGCTATACTTTCCGAATTATAGAATTTTTATTTCTTTCGTTACTTTTTGATCATCCGGTACGATGCTAATATCTATACTTTTCGAATTTTTGAATTTTCTTTTGTTTTGTGATATTTTGATTGCCCGATACGATACTAATGTCTGTACTTTTCGAATTATGGATTTTCATTTCTTTTGGCGTTTTTTGTTAACCCGATACGATACTAATATCTATACTTTTCGAATTATTGAATTTTTATTTCTTTTGGGATTTTTCAATTAGCTGGTTATTACTGATATCTACACTTTTCGAATTATGGAATTTTTACTCCTTTTGTCACTTTTTTATCACCCGGTGCGATACTAATACAGTAAAACCTGTAAAGTTGACCACCCTTGTAAGTTGACCACCTGTCTATGTTGACCTCTTTTGTCAGGAACCAAATTTATCCTATTCAAAACTATAAGACAAACCCTTTGTAACCTGACCACCTGTCTATCTTGTATCTTGACCACTGAAATTATTCAAATTTGACTAGAACTATTATAAAATGCCCATCAAAACCCTTTATAACTTGACCACCCAAAAGGCTAACAAATCATGAATAAAAAAAAGTAACTCTCCACGAAATTTTTTCTTTTTTTTTTTCTTTTTAACTAGAATTTCTAAAAGGGTGAAATGGTTATTATCCTGGGGAATGCTTTTAGTAGTGATAGGTGTAGATAAATTATTCAAGGCTTATCTATTCTTACACTGTTGATCTTGTGGATTTGGCTTTCCAACCCTCCCCTTCCATTCTTCGATTATAGAGTTCTTCCTTCTGTTTCCCAATCTCTTATCATCCCCTTCTTTCAATAACCCCGAGTGCTAGTTGGTGAGCAGAAATATTTCCACCTTCCACCAGTTGCAATGGTTTGTGGCAATTGTAACAACAAGTAATGAGTTACACGAGAATTGTGTTGTAGTACAGACGGATTTGATTATTATTTACATCTAGTAAACTTGGTGTAGAGGTAGTATTCAAGACATTTATATTTTGTAATTGCTTTTTAACAAGAAAGATTTTGTTAACCTAAAATGGCTCTAAAAAGAAAGTTAGTTGAACTTTCAAATTTCTTCTTGGACAAATAGGTAATGTAAATGACAAACTTAATTTTAGAATGTCTATGTGTCATAACATGTGAAAAAACAAGTGTTTTTTATAAATTATGTGTAATAACTAGTATAGTTTCAAGAATCACTAATTGGCTGTATAGTGATTGACTGGTTTTTTTTTTAATAAATAGTTGTTAATACTAATTGATTTAAAAATTGATACAAAACTATTAATTCATTCTAGTAATTAATCTTTTCTTTTATAAAGTGTTAAAAATATGCGTGGCAATACAATATTATTTTAAAGCCCTGTCAATAAATAATATTTATGGGAAAAAATGACATGGCATGAATATTACGTAAAAAAAAAGTAAATTTATCATCACCCTTTATAAGTTGACCACTTGTCTAAGTTGACCACTGAAGTGTGGCACCGCAAGTGGTCAACTTACACAGGTTTTACTGTATATTATATAATTTTCGAATTATTGAATTTTTATTTCTTTTGGTGTTTTTTATCACCCGCTGTGATACTGATATTTATACTTTTCGAATTATTGAATTTTTATTTCTATTTCTTTTTGGGGTTTTTTTAACATGTGGCCTCATACCAATATCTATACTTTTCGAATTATTAAAATTTTATTTCTTTGGGAGGGGGGGGGGGTTATCATCCGGAACTATACTTTGTTTAGTTTATGTGTGTTGTTCCTGAAGCTTGTATGTTCAAAATGGACTTTACAACTATTTTGGGGGCATTATATCATTAAAAACAAATGTAATGCCTTACGTGTTTTAGAGATGTGTGTAATTTCTTTTCATTTAAGTGTCTGTAATCACTATTAAGAATTTCATTTAGGTTTTTTTGTTCTTTATTAACTTTTTAAAAGTCATTAAGAAGTTTCAAAAACGTTATTATTTTTCTTTTTTCTTTTCCTTGCTTTAAAAAAGGTAGGCGAAACTATAAAAGTATTTAGTTCGTATACAGAAAGAAAGCTTTTGTGTACGTGTCGAGCTTGTTTAACGAAATAGAATGATGCGGGTCGTCTATTTTCTCTGTTATTTTTTTATAACACAATTTATATCTTTTATTTTAATTTTAAGGTGATTCAGAACTTATTCTGTACATACATTTTATATATCATATGTTCTATAATTTTCAGGGAAATAGAGCATGAATTTTTAGATAATTGAATTATTTAAATAGGAAACTGAGGTGGTAATCCAGTTTAAAATATATGTTGTTTCATACCAAATTTTTATCCAGAATTTTTAGAATAATGAAGGACGCAATTTTATATACGTATGACAAACAGAAAAACTGAAAACTAGAATCAAAGACACATATAGCAGACATCAAATACAACAAGAGAACTACAGCTTTGGCCAGATTATGTAGCAAAGAAACCTGTACGAGTTGATTTTAATAATAATAGAATAAATTATCCAACAAGACTTTATTTACCATCCATTATCTGGGAATTAATAGAGTTCTTTTTACGCAATGAGAATATTTGCAATGATTCAGCTTCCATTGAGTTACCTAAAATTTGGAAAGAGATGCTCTTCAGAATAAAAATCAATAGTAGATTTTAATTCACTTTCAAAAATATTCATTTTTATTTTATTTTATTTTACATTTGTACTGGTTTTTAATTATACATGTCATCTCGTGATTTTATTTACCAATTTTTTTGTTTTTAAATTGTTTTTGCGAAAATATTCGTATCAATAAAGATCTTGAAAATATCGCCGTCTGAGCAATGAAACATATGTCGATCTGAATTAAGGTATTTATATGCCTTTTTTATCACTATTAGCAAATATTAGCTAAGTTTCGATGATTTTAAGTTATTGTTATACATAATGTTATAATGAAGGTATTTTAACGAAATCTTCAGCAGATTTACCTTGCTTTGTTTGAAAAGCAATAAATTTAGGAAATGGCGGAAAAATACAGTAATTCGGTAAATGACACCGTAAGTGACATCATAATGTGACTTGCGTTCCAAAACATGACGCATCTAGTTCAACGGTTTTTTGGATGAGAATGTCGTCACTTTCATTTTTTCACGTGTTATCGTTACATTTTCCATATACAGGGTGTCCGAAAAAGGAGTACCTATTTTTAAAAATGAACAATTAACAAACGAATAGAGTTATTAAAAAAATTCTTGCAGTAAACGGATGTGTGAAGTCTGGAATTTTGTTTATAGAACGCTTGATTATGATAGTTCAAAATTTGACCGACAGATAGAGCTACAGCACATTTTGGTGGCTATATGAACAAATAGAGCATGCGTGAAGACCAGACAGAAGTAGACGTGGTCAGTGAAAGTTCAGTAGTAACCATTTCAAGGGAAACAGTAGTTGTCGTTGCGTAATTCTTCAAAATGGTGTATTCGTTGGCCATATAGCCACCAAAATGTGCTGTAGCGCCATCTGTCGGTCAGATTTTGAACTATTATAATCAAGCGTTCTAAACAAAATTCCAGACTTCACACATCCGTTTCCTGCAAGAATTTTTTTTAATAACTCCATTCGTTTGTTAATTATTCCTTTTTAAAAATAGGTACTCCCTTTTGGGACACCGTGTAGAATGGTGATATTTTTGCCGATTTTGTTAAAACGCCTTCCTTATTGTTAAAGTTAGGAACAAAAATTTGGACTCAGATTGTAGTGTATTTTTCACTGAATAACTGGATTGCGACCTTAGTTTCCTATTCAAAGTTTTTGAAGTAGTGGCTGAATTCTTGAACAGTTGTTGTGATTCCCACTGTATGTATTTTTACATGTATTGAAATATAATGTTGCGCAAAATAAAATAAGAAATTTCATAAAAGTGAAATGTGTTTAAAAAAATTGTTTTACTTTGTAATATAAATTCCCAAGCTTTAAAAAATACATAGCTATTAAATACACTGTAAAATAAATACTGCTAGTTTTCCGGTGAGAATCGGAAAAATAGTTGCCCTTATCGTACAGGAATAATTTCCGACCCAGCTCGGAATAAAATCCGTAAAAATAAGGAAATAGTCAGTAAAACGGTATTTTACGGATTTTATTCCGAGCTGGGTTGGAAATTATTCCGGTACGATAAAGGCAACTATTTTTCCGGTTCCTACCAGAAAACTGGCATTATTTTTTTTCACAGTGTAGTGCTAAACAAAAAGATTTCAACTAAAATTTCATTTGAGACTATTTAAAAAAGGAATAAAATTTCATTTGAGACTATTTAAAAAAGGAATAAAATTTCATATTGTAGACTTTTTTTAAATTTATATATCTTATTATGTTTCACAGTTTTGCGACATATCAATCTCAATATCACATAGGTATCTTTCATATATCTTATTACCATAATAGCTAAATTTTAAAGACATTATTTTATCGCACTTAATTTATGCGTATTAAATTTTATTCAACTACTAACATGATGTATAATTTTTATTCATAAATACTATATCGTGATATCATTATCTCGTGAAAATAAATTGCAAACATTTAAAAAAAAAAACTTTGTTATTGAACCTTGCAAAATATTGCATTTCCCAACAAACAATACTTCAACCGATAAAAATATAGCTATAGGCAATAAACATCCTTTAAGAATATTTTTTAAAGTTTCTTCTCTTCTTTTATGAACAATGACATAAAAAGAGCGTAAGTTATTTTAGAATTTAGTTTCTGTCACTGTTCAAGCAACATGCCAAGAAAGCTACTGAAATACGAATGAAAGTCCGTAATAAAGGTAATAGTCTTTAAAGACTATTTTTTGTTTAAAAGAAAAACGAATTCGCTCCTTACAGAATATTTTTCCCCTCTTCTTTTATAAATAAAGACGTAAAATGAGCATAAATTATTTTAGCACTTAATTTCTATCACTTTTGAAGCAACAGGTCCAAAAAGTTACTGAAATAGGCATGGAAGTTTCATAATAAAGGTAATATTCTTTAAAGACTATTTGCTGTGTAAAAGAAAAAAAGAGTTCGATCCTTATAGAATATTTTTTTTCACCTTCTTCTTTTATGAATAAGGACATAAAACGATCATAAATTATTTTAGCACTTAATTTCTCTCACTTTTGATCAACAGGTCCAAAAAGCTACTGAAATAGGAATGAAAGTTTTATAATAAACGTAATATTCTTTAAAGACTATTTGCTGTTTAAAAGAAAAACAAGTTCGCTTCTTATATAATATCTTTTTTCACCTACTTCTTTTATGAATAAGGACATAAAACGAGCATAAATTATTTTAGCACTTAATTTCTGTCCTTTTGAAGCAACATGCCAAAAAAGCTGCTGAAATAGGAATGAAAGTTTCGTAGCAAATGTAATATTCTTTAAAGACTATTTGCTGTTTAAAAGAAAAACGAATTCGCTCCTTATAGAATATTTTTTTTTAATATTTTCTCCTATTCTTTTATGAATAAGGACATAAAACGAGCATAAAATATTTTAGCACTTAATTTCTCTCACTTTCGAAGCAACAAGTCCAAAAAACTACTAAATAGGAATCAAAGTTTCATAATAAAGGCAATATTCTTTAAATACTATTTGCTGTTTAAAAGAAAAACGAGTTCACTCCTTACAGAATATTTTTTTTCACCCTCTTCTTTTATGAATAAGGACATAAAATGAGCATAAATTATGTTAGCAATTAATTTCTGTCACTTTTGAAGAAACTTGCCAAAACAGCCACTGAAACAGAAATGAAAATTTCGTAGTAAAGGTAATATTCTATAAAGACTATTTGCTGTTTAAAAGAAAAACGAGTTCACTCCTTATAGAATTTTTTGTTCACGCTCTTTTTTTCTGAATAAGGACATAAAATGAGCATAAATTATTTTAGCACTTAATTTCTGTCACTTTTGAAGCAACATGCCAAAAAAAGCTACTGAAATAGAAATGAAAGTTTCGTAATAAAGGTAATAGTCTTTAAAGACTATTTGCTGTTTAAAAGAAAAACGAATTCGCTCCTTATAGAATTTTTTTTCACCCTCTTCTTTTATGAATAAGGACATTAAACAAGCATAAATTTTTTTAGTACTTAATTTCTATCACGTTTGAAGCAACATGCCAGAAAAGGTACTGAAGTATGAATGAAAGTTTTGTAATAAAGGTAATATTCTTTAAAAACTATGCTGTTTAAAAGAGAAACGAATTCGCTCCTTATAGAACATAAAGAAATAAAGACAAACGTTTCTTGATCTACCAAGATATAACCATAAACGAAAGTACAATATAACCTCTCCCAAGGTCGAAAAGCGTTCCTTTATCTCCAAGAAACTCAGAAACCAAGAGATTTTCGACATTTGTAAAATCATTTATTAAATCAAAGATTCAATGTAAAGAATTGATTTAACTTTACTCCATAAAACTAGTGGCAGCAGTTATATCAATTACATTGCTTCATAAAATTTGTGGCAGCATGCCTTCACTGATTTTATGAAATAATTTAACTGATGCAACTGGTTTAATTTAAACTTATATAACTTGTGTAATATTACACCACAATAATGTGAAAATTTCAGAATTCACATTATTATGGTGTAACGTAACACCAGTTATATCGGTTAAATTACTCGCAAAATAGTAGCAGCAGTGCAGAGACCAATTTTATGGGGAAAATTTGCACCAAATTTTTTACAGCGTTTCTTTTGCTGCCCGTAAGTTTAAAAACGTTTCCGAGTAGCTTTGTAGCGTATTAGTTTTCTCAAGCCGGACTATAATTTTTTCGGATGCTATCAATTCTAAAGTAAGCAATTTCGTGTTCAATAAACGTGTTTAATTAACAAACATGTTAAATTAACAATAACATTAACATTAATATTGACATTAAAATTAATGTTATTTTGTTAATCTTGTATGTATAAATTCCGTTACGGAGCTCAAAATGTGTGCTTGAGAAGTGATAGCCACTGAAACATTTATATTCCGGTTTTAGCAAATGCATTGCAAAAACTACTGAAAACTTAAAAAAAATAAATAAAAGCTTTGTTTTTATAAATTTTGTTTTAAATCTCGAAAGCATATTGGCTCCTGATGCTTTTAAAGATAAGGGAACGCTTTTCAGAATCGTGGGCAACTCGGAAGAGGTTATTGTATAGTTTCGTTCGTGGTTATATTATATTTTCATATATTAAGAAAAATGTTTCTTTTTTTTACAGTATAGCATTCCTGTTTAAGTTTTTGCAACATTTCAAAGTTAACTTGATGAGAATGCGAATGTTTTAAAGTTCTTACATTAAAGTCATATTGGGTATTAAAAATTTATTGCTCCTTGTATAGGTTTTATTTAACTTCCCATTTACAACTCATTTTATGTAACTGTTTGCATTATGATTTTTTATTTTGTAATTTTTGAATTTCGAAAGCTTGGAGCGAATTTCAACTCATTCCATAAATATATTCTGCCTTCCATCAAAATTTATTATAAAAACAAGAACGAAAAATCATGCATCCAGCATAGAGTATGCAACACTTTCCAACACATTCAGAATACTGTAACAAAACCTTACGGTTTGTTAATGAAAAGATTATGTCTAAATGAACAATTTGGAAAACGCACGCATTTGAAACACAATTTCTTCTATTACCATCAATAGTTGGAAAAATATGCGATGATTTTTTGTGCAACCCTGTATATGATCTATAGATTTGTATGTATACTACATAGTATGCTAAAAGTTAGTTACAGTTGAAAATTCCAATTCAGCAATTTCCATGAAGAAACGGAACTGTACTTGAGAACTTTTGTGCAGCCCTGTATATGATCCGAAGAATTTATACGCATCAAGTAATATTTAAAAAATAGATCAATTTAAAAACGCGTACCACAACTGAAAATTCACTTCCAGCAATTGTTGTTTATAGGCTTCAATTGATCAATTATTGTTCATTTTCTTTTGTAGCCAAATTCTTTTGTGTGCCCCTGTAATTGAACGATACATTCTATGCACACCCTATTCTACAATAAGGTAAGTGTAGTACACTTCAGTGATATGTGTAAATTTTAATATGTTTAAAATAGTGTAATATCATTAAAATACACCGCAAACGATTTTTCCCCGTAGACCGTAATGTAACGGAATTCTTTTGGGTGTCCCTGTAAATGAACCCTAAACACACTTCATTTTCAACAACGAACATGCCATACTAATACCCAATAAAATCTATGAATTTCATTGCAATCGGACTATATTTAAGCGAGTTAGAGCATGGACAGACGGCAGACAGACAAAACCGAAGATAAACTACGAGGGTAGGCTGATAAGTAATGCAGACATACTTGTAGAACGCGGACGCAATAAACAATTAAATTTAAAAAAATTAAAAAACCCGACTGCGTAAAAAGCGAACTAATTATTATTTCTCATCAATGTGAAACTATGTTTTTTTCAATTCCTACTATTAGCTCACACTCTCTCCATATCCCAACAAAAAGTTTTCGGTAAAAAAAAAAAAAAAGCGCCAAGTTCTCCTTAATGTTTCGGCCAGAAAAAGTAGTGATATCTGAAGTTCGCACAAGGTCACAAGTTAAAAGCCAAACATCCCAAATCTTTCATTGAAAATGGCTTCCTGCGACTTGGCCGTTAATGCCTTCTACAGCATTTCAAATTAATGATTGGAAATTTCGCATTTATGAATTATTTAAATATTAAAATTAATATTAGTATGCAAAGAGGCAAATTTACATAAAGACGTTATAAGTAAAAGATTTCTGATGAATACCATTCAATTTCAACAAACAATAGTTTTGATTATAGATCATTTAGTCCACCTGTGGTTTAATTGCCATTTCGTACGGTCTAAAGCTAAAATCATTAACGTAAAACCTAAGAAATAAAACAAAATTTACTTTCTTCAAATCTCACAATATGTTACATTATATTTTATTGTATAATATTGAAATCTTGTGCATTGACGAAAGAGATTTTTTTCGTTTGAACATTTATTATAGTTTGTGTGCATACATTAAGAGGTATTCGATGTATAAACTGTTAAAAGCTGATACTAACTATGTTTTAGCAATTAGGGATATTACCTTCTGAATACAAGTATTTTGTTATATTTAACTTCTAAGCATTTAAATAGACTGAAGTGGCTCAAATGCTTTTTTTAAATGTGTATTTTATTTCTGTACTTTGTGCCACAAAATGCCTAAAATAATCAAAAAATGTAGTTGTCATGTAGCTTATTTGTACATACTTTAAAATTTGAAAAAACCTCTCGAAGGCATTAACGGCCAAGTCGCAGGAAGACATTTTCAATGAAAGATTTGGGATGTTTGGCTTTTAACTTGTGCCCTTGTGCGAACTTCAGATATCACTACTTTTTCTGGCCGAAACATTAAGGAGATCTTGGCGCTTTTTTTTTTTTTTACCGAAAACTTTTTGTTGGGATATCACTACTTTTTGTAGTTTTTTCTAGTTTTTTTTTCTAAGCTATAATAATATAAAAAAAACTTAAATTTCAGTACTTTTATGTTAGCCGGGAGCAAATCTCCTCATTAGCCTTTTGTTTTTTCGCCAATAGTAGTTTTCATTTTTCACATGTGTAAATTAGAGACAATGCTTTGATTTTCAAATAAAATATTTTGGTTTATGTTATTATTTCTTATTTATTTATTTATTTCTATGTTAAATATTCTATTAAATAAAATGAGGGAGATGCATCTATTTTAAATGAGATGACTCAAAAGTTTATATTTTTAAATGAAATGAATGCAACATGAACAATAGAGTTGGGAACAGTATTTGGCGATTTGCCACTCGCGCCCGGCTAGCATAAAAATACCTAAATTTATTTTATTGAGCTTTACAAATTCATACTTTATTTCTTTTTATATTAAAGTACTAGCCGCCTCTAGCAAGCAGTATATACTCTATTAATTGCATGTTAAACGTTGCACCATGTTACTGTTATTCATAATTTAATTTACTTGCCCATTCTTTCGCCAAGTCGGAAGCTTTTGATAGAGAAATCAAGAACTCTTTACGATCATGGAAGCACATCATATATTTTGTGTTGTTATGTATTTCATTCTTTCGTGACAAATATCTCTTAACTCACTTATGCATGTTTCCTTATCAGTTACGATTCGTTCTCTAATGCGGAAATTTTTAATCGTATTAAATAATCTTTTCTAATTGGGTTCACTGCCAATTATTCTATTTTAACTGATACGATTGGGTACAAGTGAAATGATTCTTATTAAATCCTTTGATAATATCTGCATTTACATTAAACCATATTGATGCTAATATCTTTTTGTTTCATGCTAACCTTTTCAATAGACTCGATTACGGAAGAATAGAAGGTCCACGGGCTCACTGCTATGATTCATTTGAAAATCTATCATTCTTCTCATCTAATCGTGTTGAAGAACCAGCCAATTTGCCATGGTTTTAAGTTTTTAGCTAATTTTATTCGAAACCTGAAAACTAAAATGCGAGGAACCGTATTATAGAAGATTCCTTTTAACGGTACATATCGATTAACAGGTTACATATTATAAAATTATAATAATCATAAGGAGAATTGTCAGTTTTGGTGCTTTAATAGTTTCTGTAAATTCTATTTATATAATACAGAAGTTTCAGCAGAGTAAAGATTAACAACATAGTCACAGAAGTATAATAACAGTACAATATATTAACAATAGCAGAGGTTTTGTGCAGTGACGAAACTACTGGCACTTTGGAAATATTCGTACGTTATATTATTTAACTATTCAGATGATATGCGGAAAAATATAAATAGATGGCTCGCATTAATAATTAACTCATTAAAAAATAGCCAGAAACGTCAAATACTCGCCAAGCTTGGCGACATTTAGCGAAGTGTCACCAAATTTGGTAATATATCATGTCAATTCTCAAATTTGGCGACAAAAAATGTTTTGTTTGTTCTGACGTCATAATGATGCATATGTATTATTTATTATACACATACCTATAATATGTATGATGCAAATGTATTACGTATTATATGCATATGTATAATATGTATGATGCATATGTATAATATGTATGATGCATATGTATAAAGTTCTTTAAGATCACTAAAACGTACTTAAAGGAATAGTGTTCCATAAATAGTAGGGATATTTGCCAGATTGACCAGAGTGCTATTGAGATTAGAATTCCGACATTTATAATAGACCGGGAGGCGTCTGCACACACCATCACCTCATCGAGTTTACAGCTGAAATATTAGGATTAGTTAAAACTAGATTAGTACATTAAAATGCAACTAGTCTGTTAAATCATATCTTGGTAGAAACAACCTGAAGACTTAATCTTAGTGGATGACTAATAGGTTTAATATTGTATTTTCCTGCATCCAAAAGTATGGGAACATGGAGGAATGGGTGCAGGAAAACACAATGGAAAATCCACCAATTAACCGGTAAAATCGGATCTGTAGGTGGTTTCCACAAAGATATGACTTGGCAGACCAGTTACATTTTAATACGCTAATCGATTTTTAACTAGTCCTAAAATTTCAGCCGTCAACTCGATGAGGTGATGATCTGTGCAGACGCCTCCCGGTCTTTAATAAAATTTGTTTTAAAGAAGTAAAAGATAGAAATATGGACAGATAAACTGAAAGATTTGCCTTAAGATTTTTGTAAAAGCATATAAAATTTCATTCAGCTTGAAATCATGTAACACCTTTATAACTCAGGCTAATTTTCTGTAATCGAGTTTTGGCAACCAACATATCTATCTGATCTATAACTATAATCTTTCTTTTACAGATTTAAAATTAACAATAAATTAACAGTAAGTAGGCTAATAATAAAATATAATAACATTAGCAGCGGACTTCGGACACCGCATCTGTCGTACATCGTTAAAGACAGCTTTATTAGTTACACATTTCATTTAATTAAAAGCAGATTTTTAAACTTTCATATGAGAATTAGGATATTTTTCCACTATAGGGATCTTGGCGTTTTTTAAAAATCTTTGCGCAATTCGGACTTCAGAAACTGAGATATGTTGCCAAATGATATAAACAACTATGAAAACAAACCTGATGAACTTATGTTATTTATATATGTATTTATATACATATAAACATTTTATTTATACACGTATAAAATATTGTTTTCTTATATACAAATTATTTATGTTGGTATATAAAAATAAATAAACGGGTTCCTTACATTAAATAAATTGTATACATATGGAAAAAATTGCTTGTGTATATGACACAGTAGATAGGTTGCCAGAAAATACGTTATTATCAAATTTCTTTTCTCGTCAAGGCTATTTTCTCTATTTCTCCAAGGCTACTATATCGGAAACATACCGAACTGCGGTTATATTTTGTTAAATGTTTTATTGTTTTAATATCGTAAATATATCATAACCTATACTGATTAAAATTTTTAGGTATATTCATTTTTTTTATTTAACAAACATCTTTGGAAAAGCATATATATAAAGTTTTATTCTGCTTGAAATTAAGTGACCCCTTCAAAACTCTGTAATCGAGTATTGGCGACCAACATTGGCGCAATTGAATGTGAAGGAACTGTTTACGGCCAAATCAACACCCCCTGTTTGAAGGGTTTAGAGGCGGAAATTCTGTGTTTTCAGATTTTTCTGGTTAATTGTGCTACAAACCCGACTTACTTGTGAAATTTTATGATTCTACGACTTTTAGAAGTACCTTAGTTATTTGATGATGCGAAGTGAGTCAGTGACAAAAAAGCGCTTTTCCGTAATTTAATATTTCGAAAACTACTAAATATAGGAACATGAAATCGTGGAACCTTAGTTCAGTTTGATCATACGAACACGTGTATAAAAGAAAAATTTCTATATCTCTCCCTAAAACGACGTTATGAGGGGGTGAAAAGTATGCCGAAATGGTTCAGGAAAAGGTAGCTTACGGCTTGTGCGAACTTGGCGGACGCACTGCCGTGCTCCCAGATACATCTTGTTCAAATTTTCAATCGTTAATAAAATACTTATTATTCATCCAATCAAGCTCAAATAAATTTTTTTAAACTTGTAGTGGATGACACTTGATGTTAATCCAGTTTTTTTCAAATTCATTAATTAAATTCATTCAATAAATTCATTAATTTCAAATTCATTAATTAAATTCATTCATTAAATTCATTAATTTCAAATTCATTAATTAAATTCATTCATTAAATTCATTAATTTCAAATTCATTAATTTCAAATTCATTAATTAAATTCATTCATTAAATTCATTAATTTCAAATTCATTAATTAAATTTAATTAATTAATTTTCAATAATCGAGAGAGCCCTATTCTTGATCAAGGTATTTTAAGACCGAGAGAGAACTCTTATTGATCAAGACATTTTAAGCCCCACTCAAGAGGAAAAAAGAATGGGAGAGGTAAAAAATTTCTCTTATTGACCTAAGTAGGAATTGACTTAAAATATTTTTTTCTCTATTACTTGTTTATATTACTTACCTATTTTTTTTATTTACTTGTATTGATGACTTTTAAGTTGTGTTTAATGGTTAGTTCCTATCTATAAACACTGTTTTGATGAGGTCTATATATGTCTATGATGGTTAGAGTTGCAGTAAAGCTACGGATCCTACCTACACAACTTCTACGTTGTATAATATTTTAACGGAGCTTCTGACTGTAAAATAGTCAACGAAACATCGTCTTCATTTTGAAAGACTTATCCAATGATATGCCACTCAATAGGGTGCGTAATTTTTTTTTGTCTCTACCACTACTTTGTATTTTACAGCCTCAATTTTGAATTTATAAGAACAAAACCTAGCCTTTAACCATCGGGCCGTTAAGACGAATTGATAGAGACCTCATTCATTAAAATCCATCCAGCCATTGGGATGTTTCGAGGGTATAAAGAAATCCACATACACAGATACGCGTGAAACACATAACCCTTCTTTTCAGTCGGGTAATGACCTTCAGAAGCGAGTCCGGTGGCATATGGAAGTAACATTCCCCCTCTATAAGCATATGCAGATTTGAAGTCGCTGAATTCATCCAGTGTGTTTTGAGAAGCGGAAGTATGGAGACGTGTTCTACTGCTATGTCAACGCGAGTTAAACAGCGTGCTGTTATCGAATATTTAACTACTGAAAAAGTGACTCATGCTGAGATTCATCGTCCTTTAAAGATGACAATGCTGTTGATTAATCTACTGTAAATCGATCGGCAGTAAAATTTTGTAATTGCCAGCCTAGAAAAGCCATAATTGTTGATGAAAAAAGCAGCGGACGTCCGATCACTGCCCAGACGATAGACATCGCAAACTTGTCGACGATTTGATTCAAAATGACCGGTGAATCACTCAGAAGCGTATCGCTAACCATATTGGAATATCAAAGGAATGTGTCGTATTCATTATTGAACAAACGGGATACCGTAAAATCCGCGACTGCAGAGGCTCTGCGAAACCTGAAGTTTGAACCGATTCCACAGCCTCCTTACTTCAACGAACTTGCGCCATGCGATTTTTATTTTTTCCTCTACTCGTGATTATTTTTTCCTCTACCCCTAATGATTACATTACAACTCGAACGATGAGATGAAAGGAGCTCTGAAGTCCTGGATTCGAGGAAAGTTGGAAGAAACGGAGTCAGTGACAGAGTAAAAAAACAGAGTTGTTACACGTTGGGAGAAATTTGTCAGCCTTAATAGTGATTACGTTGAAAAATAAATTTATGATTTTGAAGCTTAAGAATTGTACTTTAATATATTTTTTGTCCGATCTTGCAATTTTTTTTATTCGTGTTCTACAAGCATGTGTGCATTTCTTTTCAGCCTACCAACGTATGTTTAAAAATTTTGAAAAGGAAAAATTCAAAGGCATTTAAGATTTAATTTTCATCTTTTATGGACAGTGACATGAAACACGCGTACATTACTTCCGTTCTTAATTCCTGTCGCATTTGATGAAAGATGTCAAGAAATATACTGAAGTAGGAGTGACATTTTCCTAATAAAGACAATATTATTAAAAGATTCTTATCATTTAATAGAGGAAAAATTGCCTTATTTACAAAATATGTCGACGATGCATAAAATGCATCTTGTGAATAAAGTATTAATAATAATTAACAACAAAAATCATCGAAAATAATTTGATTTTAATCCAAAAAATACCATAAATTTTATTCAGGGTTTTCAGGGACAACAATTGATTTTTTATTGCCACTTTTTTTCGTATAGGAATATTTGCCTTATTCAGTTACTCAAATTCTACGGTTAAATTCTACGGAAATAGTTTTATTCAAGATTCATTTATGGTATTTCTCTGGAAACACTGTCTCTATTATTTAGTTGTTACGCCTGTAGGTAATAAAGTGGTCGATAATATAGAAAATTTTATACCTTAAGTGTGTTGCGCCGAACAATTTTCTTGTCTATATATCAAGCTTTAAAAAGTAAATAGCCAACTAACTGCTGTTAACAAAATTAGTCTAAGCAAGATACAAATTTTTTTAAATAGAAAGCAATATTTTATAGTAATACAAAATAATATTGGTGAAAAAAAATATTATTGTTATTATTGATAGCAGTAGATTATTATTATTATTATTATCAATATCAGCATCATCATCCTCCTCATCCTCATCATTATCAATATTATTATCATCATTATTATTATTAATATTATCAATACTATCATCACCATCATTATTATTATTATTACTATTATGTATATCATCCCCATTAATATTATTAATATTTGTGCCATTTGGCTTGGGCTTTTCTTATTTCCAAATTATACAGTCAATATTATACAGCCAAAGTCTTAACAATATTCCTATTCAGTCTTATAAAATGTTGTTTTCCATTCAAAATGTCACTTTAACATAAAAAATATAAAAATAAGAAATGGACATCTCTATAAATATGTTTAATATTTTATCTTCATTTATGAACAATGACATGAATTGAGCGTAAATTAGTTTTGTACTTAATGCATGTCACATGTGATAAGACATGTCAAGAAAGATACTGAAGCAGGAGCGAAAGCTTCGTAATAAAGGTATTAAAGATTCTTGCCATTTAAAAGATAAATGAATGCATTCCTTACAAAATGAGTGAAGTAATGGGATAACATTCCTGCTCAGAATTTGAAAAGTTTGTTGACCTGATGAAAATTTGGATATTATAAAATGCAACATATAAAAATTATAATGTGTGTCTTACAGATTTATTGCCTTTGTCAGAATTGAAAATAAATTAATATATTTAAGAATCATTTAACTTTACTTATAACATTGTAATTTTTTTTACTTTCTGACATGATTTATATCTATGTTCTAAAAATTTTGAAATTTGAAAGTGATATTTTGCACCTGGAATTTGTGTTTTTATTATCATTATTTAAGCTATATTATGCTATTCTACTATTAATAAATTAAATTGTGAACATTAGATTTATTTATATTTAATATCTATTTCCTTTTTTTCTCAAAATTTCCTATTCAAAACAAAATTTTGCAACCTCAAAAATATTTTTTTCCACTTACGTTTACAACATAACTACAAAACGTAAACCAGGTATTTTCGAGTTTAAAATCGGATGTTATACCTAAAAAATCTGCTATCTTTGACTTTCTATCATGTCTTTTCCATAATGTTTCAATACACTTTTATCTTATGCTTAAATCGATGAAGTGCGACAAGTAAAATAAAATAACTTATTTTTATATTCTTTATTTTCAATTTGATTTTTTACATACATTAAGTAGAATGTTTAGATACCAAAATGACTAAAAAAATATTTTTGGAGTGATATTCATTTTTGTATCATTCAGTGCCTGAATGCGTACTCTGTAAAAAAAAAAAAAAAAAAAAAAAAAAAAAAAAAAAAAAAAAAAATCTGTAGTTCTACAGATGTATTGTTCCATTCTCACTAAACTTTCATCTGTAACTGTACAAAAAAAGCTGTAAATCTACAAAACTAGTTTTTGTAAAGCTACAAAAATTTGTAGCTTTACAAATGAATCTGCGAAAAATACAGTAATCTTACTAAAATTTTATCTGTAATCCTGGTTGCAGTTACATGAAAAGTTCTAGGCATCCCTGTTTCCTAAAAAATTCTTAGTAACCTTGCAGATTTTTTGATCTTCGGTGCAAAAGTATATCTGTTGCATGAATTTTTGTTGTTGCCGTTACATAAAAGTTCTAGGAATCCCAGTTTCCTAGAAAAACTTTAGTAACTTTACAGATTTTTTTTTTTTTTTTTCAGTGTATTGTGTTCTTAATTCTGTTTTGACAGACCATTTCAGTTAAAAAGCCTTTCTTATTGTTGTTTTAAATTTTATAAAAAGTCGCACATTTGATTGCATAACGCAACTTTTTCCTTGATGTCTCAATATTGCTTTGATAAAACTTCCGTATACACTGTAAAAAAAATCTGTTAAGTTACTAAATTTTTTCTAGGAAACTGGGATTTCTAGAACTATTTATGTAACGGCAACAACAAAAATTCATGTAACAGATACACTTTTGAACGGAAAATAAAAAAATCTGTAAGGCTACTAAGAATTTTTTATTAAGCTGGGATTTCTAGAACTTTTTATGTAACTGCAACCCGGGTTACAGATAAAATTTTAGTAAGATTATTGTAATTTTAGTAGATTCATTTGTAAAGCTACAGATTTCTGTAGCTTTAAAAAACTAGTTTTGTAGATTTGCATTTTTTTTTTTAAAAAAAAAAAGGTACTGTCTTTTACGATAAAATTTTAGTAAGCATACAGAATTCTCTAACTTTACATCTGTAGAATTACCGATTTTTTCTTTTTTTATTATACTGTGTATAAAGTAAAAGTTTCGAATAGCTTATAAATTTATCACAATAATTTTATTTTAAATATTGAGAGTAGGGTGTTTAGATGCAGTGATAAAAGAAAATAAAAAGTTTTAAAAATTTCCTCTTTTCCATCACTAAATGTTTGAATTTTTTATATGTTACAATATTTATTTTCGGCAACTGTATTCATTTATAAACAAAATTACCATTTATTCTATTGGTTTGATGTCATTGTAGACTAAATTGCTGGCAGTGTAGGAAGAATGGGGTTAATCGAAATCATGCGATTACCGCAAATACATAGATTTTTTTTTTTAACTTACATGAAAAACAGAAAATAATATCGATTAAAATGTAACTAATATGATTTGTTTCTTTAAAAATAAATATGGAATTGTTGTGGATTCCATATTTAATACACTAAAAAAAAATTCTGCCACTGGCATTTAGAAAATTGATTGTGACTGTAGAAAAAATAGTTCCATGTCATCTTTTGTTGATGAGAATTCCTTCTTGGCGATACTTGCCAAATCTGTCGGTCGCTTGCTGTGGCAACCCCCTTGTTATTTTTTGATTTACTTTTCGAGGTAGATGTAAAATTTGAATGGAACCGTGCTTGTCGGTAAAAATTGAACTCTCAAATAAGAGTAATAAGTATTAATGTATTATGTGAATAAAAAATGTAAATACGTTTTTAAAAGAAGCTTATTAATTATAGCTGTAGTGTGTGTGCATTTATTGAAGTTATTGTGAATTTGATACTTTAGAACTCATTTATAAATAAGTTCTTTTTTTTTTTTTTTTGACCAATTACGAAAATATTTGAAGTTTCGAATCCGCAATCTGAACGACGTAGTAATTATCATCCTTATAAATTCTAGTTCCCTTTGCTAGAAAGTTCTAGTTATCCCTATTAAAACTCAAGAACGTTTTGCTATATTACTGTGGTCAAACTTATTTAAAAATCTCTGTAAATAAATGTGAACACAAGAAGTGAGTTTTAGTAACTATAATTTTAGTTTATAAATTAATTCTAGAAATCAAGCGATAATTTCTCTCAATTCAAACGTTTCATAATATCACCTAGAAAGCTATAGACTAGATTAATAAATTGACTTAATAAAATAGTCCAATCTTGAACGCCAGATTCACCTTTGTTTATTATATAAAAACATGGAAGCATTTAAAATGCTTCATTTAAACACATTACTACATAGGTGTGATAAAATATATACAAATGTTTTTAAAAATTAAACACACTAGATGTTAAAATGATAAAAAGCTACTCCGAGCGCTTTCGGCTAATCTTAAGCCTTTGTCAAGGAGAAGAGAATTGACTGATAAAAACTTCAAATTCCGTTTTTAAACCAAGTTTATGGATCAGATTTGTTGACGACATATTAATTATATGGAATCATGGCCTTCCAGCGCTTATGAATTTTCTTGAACATGCCAACAATAGTGACAATAGATAAAATTCACTTTAGAATTAGAAATAAATAGAACGTTACCGTTTTTAGATGTTTCCCTCACTAGGAATGAAATAACTCATTGCATTGATAGGATAGTTTACAGAAAATCTTGTCGTTCAAACAATACAATTCCTTATAATAGCCACTCTCCATTTCATTATAAAGCTTCAGCTTACCGGTTTTATATTAGACGTGCATTTGAAGTTTGCTCTGATACTCACCTGCAAGAAGAACTGGATAAAATTAAGTCAATTGCTAATAGTAATGGTTTTTCCACTAAATTTATTGAAAAATTGATTTATAAGTTTAAGCACGCAGAACTAGCTAAAATAGAGTGTATTAGTAAAAAAGAAGTTAAATTTATGGCAGTTGATTACATTCCTCGTTTATATGAAAAATTAAAGTACATCCTAAGGAAATATAGTATAACGTTAATAGCTAGAGATAACACCAAATTAATTAATCTTGTGCAAAAAAGAGTTGATCCTATTAGTATAAAAAATAAGTCAGGAGTTTATATCATCCCATACAGAAGTAAAGAAACAAATAAAATATTAAATTACATTGGTATGACCACAAGAAAATTCCAAACAAGAGTTAAAGAACATATGCAGGATATTAATAAAAATAGACCGGCTACCGCCCTCTCAAGGCTGTTTCAAACTAAAGATATTGACATCCTTTTCAATAGAGCGAGAGTCATTATGCAGGCTTCCGATTTTAATAGTTGTGCTATTTTAGAGTTTTTGGAAATTTTAACGCAAGCAGAAAATTGTTGTAATGACGTATTATCATACCAAATTCCGCGTATCTGGTTTAATTTACTTAATATTACTGGAGAGTTCGGTCTCTCGGAGGATTGAGCTTTCTCTACCCCTCCTTCAGTTTAATGGATACGACCACCTGCGGGCTTCCTGAAGTGAGTTTCCGGTCAAATTGTAAGAGTGAACATTGAGCGTCGAGTGTTTTTATCAGTCAATTCTCTTCTCCTTGACAAAGGCTTAAGGTTAGCCGAAAGCGCTCGGAGTAGCTTTTTATCATTTTAACATCTAGTGTTTTTAATTTTCAAAACATTTGTATATATTTTATCACACCTATGTAGTAATGTGTTTAAATGAAGCATTTTAAATGTTTCCATGTTTTTTTATATAGACTAGATGTTCTCGATCATTTTGTTTATTCAGTTTATTTCTTTACCTTATTCGCATAACTCGGAAATCTATATTTCTAGTTTAGGGATTTAGAAAATGATAACTATTTGTTCTAGATGAAGGCGGTATATTTTTTCTTTCAATGTACTTGAAGCATCTGATAGAATCTTTCAAGAAACCCGCTATAAGAGAAAACGAGCATCGATTAAAATACACTGCTCAAAACAATTAAAGGATATTGCAGTTTTAGGTGGATTTTGTATCTGGTAAACTGTTTAGCTGATTGATACATGGTCGACAGACATAGTAGGTTATATGAGAATAAATTACACATGTTTGGCAGAAAAAAATGCATTTTATTGCGCATTTGTGTACTAAAGAAAAAAAAAACACAATTTGTGCATATGAGAAAAAAAGAATAAGAAAAGGTGTTTTCTTCAAAGAAAATCATTTTCAGTAGGGGGTATGGTTTCCACGGGCGGCCAGCAACGTTGAACACCTTTGAGGCATGGACTCAATGAGGCTATTAATGACGAGTTGGGGTATTCTGCCCCACTCTTCCAGAAGAGCTCTTTCCAGTTCTTGGAGAGTTTGTGGGGGTTGTTGGCGGCCAGAAACTCGTCTTCCTAGAGCGTCCCAAACGTGCTCGATTGGATTCATGTCTGGAGAACACGCTGGCCATTCCATTCGAACGATTCCTTCCTCGAAAAGGAAATCCTCCACCAGGTTTGCACGATGTGGCCTGCAGTTATCGTCCATTAAAATGAAGTTATCTCCGATTGCTGCAGCGTAAGGGACTACAATTGGTCTGAGGATCTCATCCCTATATCGGCGACTAGTCAGAGCTCCATCTCGAATGATGTAGAGGTCAGTGCGCCCGTCAATGGAGATGCCACCATACTCCAACACTCCTCCACCGCCAAATCTGACACTTTCGTGCACGAACGCAGGATTATTCCTACTGCCACGGTCCCTCCAGATGAAAATACGCCTATTATCCAGATGCACAGAAAAATGGGACTCGTCAGAAAACAGAATATTGCTCCATTCATTTCTCCTCCAGTTGACATGCTCGGTTGCCCAATCCCTGCGGTCGCGACGATGCCTTGATGTTAATCTAACACATACCATCGGTCGGCGAGCGTACAGACCTACAGCATGGAGCCGGTTTCGGACAGTCTGAGTTGAAATCGTGGTGCCTGTAGCCGAGCGAAGGTGTTGTTGGAGAAGAGTAGCGTTCATGGTTCGGTGTCTCCGAGCTGTTAACGCTAAATACCGATCTTCATTGGGCGTTGTTGCCCGTCTACGACCTTGCCCTGGTCTTCGGCCTGCACATCCACTCTCCAAAAAACGGTTCCAGATCCTGGAAATGACACTTTGTGACACTCCAATGGCTTGCGCTACTTCGGCTTGAGTTTGGCCCCCTTCTAACCTACCAACAATTCTCAAAGCTTCTGAATCTGTCAAATGACTTCGCTGAGACATCGTACTCATCGAAACAAAGCAATCACTGAATGCCGATCATCCTTGTCTTCATTCTCTTTTATCCAGTTGAAAGTCAAATTTCATTCGCTGCCGCTCAAGCGACGTTTTTGACGTCGAACTCAAAATTTGCATACTCCACAGTTTGAAAACCAGAAAAATTTGCATTTGTGATTCTCTTCTTCTATTTTCGGCAAAAAAAATTTCGTTTATATCTTTATTTTATATAAAACTTCAAATATCCTTTAATTGTTTTGAGCAGTGTATAATTGATATGATTTCTTCCTTAATAATAAAGAAAGCAGAGGTGTGTAACAAGTAGAAATAATTCATGCGTAGGTGCCAACCTCAAACTAATCTTCCGTAATACTTGCGTTAATTTGCCCTGGTTTAATAAGTTTCGAACCAGAAATTTTTTTAAGAAATGAAATTAAATATGTTCCACGTAGAAATCTGGAATTAAATAAATAAGAATTCATGAAATAAATTTTCTGGTTCAAAATGTGGTTTACCTGAGTCAAATTAATCCAGACATTACGGAAGATTATTGGAAGGTTGGCAGCTATGTTCATGTAAGTAATACGTATAACATCTTATAAAAATCTTAATATATCTTCTAAAAGCAGAACGAATTTTTTAAAATTATTAGTATCTTGAAAACTTAGAACTTGACTTGAAAAGAAGAAAGTCTAACAGGATTCATTTTTTAGTAAGAAATATATGCAAATACTAGCTGAAATACCTGGCGTTGCCCGGGGTTTTAAACAGTTTGATTAGGAAAATCAATTTTAAAATTAAACTCCGTACGGACTATGAATCTCGCGCAAACAGGCTCTCTTTTTTAATGTATGATGAAATATGCCTTGAGAAATTTTGCTTTCATACCAATATTTAAAAAGAATATTTCCTAAAACTAAATAAATATAGTCTTGATTCTTGAAAAAAAAAATTAAAAAGAAATGTAAATTCATGAAAAGCTTTTCATGATATCACTTTCTCTTCCAAAAGCCATGCATTAACGATCTATTCGTTTTATATATGAGGTCATACGTGAATTAACCTATGTTATTCACAACTAAAAAGAAATGGCGCATCTAGTATTTGTCCAGAGTTAAATAAAAATCATGCACTCGTGACATCATTATTCACATTTATATTTTAACGGAATAATAAGACTATTATAATTTGTGACTCGTGCATTAGCCATTGCCGTTATCATTACCTTTTTAAGCGGGAAATTTTCGCTGTGGTACTCCATTGTGAAATTTGGTAATGTTTGAAATGCAATATTTATTCAATAGTTGAAAAACGGCATAATCATTAGATTTGAAATTTATATCAAGAAAAATACAATTTTTTACTTTTCTAACAAATTTTCAGTTTGTCTAACAATTTTCTGACAAATACTTTTCGAGCTATTAATTTTTTTTTCGGTAACTTCAAATGTTTCATTTTCCGAGATTAATCTGTGGCAACGATTAGCGAAAAAACCAGTCGTCAGCAACGCGTAGCTTTTTGTTAAAGATGATGAGGAGAATAAGAGAGTGTAAAACAAATGCAAATAATTTGTAATAAATAGAAATAATTAAGGGTGTTCTCAAATCCAAAAGGGCAACTCTCTGACATAAGTTTAATTTATTTTTGTTCGGAAATGCATGAAACTAGCAGGTGTTGTTGTTCAGAAACTATGTAATCGAGCTATTTTTTCCGTTTTTCTCGCAAACGCATAGATCTTTCAGAAAAGAGTGTCAAAGTTGACGTTTTGAACCGAAGTTCCGGAAGAAAGCAGAAAAACCAGTCCGTGAAGGGCGAAAATCGTGTTTGTCACATGATCAAAAATGCTTATATCTCAATAGGTAATTGATTGTGCAAAAAATGGAAAAAACAGTTCAATTCCAAATCACTTCCTTGGCCAAGCTTTCCAATTTTATATCTTTCCGCTAAAAAATGAATTTGTAAATGTGTAAAAACGTTTTGCGCTTGTGGACCAGAGCAGTTAAGAACAGCCTTAAGGCAATTAATATCTGAAACATCTGAAATAACATTTTAATAAATCTTCTAAAAAGATAACTAAAATTTTTATAATAAAGTTAACCTAACTAAATAAATAGTATAACTTGATTTGAAAACAGGAATATCTAATATGATTTCTTTTTTTAGTAATAATCAATTACAAATATGAAAATTTGTGAGCGTGAAAAAATGTAAATAAAATCTGGATTTGATACGCATAACATCAGATAGAATATCTCGTTGAGACTACCAAAATAGGAACAGAAATTTTCATAATAATGATCATTTACTTTAATATGATTTTTAAATTTACACGAAAACAAAAAATTAAAATTATTTAAATGTACCTAGCATAAGCAGAAACTAATTACTTTGTGCGAGTTTTTAAAACATAATCTACAATTTACAAGTTTAAAATGTGCAACTTACACCAACATTACATTAAACCACATACGGATGTTTAACCCTTTATCTACTGATGGTACTTATAAGTAACATTAAAAAAAACTTGTTATAAAGTTCATTTAATACATCGATTAGTTGTAATACAGTTTAGAATGTGTTATAGATACATTACTTTATCTTGTTCCAAAAGCATTATTGGTTACACAAAACAAAAATATTTTTAAAAGCATGATTTCTTTTGCCTTTGCATCTTTTCAGCTTTCTTGCCGTTGGGGGGAGGGGAGGGGGGAATTTTTCAATTCGGAAATATTTCTATATTTCTATTGTAAGAACATTATATTTGTACATTTCCTAATTCTACAAAATACTAAGGACAATATTTAAAATTTGAGTGGGGTTATAAATATTGCGCAAAATCCCTATAAATTCAAATTTAATTAATCCTTCTAAATCCTTCAATCCTTCTAAAATCCTTCTAAAATTTATTAAATGATTATGTAAATCTTCTAATGTAGCTTAAACAATTCAAGAAAAATGCTTTAGAAGAGGAAATTTTCATGAATTCATAATTCAGTACATAAAGAGTTAAAAGATACTCAGATTCCCTTTATCAGTGTGAAAATAAGCATAAAAAATAAAAATTAAAAGATTAAAAATTAATACAGGTTCAAAGAACCCCCTCGGCTATAGTCCCGAGTACTGGCTAATGGATAACCTTGAAACGACCGCATGAGGTTTAATGTAATGTTGGTGTAATTTGTGCATTTAAATGTTGTAAACCTTAGCTTATGTACCTATCATAATTTATTCTCCACTAGTAAACAGTGACATTAAAGACATGTATAATTTCCGTTTTACATATTTACAAAATATGATAGAACATACCTTCATACCAATGAAAATATACAAGAATTTTTTTTCTGAATAACTTACAATTAAAAAAATATTCTTAAATAAAACAATAACTTAAAGAAATATTTATAAAGGAAATGAATATAAATTAAAATGCATCTAATATAATTTATTCTTGAGTAATGCACGTGAAACGAGTAGCTTATGTATTTAATAGTCACATGTTAATTTAATACCTGTAACGTGTTTAATAGACCATGTCAAGAAATCTGCTAAAAAAGGGAGTTCGATATCGATATAAATATAAATACATCGATATAAATACATCCTGAAGGATTTTTTCATTAGTAATAAACAGCAATATGAAACAAGCGTAAATAGTTTCTGTATTTGACTGCTTAAGAGGTTAATTTGTTTTTGACATAATAAACTAATAATAGGGGCTATACACCACTTTTATCGTACTAAAATATTCGCCTTATATAATCGATATATATCTGCAATCAAATAAAGCGAATATTGCAGTTTAAAATTAATAGTGTCGAAAAGCTTTTAGTAACGAAACAAGCAAACTTTCCTTGCACATACCGTGTACAGCAGGGCTCAAAATGTACCGGAGCAAACCGGAACGATGTTCCGGTTCGTGAAATTGTGACAAATATTGTTCCGGTTCGTGAAAGTATGGAAAATATTGTTCCGGTTCGTGGAATTATTAAAAAACATTATTACAATTTCATACATATTTTATACATACTCTGTAACGTTTTTTTTTTTTTTTCCTAATTATTTAGAATCTTGAATGCATTTTTGTAAATTGTTTTTTCTACGGTTAAATATAAATTTGCTATACAGTAAAATCCCGATTACCCGAGTTAATAGGGACCAAGCTTACCTCGGATAAGCAAAAAACTCGTATAAGCCGGATTGACACAAATCGCCACTCACTAAGGAGATGAAATATAAGTTTTCACCTAATTCATTCATTTTTATGGTACTACTAACATTTTTTTTTTATGTACATTTTGTACATTTCCGTTACTGTTAATAAATACGGGGAATGAAATGGTTTATTTGATAAAGCCCTTAATAGTTTTTTGTTTGTTAAATGTGAATTTTGCTGCAGATTTTTTGGCTGCAGTATTACGCTATTGCATGGATACCATTTCTAAGATTTTTTTTTTTCTTACCTCTAAAACTTACCAGTGAATTTTTCCTAATTCAATCGCCGAAATCTAATAATTGTCAACGATTAAATATGGCAAAAATTTGTAATCAATTTTAGAGGTAACAAAACCGTACAAATTGGCAGCTATGTGATTTTATTACTGTCATGAAAATTGCAGGTGTAGCCTCTTCTGTCTGCTCTTAATATTAAATGTTTTTTTTAATTGGACTTATACCTTTGGAATGGATCATTTTCTTCCGATGGAAAAAAAAATTATGGCCACTTTTTTCCCCATTCTGACCAGAAAATCAGAGTTCTAACTTTTTACGGCTGCTCTTTCATCTGCACCTAACACTTCATTTATAATGGCTGTTTCATAATAATGAAAACCATCAGTCCATCAGAAGAAAATAATTTGGTTAAAGCGGAAACTCGGTTAAACGGGACTCGGATAATCGGCACTTTACTGTACTTAAAAAAAAATTAGTCGACAATAATTATGAAATAGTATTCCGGTTCGTGAATTTTTCCATTTGGAGCCCTAGTGTACAGACAAACCTGCTAAGGGGTTAATAACCTGTAACTTCTGAAATACTGTGTGCATAAACCGACTAAAATGGGAATAAAAAGTTTCATAATAAACATAGTTTAGAAAAGTTTGAATGTGACAGAAAGTGATTATCTTATAAAGATGTAGCTTATAGAATTTCTTTTCAGTAATAAACAAATATAAATACAAAAATGCGACAATATGAAACAAATTTAAATAATTTTTAACTATTATAACTCTAGCATACAAAATAATATGTCGTGAAATCGATTAAAAAAGGAACGAAAGTTTCGTAACAAAGATAACTTGTTTTAAAAACTTATTAAAACAGAAAATTAATCATATGTTAAAATGTATCTACTATATGATTTCTTCTTTAATGCTATAGGTATTAAATGTAAAAATTATTTAAATTTGGTTTATAATGTCTTATTCAGATTTGTTTATTACTAAAGAAGAAACTCTATTAGTTATATCTTTATTCAATAGTCACTTTCTGTTTCCATGTCATATTACAAATTTCCGAAACTATATTTATTACGAAACTTTTTGTTCGTATTTTAGTCGGTTTCTCCTCCGATTTTCATGTTGAGTTTCAAACTTTTAAAGTACATTATCTTAACTATAACACTTTTTATTTTTGTTTAGCCGTCTTTGACATGTTCTATCGAATAGTTCAAGTATTAACCACAATAATTTTGTCTCTAGCACCAAACAGTGATATGAAACAAGCGTAAATAGTTTCCGTATTTAATAACATGTGACATCTGAAAGTTTGTGTTAAGAAACCAACTAAAATACGAACAAAAACGTTAGTAATAAACATAGTTTAACTTTTTTTTTAATTTGACATGGAAGCAGAAAGTGACTCCCGAATAAAGATATGGCTAACATAATTTCTTCTTTAGTAATAAAAAATATATATATAAATAAGAAAATGAGACAGCATCTAACAAATTTAAATAATTTCTACACTTAATACCTGTAGCATCTAAGAGAATATCTCGTGAAATCGATTAAAAAGCGAACGAAAGTTTCGTAACAAAGGTAACTTATTTTAATAGCTTTAAAACTTATCACGAAAACAGAAAAATAAACGTATGTTAAAAAGTATCTAATATGATTTCTTCCTCAGTAATAAACAGCAACACTAAGCAAGTTTAAGTACTTTCCATATTTAATACCTCAAATATTTGATAGAATATGTCAAAAACTGGATAAACAAAAATGGAAAGTTTTATACTTCAGATAGCTTATTTTAAAAGTTTTGAAACTCAACATGAAAATAGAAGATAAACATCGATTAAAATATTTTTAATATGATTTCTTCTTTAATAATCAACAGTGGCGTGAAACAAGTGCAGATGAATATTAACCCTTTATCTTCTGACAGTACTTATAAGTACCATTAAAATAACTTGTTATAAAATTCGTTTAATACATCGATTAGTTGTAATACAGTTTAGAATGAGTTATAGATACATTACTTTATCTTGTTCCAAAAGCATTATGGGTTTCACAAAACAAAAATATTTTTAAATGGGTGATTTCTTTTGCCTTTGCATCTTTTCAGCTTCTTGGCGTTGGAGGGGGGGGGGGTGTCCAATTCGGAAATATTTCTATATTTCTATTGTAAGAACATTATATTTGTACATTTCCTAATTCTACAAAATACTAAGAAAAATATTTAAAATAAAAGATTTTGAGTGGGGTTAAAAATATTGCACAAAATCTCTATAAATTCAACTTTAATTAATCCTTCTAAATCCTTCAATCCTTCTAAAATCCTTCTACAATTTATTAAATGATTAAGTAAATCTTCTAATGTAGTTTAAACAATTCACGAAAAATGCTTTAGAAGATAAAATTTTCATGAGTTCATAATTCAGTACATAAAGGGTTAAATACTATTGCATGTGTAAAATATACATTTGTTATTGATTTATTTTATAGTACACGGTTAAAAATTTACAGCAAACTGTCCAGTCTTCGAATGTTTTTAGCCTAACAGTAATTTAACTCTATTCTCACCATATTATTGGCCATGTTATGGTCAGAATAGAGTTAATCCTTTATTTACGGAATTATTTATCAAGAAGTTGCTTCATTTCAATAATTATCTTATTTAATATCTGGAGATATACTGGAATTTTTGAATAATAATAATGTGAAATTTAGATTTGTTTTTTCATTAAAATTGATTAAATAAATCGGTAGTTATAACTTTTTTTGTAAAATATTTACAAAAATAATCGGGTTAATTAACAAAAAATACTCTTATGGAAATATCACAATTTTTATAAAAGCAATGTATTTAAATGTAGTATGATCCTTTCTGTAAATGGAAAGGCTTTTGCAATTGAAAATATTTCAAATAACTTTTTTTTTTTTTTTTTTTTTTTTTTTTTTAATAAGAAAAGCTATACCTATGTAAATGATTAAGGAAGCACAGGACCTTTGAATTTGTCGAAACAATCATCTTCAAAGTACCAAAATACAAACAATATGCAATAAAGATAATTTTTTTTTCATTTCTGCCTAAAAATAAATGAACACTAGAAAAATAAATGTTGCATGTACAAAATTAATATTTAAATTTTTAATTTAAAAATGCATCTAACTAATGCGTGATTAAGTGCTGCGCGCATGATACAGTTATAAATTATGCATATACACTGGTTATCAAAAATTAAGGAAAAGTCACAAAATGCTAATTTTCAAATACGCGAACACTCAAAAGGAAATAATATAATTCAAGTAATTACTATCTCTACAGCACACCTGGTCCATATAACATCTCACTCATGTCACACATGGTCACAAATGTCACAGTCACTACGGTGAAGCAAAAAAATAGGAAATTCCATACATCTCATTATGAGTCTCAAATGATCACTATATGTGACTCCACTGAGACGTCACTGTGACTGCTGCTTTGGAACGAGTCACCATGTGACTTTACAATGTAGTTGCATTGTGCCTCTCATGTGACTGTCATTTGTAGACTCAATTTCAAAGTCATCGTGAGCGCTGCATTGTGATAAGTTACCAAATAATGTCATATTAAAGTCACATGAAGACTTTCAGGTGACAGAGAGACTACTGTGAAGCCACCATTGTGCTCTTTTGGGAAAAGTCTCCATGTGACTATAATATGATATTATTTGGTGACTTATCATAATGCAACGTTCATGATGACTATGAAATTGAGTCTCAAAATGACAGTCATATCAGAGTCACAATTTAAATACATTGTAAAGTCACCTGGTGACTCGTCACAAAGCAGCAATCACATTGACTTCTCAGTGGAGTCGCATATAGTGATCATTTGAGACTCATAATGAGATGTATGGAATTTTCTATTTTTTTGCTTCACCGTAGTGACTGTGACACTTGTGACCATGTAAGTAAGTAAGTAAGCACCCACCCTGGGAACCCGCTTTTGGCTTATGGTTAGGTGCAACCCCCAAGCCCAGGGCAGGGAAAAGTTTTACTACCTGCGAAACTCCTTGAATATTTTTTTTTTTTTTTTTTTTTTTTTTTTTTTTACAGTTTAGGAGAAATAACAATGTTAGATATATGACAATTATTGACAGTGTTTGCAATAAATATTTACAGATGACCCCTATAATTACATTTGAGAGAAATATTCATTATTATAACATATAAATATGCATAGTTTTTAGAATTTGATATTAAACTTTTTTTTTTTAACACAATTACCTACATATTTGCAACACTTTTATATTATTTTCAGGATTCACACATAATTTAAATCATAACATCAATTTAAACCATGTACAGATGTGATATTTGCAACACTTAAAGCTATTTTCAAGATATATGATGCAAAATTATTTTTAACTCTATACTAAAAATAAGTATTAAGGTACAAGATGCGAACAATAATTAATATTATGCACTATTATGAAAGTATAAGTAATTGTAGATTGACCATGTGTGACATGAATGAGATGTTATATGGGCTAGCTGTGTTGTAGAGATAGTAATTACTCGAATTATATTATTTTCTTTTGAGTGTTCGCGTATTTGAAAATTAGCATTTTGTGACTTTTCCTTAATTTTTGATAACCAGTGTAGAAAACAATTATTAACACGTTGAGTGACACGGTGACTGACACTGAAGCGCTGAAAAATTTACAATGTTTTAAGTAACTAGGGGGCTCGGCCCCCTACGAGCTACGCTCGCCAACCCCCGTCCAGACACCGCAGGCTCTAAATGCACGCTAATTTGATCGGCTTTAAAAAGATTTCGAAAGATTGAATTATAATTTAAAAAACAGTGGCGATCTCCCTATAAACGAATTTCTATTCATTTCTCTTTGATTGGGGAATTTTAACGCCAAATCCGCTGCGGTACTACTTGATTATCCCGTCGACCAATTTCGCCAAATTATATAAATCGCCAAACCACTCGCCAAATTATACAAATTGACATAATTTTTTATTTTAAACAACGAAAGAACAAATAAATTCGTACAACATTAATAAAAATACAAATGAAACGTCGAAATAAAAATAACTTGATGACGTAGACACGTGTAACAACATTTCAAAATAAGCTAATGTAAAAGGAATTAAGTAAACAAAGTCTTTGTCTCCTGGTATTTTTTAACAAAGCGAAAAGAAAGTTCTTTTAAATGAGACATTTTAAATTAATCGTTTTTAATCTGACGTAATTTTTACCAAGCTATTCTTTCTCTTTTAAATAATCGCGTGAAAGTACTTTTGTTAGCAATGAAATATTATTTGCGGTTTCCTAACAAAAATAGTTGAAAATATCCTCTCAAAATATTAAATAAATGTCTAGCGCAATTTCTAAATTTAAACTTTTTTGCAATATTATTTTGTGTTCATTTTATGTAATAACTATAATGTGACGTAAATATGACGTAATTTCTCCTAAGACTTCTAACGCATGTTAATGAATTTATTATTTTACAATATCCTTTCTCTTTTAAAATTCACGTGTGTACTTTTTATGACGTAATTTTTAATAAGTTCCTGCTTTTTATACATAATTATTTAATTCTAATTTGAAAGTTTTTTTCCTGTTTATAATAGTCACGTGTAAATAAATTTTTAATTTGAAGCAAACATTATTGCTTGCGCTTTTTATACAGTTGGCAACAGTTTAAATTAGTACAATTTTCTGAAATCTGTAAAAAATATCTCTAGAAATGCTGAAAATTTGAATTTAAAATAGAAATAAAACCTGAAAAAATTAGTCAAAATAAAAAAATTAATGCAATCTGCACTCCGGCAAATTCTAACGCATAAAATGATCTAAAAATGATTACACTGCCATGTATAGTTTTTGCTGCTATAAAACTTTTTTAGTGGAACGATTTTGTCCAACTTTAGCATTAAATATCTCTTAAAATAATTCTTCGATTTGAAAACTGTCTGCATCAGCGTGTTTACCAAACATTTCTGTATAAAACCACTGATTTTCATATTTTTGTATGCATTATTTTTCTCAATATTAACGAAGAAAGACCTCCAGTCACAAAAAATTCAAAACCGGCGGCGGCGGCGGCGGTGACAGCGGTAGTTACTTTTTTTTAGAATAGAGAGATTTTTAAGAAAGTATAATCCTGTTATAAATAAAAGGTGGGTAAATTTTAAATACAGTTTCAGTAATTACCTAAAACAATATATAAATTTTTAGTTTTATATCATATTTTAGATGTCAGTCATTGGTGAATGACGCGTTTTAAACGGAATTTTCAGTGTGTGTCACCGGTGTCTGACGTGGCGCTTAACGTGTTAATTAAAATAAAAACGTATCACAACTACTTCTAACTTAAAACCAAAATATACACAAAAAGTTTTGTATTTAATTTTAGCACAAAATAAAAAAAATTCAAACATTTCAATTATTTTTTCAAGTTTTTCAAGTACAAAAAAATTAATAACAAAGATATGGGGATTTTTTTGGTTTTAGCATGTAGACTATAAGGAAACGTATATTTGAATAATTTTCTTTAAGCTGTAGCTTACACAGTTTAAAAGTAACAGTTTCGCGAAATTTCCAAATTTACTAATCTGAAAAAACGCTTTTTAAAGTTTCAATATCTACGGACATTCAATTATATTCACCGTCTATAAATGATTATAACTCAAGAAATAATGCAAATTTTTGCATATTAATGAGAAATTTTAAAACATTCAGTATAAAGCAAAAACCGAAAACTGATTTTTTTGAAGGTTTAAAGATCCTGTGCAACTTAAGAAAATTACCACTTTTTGAAAATACAGTAAACTCTCTGTAAAGCGGACTCTGTGTAAGATGGAAATCTGTCTAACTGGGAAAGAAAATTCGATAGAGCAGAGTATTTTGTGTGGAAAGAAAAAATAAACTTTTATTAATAGACAGAGTAAATAAAATTTATATTAAATTTTCTTCAATGGTACTTAAAAGTACCGTCAGTGCATAAAGGGTTAAATAACAGTTGAGTAATCCTGTTCTGCGAGGGCCTTTCGAAAAGTAACGATACAATGCTGCATACTCATTGAAAAAACTTTTAATTGATAAAATGTAAATTACAAATTACTTACTGGTATAGTGTTAACTCTAAGTCGCTTTAGCAGGGTACAGAGCCCGGCGGCCCTTTTTATTTCTTTTTTGCGCCTGGCGGCTCTTTTAAACACTTCCGATGCGCCCGGCTACCCTTTTTAACACTTCCTATGCGCCCCGTGGCAATTCAAATGATCCCGGAAAAATATCGCAAATTCTAGGGGACTCTAAACAAACCAGTCCAAAATATTTTTTTGTGAACAAGGTACAAGTGTGTCCTTTTTGAAAAAATATGTGCCCTTTTTATAGAATGTGTTCCCTTTTTGAAAAAATGTACCCTTTTCTAGAATATTGTTCCCTTTTTGAAAAATTTCCGCCCGGCGGACCTTTTTTTCTAGAGTCAACACTATGGTATATATGAAGACGTTTTCGTTAATGCAGAGATGGCCGTTTTTGTTGACAACGTACTGAAATTTAGAACACCAGGTCTTATTAAAAAAAACTCCAATTTGTTAAACGAACTGTTTCTTTATTTTCATGATGAAAGGCGAAGGGAGAGGTACAAGGGGAAGCGATCAAAGCTTGTTAAAATGACATCACGAGGCAAGAGACAGCGCAGGAGTGTGTTGAATATACAGTTACAACTTTCTTGCTTGGCGGACTACAATATCGCCAATTTACAAATATTTTGCGCCATGCACA
This sequence comes from Maratus speciosus, assembly GCA_963932465.1. Taxonomy (NCBI): domain Eukaryota; kingdom Metazoa; phylum Arthropoda; class Arachnida; order Araneae; family Salticidae; genus Maratus; species Maratus speciosus. The sequence continues at coordinate 428,437,534 of OZ010798.1, forward strand.
AGAGCCGGAGAGAAAACATTAGCTGGTATGTTCGCCAAATACATACGGTAGGCTTCTACCATATATTAATTGTGTAGGGGTGGCAGATTGTGGGCTGACAACATTCCTAAGTCATGATAGGCGCAGACTAACCTGTACATTGATACAGCTGCGGTTAAAAAACAAATAAACATTGTTTCTGGATAAGGCATAGTAACAGACCGAATTCGTTAGGCTAAAAAGCATGAGAATGTATTTTTCTAGACCAGATGTTAGATCAAAGATAAACCGCTTTACCACAAAAATACAGAATTGACATACATATGAACAAAAGGGTGTGAATGTTAAAGTGTATTGGGAAGAAAATTCTAATGAATAGATTTCCTGTTACGTGATTATAAATGATGAGTTATATTCATGCCCAAATAAGGAAATGCCCGAAGTTAAAATGCTTTTGTTTTTAACAGACAACAGTAACGTTTTTCTACAAGGTTAAATCGTATGTGTGAGAGACCCACTAAGTGAAAGTGGAGAGTGACTCACTGATTTTATTTTATTAAAGAGATGAGTAACTAGAATAATTTAATTTAAATGTGCAGGGCCATTAATACAATCGCTTTAGTTTTTAAATGTTGAATTTAATTTAGGGGCTGCACTGTTTGACTATAGTGCACTAAAATAAATAAGTTATTAAACCGAATTTAATTGAAACTGCTGGGGGGGGGGGGGGAGATGGAATGCAACATATATAACAAGATCGTTATAGTATATACCCTATTTTTCGATATAGTTGCCGTCATTGTCTAAGCATTTGTTAAGTCTAGGCACAAACTTTTGCATCCCACAGTCATAGAAGTTTATCGCCTGTTGTCGAAACCATATTTCAACTTCGATTTTGATCTTGTGGTGGAAGTTTTGAAGTTTTCAATGTTTCTTCAGGTAAAGAAATAAGTGGTAGTCGCTGGGTACAAGGTCTAGGCTGCAAGCTTACCTACCTGTTCTGGGTTCTTCATGAACGAACATTGGCCGTATCTCCAGAGAAAGCACGACACCATTTCGTTACATTTTGTCAATTCATAATGCTCCCATATATGGAAACCTTTTCTTTGTGAATAATTACCGGACGCTCACCTTTTTCATGAATTAAACGTACTTCGCATGTGGCGGGATTCTGAATTGACGGAGTAATTATAAACACGTGCTACACGAAACAGACTCACCGTACAAATAAAGAATGACTGTGAGGGTAAGGTCAAATGTTAAGGATAGTAGCGGATGGGGACAGCTTAATGCAGCAATGCTAAAGAAGGACCTGCGTAATAGAAGAAGGGAGAAGGGAAATCTTTTAAGGTATTCTTTGAAGCTGGTTTCAAACAAAGGGAAAAAATAAGATTTTGCATTTAATACTGGCGCCACCTATCCAAAATATTTGAAAATAATATTAAAAACGAAATCTTTAGAACATGATCTTTCTAACATTGTAGTAAGAATTATTTAAATAAGTAAACAGATATCTATAACTTTTACTTTTAAAATTTAAAAGCAGTTCAACTTTTATGTCATAATAATGTTACTGCATATATAACTCATTGCATATAAATAAATAGATAGGGATATGCATGTGACATTTTAACCGCTTTAAGGCTTATAGCAAATTAGTTTACAAGGGATAAAATAAAATAATTATTTCTTATCTTAAGGTAAATCTTTGTCTTTGCTTTCAATCAAGGATTTAAAAAACAATAAATATGATTTAAATAGCATATACTTCTATAATTAAAATATACATAATTTAATACTTGTTTCCTAAGATAATTATGCATATATCATTATTACTATACATTAGTATGTCAATGTGGTTTCAATTTGTTTTTAAAATAGTTTAGAAAGATTTAAAAGCTATTACTATTTGTTTGCACTTTGGTCTTAATTTAAAATGTTTCTTTGCTATATATAGTATTTAAAAAAAAAAAATCGAATTAATAGGGCACAGTTCAATTTCTTTAGTTATTACATTGAACTAAACATAATTTAACTTTAGGATTATTTCAGTTCCTATTTTCATATGTATAATGAGAGCATCTCATATTTTTTTTTAACATTACAATATTAATAATTATAATGCGTTACCTTCAAGTATTAACATCTTAAATTATAATAAAAACAGTAACATTAATAAAAAATGTATGAGGGAAAAAAACAACACTTGGATAAGTACCAAGTGCAAACGAAAATCAACATCAACAAAACAACGTGCCAAAGTTGGCTAGGGACTTTTTGATTTTTTCCCCATATCGCTATGCTACCCAGTACGCTCGAAGTTTTAACATTGTTGCATTAAGCTGTCCCTATCCGCTACTGTTAAGGGTTGCCATATGTGTTGCCAACGCGCTCATTAAAACTTTTACTTATCTACTGTCTGTGGTGTATCTTTACTTTTCGAAAACATCTCGTATAAAAATGGTCGAATGATTGGATAATTTGCTGTAGATTTTTAATAGTGTTCTAGCTATTTAACCCGTTCTATGCACGGGAATTCATGAATTTAATTCTAAAACCAAAATTAAAAATAAAATTTTGCCGAATTACAAAGTTGCTATGGCAGCAAACGATAAAACGATATCTTTGGAAAAAAGGGATTAAATACAATAAAAAGTTTTGTTGATTTTTGTGGTAAAATGTTTTTTCTTTATTTTTAAAAACAGGTAACAATTAAGCGCAATTAAATTATCTCTAATTATTTGCATCTGAGGTAAAAGAATTATCGTAATACCCGCTACACCTTCTTAGTATTGCAGCGTGGCGTACGTAATATGTATATCTCACATGGCGGTAAACTTTTATAACTAGTTAGAACTCGCGTGATTGCTGGGTGAACATAAAAAAGGCAAAAATTAATCAAAAAGATATATATATATATATATATATATATTTAAAATTTTCGAATTTTTTGCCCCAATCATTCATGGGCTCCCTAACAGCGGCCCGTGTGCTAAATTTCGCAGCCCTGCGCCCTATGGTTTCCGAGTTTTTGAGGTTGCATAGATACGCGCACGAATTTTAATAGGGTACATGCATAGATCAAATAGATTTACTATTAGATACAAACGGTAAAAATAAAATAATCTATTTTAGGTATTAAATATTGAATGTTTTATGCATCTAATGCGTAGAATATGTGATAAAAAGTCTAAAAAATGACTAATAAATTAAGGATTAAAAATTTCGTATTAATGTAAATTAAAGATTTATTAATTAACATAAAGATGTATTATTTAAGAATACATAGTTGATGCGTAAAATAGATAAACATAGATGGATAGAAACATAGATGCATAAACCAATAAACATATAGATTGATGCAATTGATAATCAGCTAAACAGAGACAACTCAATGAAATAAACAGCATGAAAATAAAAGGAGACAACAATTAATATTGCGTACCTGTAAATTTAAATTAAATATTTTTGTTGAACACAAAACTGCCTAAAAATCACATATAGTCCTAAAATTTAATTCGCTTGTACAAAAATTTTAGAATTAATTAAGATAGTTCTCACATATAAACATTTCTATGCTTTACTGCGATTCGCGTGAGCTTTGTTTTGCGTTTAAACATGTAGATTGAATAAAATAAAAATATATATATTTCTTCGAAAATGCAAAAACAAATTGAGTTCAGCAATTTCAACGAATTAGAAACAAAATTGAATAGAAAGCACTTGATCCCACTGTTGCATTTATTATTTTTTTAAACAAAGTTAAATGGGTCAGTAGATCCCAAATAAAATTGTTAAAAACATACAGTTAACTTTCTAAAAGTGATTTAAATTTGGTAAAAGTGGTTTAAATTTTTGAAATTTGATTTAAAAATCTTTTGAATTATTTGCTACAAAACATTTCTTTTACCAATAATTAAATTAGACTGATTTAAATTATAACAGCTGAAATGTTTTCAAGCAGCTGAAACGTGTTAATCCAATAATAGGAATGTAAATTTCTTATCGATTATCAAAAATAAAAAGCAAATATAGATCTATGTGGTTGATAATAATATAGGTAAATTAATTAAATAAAATGCGTGAAAAGAAAGATTGGCCAACGAAGTAAAAAGAAGATATTGAATTTAAATTTTAAAAGAAATTCAACACAAAACCACCTAAGAATTGCATATAATCCTAAAATTTAATTAGGTTTTAAAAATTTTTGGAACTGCTTAATTAAAATAGTTCTCCCATATAAAAATTTCTGTGCTTTACTGTGATCTGTGTGAGTTTTGGTTTGCTTTTAAACATGTAGATCGAATGAAACAAAGAATTTATTCTTCCAAAGTCCAAAAACAAATTGAGTTCAGCAATTTCAATTGGAAACAAAATTAAAGAGAAAGAACTTTATACAGTTGTTGCATTTTGTTAATTTTTAAACAATGTTAACTGGTTCAATGAATGCCATATAGAACTGTTAAAGACGTACAGTTAATTTTCTAAAGTGTTTTAAATTTTCGAAGTTCGACATGGAAATCTGTTGAATATTTAAAAAAGAAAAATCTTTTACCATCAATTAAATTAGTCAGATTTGAATTATAAGAGTGAAAACGGTTTCAAGCAACTGAAACGCGTTGAATCAATAATAGAAATGTAAATTTCTTATCAATTATTAGAAATAAAAATCGAAGATAAATTTTTGCAGTTTTATAAATCAACAGCAGCATAGCGACCAACTTTTACGCTTTTTTTTTTTTTTTTTTTTTTTTTTTTTTTTACCAGTCAAATTTAATAATAAATTTTGATCTATATAATGGCTGAAATGTGCGACTGAATAAGGGGGAAAAATCTATTAAATTTTAGAGGTACCAAAAAAAAAAAAAAAAAAAAAAAGTTGGCAGCTATGCTTGAGTCAATTTTTTTTTAATATTAGTGTCATACAATTAGTCGGTCTTATGAGCTTTGAGTACAGGAGTATATCTTTCCGTTTTATCATAGTCTTGTCGATAAAACGACCAGTTTTCATGCTTTTATGTTCAATAGCTTTTGCAGAATAATCTGAGTAACCTATAGATTGATAAATATATAGATTGATGCAGTAGATGATCAGATAGAAAGAAAAATAAATTAAATTAAACATGTGAAAATAATGAGAGACTAATGACGTAAAAAGACAATATTTCATACGCAACTTTAAATTAAATATTTTTGTTCTACACAAAACTATCTAACCGTCATTTCTATACTAATAAAAGAAATTTTATCGCTGTCTGTGTGTGCGTGTCTCTGTGCGATGGTTAGCAAAATCTGCGGCATCTATGAGGCTGAAAATTTTTAATGAGGGTAGCATAAAGTCTCTCCTGATGCATCTGAGACTCAAAATTTTAAAATTCTAATAATTAGTTGAGTTATTAATTAAAACTCGCAACTCACTCTCATTAAAACCACTTACTAGTCCAATACTTTTGAAAAAAAAAAAACTTTCAAAAAATGTCTATATTTTTATTGCAAAAATCATATTTCCATGCCATTTTTAATTGAAATATATTTAAAAAATAATTACAGATCAAAAATAAAGATGATATATGTAAATATAAATTGATCCCAGTGGCAGAAAGTTTTGTAGCTATCTGCGACAAGCTTTTAAAATTTCATAATCTGTCTGCAAATTTTGCATGTAATTTTAATGAATAAATAACTAGGAATTTTTTATCCTTTTATTTAAAACATGGTAAGCATGATTGTCTCATTAATTTTGCTCATAACTTTTCATCATCTAACTTCTTGTATGATTTCTAAAATGGGAAGGATAAACAGAGCCATACATAAATAATAAGGATGCATTTAAAAACCTTTGTAAGTTTCCGAACTGATTTGTTCTTTCTTGTAGTTGGGAACGTTCAGCTATTTTAAATATGTTTTCCAAATTTTTACCCCAGGGTAATTTATAATTAATATTGTCACCAGGGTGGCGTCCTTGAAAATGTGTGCTCAAGTTTTGTTTCACCATTTCACAATCATACACAACACATACAACCTTCAGACATGCTACAGGCTCAGCCAAAAAAAAAAAAAAAGAAAGCTGAACTTTCACAGCCTCACGCACGAAAAGCACGGAGTTTTTTCTGCAACACTTTTATGAAATTGGAGATTTTTTTTTTTGCAATCCTTAGACACCCCCTTTTTTTTTTTTTTTTTTTTTTCCGCAGACTTCTGATTAAATTCGCGTTTTTTCCGCAATCCTTTGAGGAATCTTGCATATTTTTCACGATTTCTTTACGAAATTCGCATTTTTCAGCTGCCTTTTGAAGAAATTAACAGTTTTTCGTAATTCTTTAACAAAATTTGTGTTTCCCCACGATCCTTTCACGAAATTCGCGTTATTTCTACGGCCTTTTAACGAAATTCGCATTTTTTCGAGATCCTTTGACGAAATTCAGGTTTTTCTCGCTATCCTTTGACGAAATTTGCGTTTTCCCCGATCCCTTCACGAAGTTCGCGCTTTTTTCCGCTGCCTTTTGAGGAAATTAGCATTTTTTCGTAATTCTTTAACAAAATTTGTGTTTTTCCCACGATCCTTTGACGAAATTCGATTTATTTCTACGGCCTTTTGACGAAATTCACATTTTTCAGCGATTTTTTTTCAAAAAAATTTGCCTTTTTTCGCGATTCTTTGACGAAATTTGCGTTTTTCTTGCTATCCTTTGACGAAATTTGCGTTTTTTTCACGATTCTTGAACGATATTTGCGTTTTTTTCACGATCCTTTTAAGATATTTGCGTTTTTTCACGATACTTTAACGATATTTACTTTTTTTCACGATCCTTTGACGTAATTCGCATTTTTTTCTACGATCCTTTGAAGAAATTTTCGTTTTGTCCGCGATCCTTTGACGAAATTCGCATTTTCTGCCATGGTTTTTTGACGAAATTCGCATTTTTTGCATTTTTTGAAGAAAATTGCGTTTTCCGCGATCTTTTCCGGATGTTGCGGGGTGTTTTTTCAGGATCCTTTGACGTAATTCGCATTTTTCTATGATCCTTTGACGAAATTTGCATTTTGTCCGCAATCCTTTGACGAAATTTGCGGTTTTTTTCCCGATCCTTTGACTAAATTTGCGTTTTTTTCACAATCTTTTCACGAAATTTGCGTTTTTTTCACAATCTTTTCACGAAATTTGCGTTTTGTCCGCGAACCTTTGACGTAATTCGCATTTTTCTACGATTCTTTGTCGAAGTTTGCGTTTATTTCGTCATCCTTTGACGAAAATCCTGTTTTTACGCGATCATTTGACCAAATTTGCGGTTGATTCACCATCATTTGACGAAATTTGCAGTTGTTCCACGATCCTTTGGCGAAATTTGCTTTTTTCGCGATCCTTTGACGAAAATCGTGTTTTTTACGCGATCCTTTGCCGAAATTCACGTTTTCTTCGCGATCATTTGACTAAATTTGCGGTTATTCCACGATCATTTGACGAAATTTGCAGTTGTTTCACGATCCTTTGGCAAAATTTGCTTTTTTTACGCGATCCTTTGACGAAAATCGTATTTTTTACGCGATCCTTTGACGAAATTCGCGTTATTTCTACGGCCTTTTGACGAAATTCGCATTTTTCAGCGATTTTTTTTTTCAAAAAAATTTGCATTTTTTCGCGATTCTTTGACGAAATTTGCGTTTTTTTCACGATTCTCGAACGATATTTGCGTTTTTTTCACGATCCTTTTAAGGTATTTGCGTTTTTTTTCACGATACTTTAACGATATTTACGGTTTTTTTTTCACGATCCTTTGACGTAATTCACATTTTTTTCTACGATCCTTTGAAGAAATTTTCGTTTTGTCCGCGATCCTTTGACGAAATTCGCGTTTTCTGCCACGGTGTTTTGACGAAATTCGCATTTTTTGCGTTTTTTGAAGAAATTTGCGTTTTCCGCGATCTTTTCCGGATGTTGCGGGTTTTTTTTTTCAGGATCCTTTGACGTAATTCGCATTTTTCTATGATCCTTTGACGAAATTTCCATTTTGTCCGCAATCCTTTGACGAAATTTGCGTTTTTTCCCGATCCTTTGACTAAATTTGCGTTTTTTTCACAATCTTTTCTCGAAATTTGCGTTTTGTCCGCGATCCTTTGACGTAATTCGCATTTTTTCTACGATTCTTTGTCGAAGTTTGCTTTTATTTCGTGATCCTTTGCCGAAATTCACGTTTTCTTCGCGATCATTTGACCAAATTTGCGGTTGTTTCACGATCATTTGACGAAATTTGCAGTTGTTCCACGATCCTTTGGCGAAATTTGCTTTTTTGCGATCCTTTGACGAAAATCGTGTTTTTTACGCGATCCTTTGCCGAAATTCACGTTTTCTTCGGGATCATTATTCCAAATTTGCGGTTGTTTCACGATCATTTGACGAAATTTGCAGTTGTTTCACGATCCTTTGGCGTAATTTGCTCTTTTTTCGCGATCCTTTGACGAAAATCGTGTTTTTTACGCGATCCTTTGTCGAAATTCGCGTTTTTTCCACGGGAAAAAAAGGCCGAAGGTTGTGGACAATTTTTTTTAATTAATTTCTTTAGTAAAAACAAAAATTGTCCGCAAGAGATTTTCTTTGTGCGAGACTATGTCGCCGTGTCGCGGTGTTTCTGCCACTGGGAAATTGATGAGCAAAATTATACCATTTATGAACAAAATTGTCAACTAGGTTGAAATATACAACATAAACAAAAATGTAAGCCGAGAAAATGCGATACCCGCACGTAGAACGGACAAATCACGCTGGCCGAAAATGCGCTGCCCGTATGAAGCACGGGCAAAACAGGTAAGTGGTTAAAAAGTCATCTCGGTCTTTGCGAGAGGGAAAAAGTGCGCCCGGAAATCTTATTTACACATCCCTAGAACTAGAAAGAATTTCGGAGGATATTTTTTAATTATGTATTAACTTATATCTGCCATGCCGCTTAGTAAAGTTAAAAACAGAAGATATATTCTGAAAGATCGTACTCTTACGTCTCAAATGCCGCAGTCAAAAAAAAATATATATCGCAATTAACTATTTAAAAAAAATCAAAAAGTGTCGTTTTCCCGAAAAGCGTTTTTCTCTCTTACTGCAACACCCTCCAGGGAACAATTTTAAAGATACCGGCAAACCAGAAAAATGTTCTTAAATCTGAAACCGTTTTCTAATCTATGGTGTAATTGGTTTTTAAAAATATGAATTTTAACCCTTTCCAATATACCAGCAAATGCAGGTCACTTCGCGCCTCGCGGAGACGATACCTTTTCTACGCTAAACGTTTGCATTTTAACACAGTCATTTCAGAGTATCTCAGTAGATCAGATTTACATCACCTACAAAAATTTTGAAAAGTTCGGACGGGTAGAAATATTTTTAACAAAATGAAATGTGTGAAAATTTCGACGGAATCTGTAAAAACCTGACTGTTTCGTCGCGGTTTCGCTCGCTTTCGGTTCGCATAGACTCCAAAAATGAAATTACGCAGAAAGCAAAATACCAAATAGCATATACTTTCAATTCAAGATTTTTTCAATTAAAAATATAAATTTAGATAAAAAGGAGTTAAAGATATAAAATCAAACAAATTTGAGGTTCATTTAAGGGTCGTTCGTCAGGGGCCCGGGCAACGCCGGGCGGGTCAGCAAGTATAATTAATTCGCTAAATTATACTTGCTGTATACTCGCTATACTTGCTGCATAAATTATACTCGCTAAAAAATCCTAACATTTAATTTGCTTTTACCAAATTTTTAGAACTACTTAATTCAGATGAATTTAATAGATAAATATTTATTTGCTTTACCGTGATCTGTGTCAGCTTTCTTTTGCTTTGAAACATGTAGATTGAATAAAAGAAATAATGTATTCTTCCAAAATGCAAAAAAAAAAAAATTCAGTTCAGCAATTTCAACTAATTGGAAACAAAATTAAAGGGAAAGCACTTGATCTCGCTGTTGCATTTTGTTTACTTTTTTTAAACAATGTTAAATGTTTCAATAAATGCCAAATAGAAATGTTAAAGACGTAGAGTTAAATTGCCACAGTGGTTTATATTTTCAAAATTCACCTTAATTTTTTATTTATTTATTTATTTTTTTTTTTTACATATATTTTCGAAAAAGTATTTCTTTTACCATTAAATAAATTAGTCTGATTTCAATTATAACAGTGGAAGTATTTTCAAGCTATACTAAAACGCTTTGGTCTAATAATCGAAATATATATTTCTTACTGATTATCACAAATGAAAATCGAAGACGAATTTTCGCAATTTTATAAACCAATAGTAGCATAGCGAATTTTACGCTTTTTTCTTACCTGTCAAATTTAATAGTAAATTTTGCCTTACATAATTACCGAAATCTTCGATTGAATAAGGAATTTTTCTCTAATAAATTTTAATAGTACCAAAAAAGCGTAAAAGTTAAGCAATTATGCTTCAGTCAAATGTGTTAATAACGGTGCCATTAAATAAGATTTTTTCTGAGTTTTGAGGATATGAATATATCTTTCATGCATATTTACATATTATCATGTATATGTATTTTATTTATATATTTTTAAGTATATTTACATACACTTTATATAGTTACATATTTTCATACGTTGTATTGCAACAGCGTTTTCTCTATGATCTAGGAGATTTTAAATGGCACGATATTGTTTTAGGATATTGAAATAAATAAGTAAATTCTTTTGCTTAAAGCGTTTGTTTTCAATATTACAATAGGCAAAATAAATTAAGGCTCTTTAATATATTTCTACCGTCCGAGGGTTTTCCAGTATTTTTATAAGAATGCTTGTAAATCCTAGGATATATATATATTTTTTAATCGCAGTTTGATGCTATAATATCTTTAATATCACTGCTTTCTATAAAGGGTTCAAAATAGAATTCTGTTTAAAATATCTTTGTCGACAGTCATTTTAACACGATTTCTAGAAACGGAAAAATAAGGGCCAGCCGGTTGAAGGGTTAAAATAAAATAAAGATAAAAGGCATAAGATATTCACGCATGAGCATGTTATGAGAATGGGCACTTAAAAAATTTCTCGATAAAAGATCGCCGCAGTGATGTTTATGAATTATTATTTATTGAAATATTTTGCTGTGAAATGGCAAACGTTTGAAAGAAAAGTTTCACGTTAAAAATTATTTTTAGGGTTTCGTACTTAAAAAGTGAAAACGGAACCATTATAAGATCACTCCTGTGTCTGTCTGTCACAGTCATTTTACTCGTAAACTATGGAACGTGGAAAGTTCAAATTGAGGCGAGTAATAAAGACTATTGACCCACATATTTACAAATTATTAAACATTCACAAATATTCAATAGAGTCAAAACACTGTTTTAAAAACTAGTGTCGTGAAGGAAACTTTCACCTTGTTATTAATAAACTTTATAATATACTTATAACTACTTAAAAGGTGACAAAAACATATAAAAATATAAAAATATTATTTAATGTAACCCGAGATCTTTCGGACACACACGCGTTCATTTTCAGGGATGACAGGGATGACCGCCCCGGGAACCCAGCTTTCGCTTTAGAGTATAAGTGCAATCCCGGGGGGAGACTCAAATCCACTGCATATGGTAAGATACATTAACAATGACAATATTTTTAAAACAGTTAATAACATACAGAAAAATAAATTCAGTTTGCTGTTTTTGACTCTGAAACTCACAAGGAGTGTCATCAGTACATACATTGACAGCAATTGCACTATGTTGTATACATGCATAAACAATTACAAGACATGTTTTTTGAATATTAGAGCTGAAAAACTTTAAGTGAAATGCATATGCTGATAAATATAATGAAAATACTAAATAAACAAACCATAGGAAATAAGACAAATATTTACATTATGTACAAAACAGGGACTCCTGTCTGAAATGGGAGCTAAAAACAATGAGCTTGCTCAGCTAGCTCAGAAAGGGAGGGGATTGGTAAATATAAATTCGTTGTCTTCTAAAAATTTCATACAATCCGCTATACGTTGCAGGAGAACTGGACGGTCGAGCAGGTAAGTTAGCCAGTCAGGCAGTGTCATCTGTTGTGGCTTTTTAACGTGATAGAAGGGATAAAAGATGATTGACTGAATAGAAATACATTTTAAAAAACAAAAACAAAAACAGTACGCATGCGCAAGCGGAGTTCAGTCCATTTCTTTGCAGAGGGGTGAAAAGATCAGTTCATATTATTAGGAGGTCGTGAAATATTTAGGATATTGTACCAAATTGCGGGAATATTATAGGAAAGGACGTCGTTTCAAACATTATCACTTCTAAGTAAAATTTCAATGGATTCACGGATTAGTGATGAGTAGTGGTTAGACGTTGAAATGATAATTTTAGATTTTTCGAAGTTTATCTTAATATTTTCTGTTTGATGCAATCTGGATAAAGCTGTATTTGGTTTGTTAAACTTGATATCAGAAATGTGCTCTTTTAATCTTTCCTTAAATTTTTGACATGTCATACCAATATAAAAGAAATTCTTATGCTGTTCTGTGCTGAATAGGATGATGTAGACTCTAGCCTTTTCATAATCAAGAATAGGATCAATTTTGCTGTGAATCAATTCTTTCAATTTTTTGGTGGGTTTAGCTATTAAATTAATATTATATTTTAGTAATGCATCTTTTAATCTCTCATAAAGCTATGGGATATAATCAAATGTGCAATAAATAGACTTGCTCAAACTTAATTCCTTCTTCTGTCTTGGTTGTTTTGCTTGATTAACTAATTTATTAACGTGTTGAGTAGGGAAACCATTCTCAATAGCAATTTGTTTTATTGTGCTAATCTCGTTTTCTAGGTATTTATCTGTACAAACTTCGAAGGCACGTTTAACGTAAAACATGTAGGCAGCAATTTTATATGAAAATGGTGAGTTACAAAGATCTCGGGTTGCATTAAATAATATTTTTATATTTTTATATGTTTTTGTCACTTTTTAAGTAGTTATAAGAATATTATAAAGTTTATTCACAAATATATTTAGAAAAAACGCAAAGGGGCTAATTAAGTGACTTGAAAAAAAATCTTTTCTTTGTATATCGTATGGGGTACCATGCGAAAGATTCCGTAATACTGAACTCAAAAATACATTGCTTTTAATTTTAGGTATCGTATTTTCAAAGATATCGTCGAAAATGTAGTGCAAAAATATGTCCCCCCCCCCCCACACACACACACCTATTAACGAATTTACTGAAACTAAAATTATGAAAAAAAATTAGACGGAGTAGGTGGTAATTTGAACCTTGCAGGAAAATTATAGCGATTACTCTAGGTCACATAGTTTTTGAGAAAAGCGCAGTTTTCCGTTACGCGCAAATTTCAATTTGCAGACATTCAACAAATGGGATGAGGAGTGCTGGAGGTACCTGTCATAACAGAAGTATAAAAGCATTGTTCATAATGATTTTTAAAAAACAAGTCGTCGGGAATTAGCCGAGATTTAGCCGATAAACCTTTAAAGTTTTTTGTTCTGATACTCCCGCCCTCTGTCGCGAGTAGGAATTTTCCTGGCAGCCTGGGGCATTTGCCTTTTTTTTTTTTTTTGTAAACTCTAATATTGCTTTATCAAATAAATTCTGGGTGCTCCGGTCGGTGGTACGTGGCCGCCCTTAACGGGTGGGCGTCGCCCCGTGCGCTTCTTACGTATGTGCGTCTGCATTCGGCCGGACAGGGCTGGACTGACGAGCCCCAACGTGTCGAGGAACGTACCGGGAGCGACGTTAAGCTCTCCTGAGCAGTTCCTCTTAGGCTGCCTAACCTTTAATGTTCCCGACGGTTTGCACATACATAATGACAGTGGTGGCGTACTCTATGTACCATCAGCTTTTAAAGCCTAGATAATAACTTTTAATGATATATTTGCGTAATGCAATGCCTAGTAGCAGTATAAAAGCAATAAATGTTAAATTGTTAAAAACATACTAATTTAATTAGAATTAATCACATAAATACTATGGGATTCGCGACTACATTCCATTGAGTGGATCTCTCAATACGCCTCCTGTGTCTTTAAAAGTTAATTAAAAACCTATCTGGAAAAACGACGCACAGACCAAGATGGCGTTGTAACTTTGTGATCTCCTTTTGAAGCGCGCTTAGCATAATGCTAAGTTTAAACTTTGAACAAGAGTTTTGTTTTAGCTACACTGTAAAAAGAAAAGATTATTACCACGCTGATTTAGTTTTATGAAATACCAAAGGAAGTTTAAATGTGCACTACTTTAATGGTCAGTACCGAATTAAGTTCATTAAAAAAACAGATTAGGATAAGATTAAAAAAAGAGTTATACAGAACAGCAATATTTGATATTATTTAGGCTTCATATCTCTTTGAACTTTTATGGTATACCCATTCATACTTTGTGGCTATTACATAAAAAAGTCCTTCCGGCCAGTGCCGGGAGGAAGAGGTAGCTTTCATATTCCTTATTTTTAAAAAGCCAACTTATATTATTCAAACACACGAAGCTCAATTAAGTGGAAACCGAATGTAGGAGATTCAATACTAATTTTTATCAATACTAAATCATTATGAATGAGAATTTCGCGAAATTAGTCAGCTTTATCCAAGCTGCTTTTATTTAAAGTAACTTATATTTGGCTGTCCAATTCGGCGATTTCTTAAAGTGCCTGCCATTTTAAGACAACATGGTGGATGAGGCTAATAAGTGAACTTGGTAGAGACCTTAGTAATTGCTGTGCACATGCTCACTCACATCGGAATCGGTTGATATATACGAGTGCTGTCGCAGGCAAAAAATCAGATTTTTCAAAATCTCACCCACGTTAGAAATTGAAACTGCTATATCTGAGCCATTTTTTAAGATAAAGACAAACAAAAAATGCTCCTGAATCCTTATATCAAGTTCAAATACTTAAGAAAGAAACCTTTTTCAATTTCTAATTTTTTTGCACCTCATTTTAAATATATATATATTTTTTAATTTAATGGCCGCCATTTTGAAACAAGATGGCTGATGAAGTTGGCCAGCGAACTTGGTCGAGATATTGATGTATACTATACACATGCCTTCTTCCATCGAAATAGGCGAATACGTGTGGTATCGCGAGACAAATACAAGATCGTTTGAAAGTGTTAGCCATGATAGAAATTCAAAGTGCTATAATTCAACCACTTTTTAAGATATAAACAAAAGAACAAATTTTCAGAAACAAAAACTGCTCCAGAATCTTTGTAATAAGGCCAAACACATAAAAAAATCTTTTTCATTTTTCAATTTTTTAATACCTCATTTTAAATTTTAAATTACATTTTTTTTTTTAAATGCAACCCTTTTGAAACAAGATGGCGAATGAAGCTGGCCAACGAACTCGGCCGAGACATTGGTATGTACTATGTACAGACCAAGTTACATTCAAATCGGTTCATAAATACGCCTGTTATCGCGTGACAAAAATCAGGTCGTTATAAAATGTCAGCCACAATAGAAATTCAAAATGTTATAACTCAGCCATTTTTTTAGATATAGACAAAACAAAACCTGTCCCGGAATCTTTGTATTAAGGTCAAACACATACGAAAAAACTCTTTTTCATTTTCCAATTTTTTGGTATCTCATTTTAAATTTAATTTTTTTTAATTTTTTTTAAATGGCCGCCATTTTGAAACAAGATGGCGGATGAAGCTGGCCAACGAACTCGGTTGAGTTATTTGTATGTACTATCTACACACCAAGGTACATCCAAATCGGTTCATAAATACATCTGTTATCACGTGGCAAAAATCAGGGCGTTTCAAAATGTCAGCCACACTAGAAATTCAAAATGCTATAACTCAGCCATTTTTTAAGATATAGACAAAACAAAAACTGCTCCCGAATCTTTTTATCGAGGTCAAACACATAAGAAAAAAATATTTTTTCAATTTTCAATTTTTTGGTACTACATTTCAAATTTAAATTTTTCTTAAAATTTTAAATGGCCGCCATTTTTAAATAAAATGGCGGATGAAGCTGGCCAACGAACTCGGTCGAGACATTGGTCTGTACTATGTATTAACGAAGTTACATCCAAATTTGTTCATAAATACGCCTTTTATCACGTGACAAAATTCAGGACGTTTCAAAATGTCAGCTTCGCTAGAAATTCAAAATGCTATAACTCAGCCATTTTTTAAGATATAGACGAAACAAAAACTGCTACGGAGTCTTTGTATAAAGGTCAAATACATAAGAAAAAAATATTTTTCCATTTTCAATATTTTGGTACCACATTTAAAATTTTAAATTTTTTTAAAATTTTTAAATGTCCGCCATTTTGAAACAAAATGGCTGATGAAGCTGGCCAACGAACTCGGTCGAGACATTGGTATGTACTATGCACACACCGAATTACATCCAAATCGGTTCATAAATACGAGAGTTACAGTGTGACATAGGTCATATATATATATATATATATATATATATATATATATATATATATATATATATATATATATATATATATATATATATATTGATATATATATATATATCAATTTTGAACGGAGGGTGGTTTCGGGGTCTGGGGGTCATGATCGATGAAAATATACCAAAATTTTTTGAAATCGCTTTCCTCCGAACGGCTGCAATAGGTAGCTTTTTGTAAAGAAAGCTACCTAAAACGTTATGAACATTTTGATAATTTTTGACTCCCTCCCCCCACCCCTTTACGATATCATACGTTATCATTCGCCACTCCCCCCAATCCGATGATATCGTTTTCAATGTCTACAAATTATTTTATTTTTAGATTCTTTTTCTTTCTTCTTACATGCTTGCAGTGATAATACACATATGATTATACATTTATTAGTTGCATACTTTGCGGATTCAAGAAGTCAATAAAATATCAATGAAATAAATTTATATCAAATAACATCTAAAAGTGTTAGTTACTATTTAAAAGTATTTAATAATTACATTGTTACATAATGTATTCAAAAGTAATATTGTCTTCTTGCACTAGCCCCCTAGCCGGGGAGGTTAAAAGCAGAACTTATCAATACAAGGTTGCCACAGGCGACTAATTTTTTAGTTCTACTTTTTTTTTTTTTTTTTTTTTTTTTTTTTTGTTAATAGAGTTGCGAATAAAATAGAAAAATAGTCGCCTGTGGCAGCCCTGTCAATAAAACAGCGGACAACATTTTTTTCTTTTTCTTTACTGGTAAACGCGTATTATTTCCTACATATTATGTTCCTGATTTCGCTAACAGCGAATTATATGCGCATATGGCAGGAGAACAGGAATGCCAAACGTTGGCGTATTCCAAATTTTGGAATGAAATGATTTTATAAACATTTAATGGCTTTAATAATACCTTTGTATTTTCATAAAAACATATAAAAAATAATAATAAAGGTAACAGAATATTTTGGATGTAAAAAAAATGTTTCTAAAAAAAGAAAAATTTGGTTGGACCAAAAATGATAACGATATCAAATATCAACCCACCTTCCCCCCAGACATATCTTACGAAAACAAGTGCCAGAACCCCCCCCCCCCTCCCCCCTAAAGTGATAACATTATATATGCACAACGCCTTTTCTAGTATATACAGCTATAGTCTCTACCCAGTCCTACATTGTATATTTTTTTACGAAATCTTATTATTCTTTTAGCAACGATTTTTTTTATAATACAGTTAATAATTCATATATTTATTGTTCGGAACCCTCTGAGTGCGAGTAATACTCGCACTTGACCGTTTATTTGATAAATATCGAAGCTATCATCTTTAAAAGTCATGCTTTCAAGTTTGTAATTGCAATGATGTACTTTCTTTACTTTTTAAAACAAAAATCTGAAAATTATCCAAATAAATTTTGTAATTGCTGTAAAGATGCACAAGGAATTTAAAAAAAAAGAAAAATATGTAAGTTATCATTCCTTAGAAGTCATGCTTTCAAGTTTGTTATCACGATGGCTTACTTTTTACTTCTTGAAAAAATAAATCTGTAAAATTATCCAAAGCAGTTTTGCAATTTCTATAAAAATATACAAGTAATTGTAAAAATAAATGAACATGTAAGTTATCCTTCCTTAAAAGTCATGCTTTCAAGTTTGCAATTGCAAAGGTTTATTTTCTAAACTTTTTAAAAAGCAATCTGTAAAATTATCTAAAGCAGTTTTGTAATTACTGTAAATATGTACAAATAATTCTAAAAATAAATAATTAAATATGTAAGTGATCCTTCGTTAAAGTTCATGCTTACAAGTTTGCAATTGCTATGGTTTATTTTCATAACTTTTTAAAAAACAAATTTGTAAAATTATCCAAAGCAGTTTTGTTGTAAAGTGTTTTTTAGAGGAGTTTGAAGGAAATTAAATACGCTTTTTAAATAGAATAATTTTAAATGAACGGAATGAATGGAATATTATGTAAGATATGGAATAATTTAATAAACGAGGATTGTAGAGTAATTTAGAAAAGAAATTTATATGGTATAATTTTAATAAAGCGTGGAAATTTAATTTTCGTAATACATATGTATGATCGTTCATTTAAAATTATGCTTTCAAGTTTGTAATTGCAATGGTTCAATTTCTTAACTTTTTAAAAACAATGTGTAAAATTATTCAAAACGGTTTTGTAATTGATCTAAAGATGTACAAAATATTCTAAAAATAAATAAATGTGTGAGTTATCATTCCTTAAAAATCATGCTTTCAAGTTTGTAATTGCAATGGTTTATTTCCTTTTTTTGGGGGGGAAGGGGGGGGGGGACTGTAAAATTCTCCAAAGAAGTTTTGTAATTGCTGCAAATATGCTCGAAGAATTCTGAAAATAAATAAATAAATAAATAAAACTGAGTTCAAAATATCATTTAGAGTTTTAATATCAGATGTAAATTTCCAACTGGGCAAAAAATGTCCGGACCAGGATTCGAACCAGGGATCTCTCCTGGCTGAAGCCGCCAGTGCTCTACCATCTGACATATCCCTGACGAATCTGGTGGAACTTTCTCACCCAGCTAACCTTAATGATTATAGCATCTAGTCTGAAACTTGGTTCAGCTCAACAGAATAAATCACAGGTAAATGAACTCCAGAAATCGCTGGATGCGTAATTACACTAGATTAATTTTTAATGATTAATTTTTTGTGTTAAAATTAATCTAGAGTTTTAATGTTGTTAGGAAATTCAACCAGGGCTACACAAGGAAAAATACCCGATATACAGAACATAGATTAAAATACTTTTTTATTGAAAATTCTAATAGATGTTTGACCTTAAATATGTTTTCTTAGACTGCCTACCGACGAAACCAAAAAGTATTTTTGATACTTCTAGTATTAGCCACATGCCAGCGGTTAATCGCAAAACATTTCACTATTTAAAACAACCTTTCTGATTCTGATTATTTCAGTGCTTATTTAAGCGACAAGTTTGATTACATATATGTTAAATCCGTGTTTTATTTATTTATTTAATTATTTGTGACGTTTTACTTTCGTTCGACAATGTAGTTATGCAATGTTACACGGAAAAAAATGCTGAATTAGTTTTTTTTTTTCTTTTTTAAGTGCGAATGTGCTAATCTTCCGTAATTGGATTGCACGCAGATTTATATATGTCCATGTGTTAAAAGTATTTTTAAAACCGTAAAATAGCAGATAAATTATTATAAAGCAAATTTTAAAAGCAAATAAAAAATATAAAAATATATAATTTTTTTTCATAATTTTTATTATTGCATATATTATTTTTAATATATATTTTTAACCTTTTTATTTATTATTTACCTATTTATTTATCTACTCATTTATTTAATTATTTTATTTATTTATTCATCAATTTATATATTTTACATGTTCGTATTCTTTAACTCTGCTTATATTCAATTTGCTTCATAATTCTCATTCTTTTCTGTGTTTTTCTGATTGCGATTTAAATTCGTCGTCGTCACGGCTGCTATTTTAAAAAACAAAATAAAATATAAAATACGAGTAGAGCATCTTTGTAATAGCACGGAAAAAAAAGAAAACTTTTTGGTTCCAAAGCAAAAGTGTTTAGTCCTCTAGAAAAACTACAGAAAATAACAATAAACGATTTCAATTCGTCGTCGTCACGACTGCTACCTTAAAAATCAAAATAAAATATAAAATACGAGTAGAGTATTTTAGTAATAGCACAGAAAAAAGAAAACTTTTTGGTTCCAAAGCAAAAGTGTTTAGTCCTCTAGAAAAACTACAGAAAAGAGCAACAAACGATTTCAATTCATCGTCGTCACGACTGCTACCTTAAAAATCAAAATAAAATATAAAATACGAGTAGAGTATTTTAGTAAAAGCACAGAAAAAAGAAAACTTTTTGGTTCCAAAGCAAAAGTGTTTAGTCCTCTAGAAAAACTACAGAAAAGAACAACAAACGATTTCAATTCGGCGGCGTCATGGCTGCTATTTTAAAAAGCAAAATAAAATATAAAATAGGAGTAGAGCATCTTTGTAATAGCACAGAAAAAAGAAAACTTTTTGGTTCCAAAGCGTCGAGTTCCCTAGAAAAAGCGTAGAAAACGGAGACAAAAGTTTTCGATTTAGTGTCGCTGCGGTTTCATAAAAAATTTAAAATTTCAATCAATTAAGTTAGAATGTTTTGCATAACCTTATATTAATTTACGCAATTAATGTATGTAAGTATTTTAAATAATATTTGTAAAAGCTTGAGTTTAATATCATTTATGGAAGACTAATATCAAAGGCCTATACATTTGAGCTTCGTCATTCTACGATTATTTTAACATCCACTTAACGTTTGTTAGTAGTTTTTAGCTCACAGGGATATCAAAGCTAGAGTCCCCTGATTAGTTTTGGGGTTCATTAGTTAAGTATAAAGGGGGTAAATGAGGGGCTAATCCTCCATTCTTAATTTAGATAAATGTGTTTTTCATGCAGAACTTATTCGATTTGCTTCAAATTTGATATACCGGTTTATTCTGATTAGGCGCTTCCTTGATTAGATTTGGAGGCTTATTGGTTAAGTATAAAGGGGGGAAAGGGTGCTAGTCCCCCACTTAATTTAGATAAATGAGTTTTTCATGCAGAATTATTCAATTTGCTTCAAATTTGATATACCGGTTTACTCCGATAAGGCGCTTCCTTGATTAAATTTGGAGGTTCATTGGTTAAATATAAAGGGGGCAAATCTCTCCTTAATTTACATAAATAGGTTTTCCTGCCGAATTATCCAATTTGCTTTATCCAAAGTTTAGTTTCATTCTGATAAGGAGCTTTCCTGATTAGATTTGGAAGTTCATTGCTTAAGTATAAAAGGGGATATGGGGGAGCTAATACTCTCCTTAATTTAGCGAAATGGGTTTTTCATGTATATTTGTCTGATTTGCTTCAAATTTGAAAGACAGGTTTATTCTGAGAAGGCACTTCCCTGATTAGATTTGGAGGTTCATTGGTTAAACATAAAGGGGGGAAACGGGGGTAGCTGATCTCCTTAATTTATTTTTTGAGGGGCATTATTCTTTGAAATAAGAGAATAATATACGATTACTGTGAATAGCCTGTGAGCTCAACGCCATCAGTTTAACTGGGCACTTTTCTTTTTATTATACTGTATTAATCAGTTTTCTCAAAACGAAAAATCAATTTTTAGAATGCTATCAATTCTCAATAAAATATTTTTGGATGTGTAATATAATTCATACTTTCAAGAGCAACAAAATAATAGTGAGTTTAACGTTACTAGCAATGCTGTAAATTTACAATGTTGTCCGTTAAAACACGTTTGCTGAACATAAAAAGGTTTACTTATTAATTTATAGCACCCTAAAACCTATGCTTCAAGTTGAAAAAACTGATTAATACATTATAAAAATATTCGTAAACGCTTCCGAAATTCAATGGCACCAAAAAGAAAAAAAAAAAAAAAAAATCAATAAATCAATATATATATATATAACTGTTTCTTTAAATCATGAAAATATAATGGTTTCTGACGTTTCTAAAGATAAAAAACACTTTTAGTAATCGCGGATAATTCGATAACTCGGAAGAAATTATTTTTTAATTTTCCTTTGTGGTTATATTATATTCTACTAGATATAGAAACGTTTGACTTTTTTTACAGTGTAGGCAGTAAACATTAAGATAGATAACAGATAGATTAGGAAACATTTGCATGTTTTTACAATGTAGGTTTCTGAAGATAAAAGAACGCGTTAGGGAATTTTTGGTAACACGGAAAAAGTTATATTTTAGTAAACATTAAGATAGATAACAGACAGATTAGGAAACATTTGCATGTTTTTACAGTGCACGTTT